>JAUKNK010000166.1:1727500-1967500 GCA_030765055.1 Mantis religiosa
AGAAAAAGCTTAAAACGACCCGTGAAAAACTCTTTAAATGGAAATAATCCAGTGGAACGTCAATGGTTTTCGAGCTCGTGCTCAAGACCTACAACATTTAGTTTCTCAACGGTCACCGTCAATTATTTGCCTCCAGGAAACCCACTTACATCCCAAACACTCGTTACACCTTCACTCTTTTTCGGCATTTAGAAGCGATTCTCTTGCAGGTGTGCGTGCAAGCGGTGGTGTTGCTACCTTAGTGGCGCCAAACATCTCCGCCGCCAACGTTCCTCTCACCACACCATTGCAAGCTGTGGCCGTTCGGATACAGCTGGAGAGCATCTGTTTTACCATGTGCAACATGTACCTGCCGCCGCTCAGTATAATTCCAGAGCTGGATCTTCTAGCTCTATTGGCTCAGCTCCCCTCACCACTGCTCCTTTTGGGAGATTTGAATGCCAAGCACTCGCTCTGGGGATCAGCCACTGATGACGCCCGTGGATGCCTCCTCGTAGACGTCTTCGATAAGCCTGACCTGCTTCTACTAAATACTGGTGACCCGACATTCCTATCATCCGCTTACGGTATACATTCCGTACTAGACCTTTCTTTCTGCAATCCGTCATTAGTACCACTACTTGAGTGGTCAGTACTTTCCGACCTCTTTGGCAGTGATCATTACCCCATTTACATTCATTTTTCTGGCCGCCAATGTGTACCTTCTCGACATCCTCGCTGGATTATTTCCAAAGCTAATTGGGGAAAATTCCATTCCCTGATAAACCTCATCGATGATGGTTTGGACACCATCGATGAAATGGTCGAATATTTTACTTGCTCGATCCCGCTTGCTGCAGAATCCAGCATTCCTCGAGGTTCATTTACACCACGTCGTATCCCTGTACCGTGGTGGTCTGAGGAATGCAGTCTGGCTGTCAAAGCACGCAAACGTGCTTTGCGCGTTTTTCAGCCCCACCCGACGGAAGGGAACTTCGTCGCCTTCAAACGTCCTCGCGCTAGGGCACGTTTTATACTGCGCAACGCAAAGCGTAAATCTTGGGAGGCCTATGTGTCTTCCCTTTCCCGGCGCAGCTCTACCCAACAAGTATGGTCAGTTGTTCGGCGGATGTATGGCAAGTATCGCCGGACGGTAATTCCCGGCCTTGCCATCAACGGTTCCATGTGCACCACCGAGCAGGACATAGCTGAAGCCCTAGCTACAACATTTTCTGCTACTAGCCAAACTGCCCGCTATGACGGTCTCTTCCTGCCTATTAAGGAAAAGGCGGAGCGGGTACCACTTAATTTTAATAGTGACTGCACTGAGCCGTACAACCAACCTTTTACCGCTGCCGAGCTCGCCCATTCTCTAGCGTTAGCAAAGGATTCCTCTCCAGGTCTCGATGACATACACCGACAGATCATGCTACATCTTCCATCTGAGGCGCCATGTTTCCTTTTAAACATCTATGACCGCATTTGGCATGAGCGGTTTTTCCCTTCCTCCTGGCGAGAGGGTATTGTCATTCCCATCCCTCGATTCGGATAGTACCGCACACTTCCATCTAGCTACCGCCCCATTTGCCTGACGTGTGTCATCTGTAAGACCTTGGAGCGAATGATAAACGCTCGGTTAAATTGGTTGCTAGAAAATCATAACCATCTGTCCAACTTGCAATGCGGTTTTCGTCGCCATCGCTCAAGTGTCGATAATCTAACACGCCTTGAGAGGTATATTGCCGATGCCTTTCTACTGAAACAGCATGCCGTGGGCGTGTTCCTCGACCTGGAGAAGGCCTATGATACCACTGGGTGGTACGGCATACTCCGTAACCTACATGATTACGGTATGCGTGGTCATCTACCCGAATTCCTATGCAATTTTTTAAAACTTCACCGTTTTCTTGTGCGCATAGGAAACACGGTATCCCGGGAGCGGATACAGGAGAACTGCGTACCTCAGGGGTCGATTTTAAGCGTCGCAGTTTTTCCCGTAGCTATCAATGGCATCACCAGTGCCGTTCGAAGCGGAATTCCAACATCACTCTATGTTGACGACTTCGCAGTTTATTATAGGTCAGCCAACATAGATCACATTGAGCGCCAGCTGCAGCAGACCATCACCCAGCTAGCAGCTTGGCCGCTTCAAACCGGCTTCCGCTTTTCAGCTGCGAAGACACAGTGTATCCACTTTCACCGCCTACGAGGTATTCACCCGTCTCCTGATCTTCATTAGAACGGCACACCCCTGCCATTTGTCTCGCACTTGAAGTTCTTGGGCCTCTACTTGGACAGACAACTCAACTGGGAGCACCATATTCGTCACCTTCGATCCTATTGCGATCGTTCACTTCGGGTGCTGAAGGTTTTATCTGGAGCATCTTATGGGGGGGGCGATCACACGGTAATGTTGAGGCTTTACCGCTCTCTGGTTCGGTCGAAGCTGGACTATGGCAGTTTTATTTATGGCGCAGCGACCGCCTCTAAACTTCGCCTTTTAGATACCGTGCATCATACTGGCATCCGCCTTGCCACAGGAGCTTTCCGCACCAGTCGAGTCGACTGCCTGTATGTAGACTCAGGCGAACCTCCACTCCATATTCGTCGCTCGCTGTTACTCTGCTCATGCGTCTCGAAGTTGGCAAGTTATCCCAATCATCCTTGTTTTAAACCAGTTCTGCGTCCAGATTTAGTCCCCCGTTATATGCGCCCTGGTTCTCGGACACGCCCCACGGGAATAAGATTTCGGGATCTCTTACATTCCCATGGCCTCCGAATGCCTCGCGTGGAGAGGTCGTCCATCTGCCCTTATCCTGCATTGCAGCTCGATCGTGCGCGGTTCGATCTCGCTCTTTCTAGCAACTCTGGACTTGCTACTCCACGTTCGGTGTTCCAACAACTTTTTGCCGAACTATTGGGCCGTTACCCTAACTATGTTCCGGTCTTTACAGACGGTTCTCAGTTAGGTGGCACTACGGGTTGCACATTCTTCATCAACGGTGAGGCTCATAAATTTCGCCTTCTGGACTCCACTTCAGTTTTCTCCGCAGAGCTGTACGCCATCTTCTATTTGCTCCTTTTTACCTGCAAGTTAGCTCCTTGCTCTTTTACTGTCTGATCTGACTCTCTAAGTGCTCTTCAGGCCTTGCAACAGCACACTGCCGCTCACACCCTCGTTTTAAAAATGCAGGCCCAGATCTCGCAAATGCTCAGGCACGGGTACTATTTTGTTTTTACTTGGACCCCAGGCCATGTGGGGATTTCCGGGAACGAGGAGGCGGACGCGGCTGCAAAGTCGTTTGCCGTTTGCCTCGGAGTTTAACAACTACTGTGCCATACCAGGATGTCCAACGTTTTTTCCGTCGCCAACTCCTATCTGCTTGGCAGCACTCCTGGACAGCTTTGGAAGGCACACAACTCCGGGCAATAAAGGAGAGCGTACAACCCTGGCTAACTTCCTGCAGGGATAACCGGCGAGCCGAGGTGATACTTACCCTGCTGAGAATTGGGCACACAAGGGCGACACATGGTCATTTGTTAAGAGGGGAACCGTCCCCTGTGTGTGCTCCGTGTGCCGTACGCCTCACTGTGCGGAATATTACTCGATTGCCCGCAGTACTCCCGCGTTCGCCAGTCTTTGGGCTTGGGAGCTAACTTGCTCAGTATTTTAGGGGACGACCCAGTGGCCATGGTTAAGGCAACACGGTTTATTTCTGAAATAGGTTTTAATAAACAAGTCTAACTTGTATTTTATATTTATTAATTTTAGAGATTTTAAATTATTAGCCTTTAGATGGTTTTTTTATGTCCATGTAACAGTTGAGTGTTTTTATTATATTTTACCTTTTTAGCTAAATTTTTGTAGCTTTTAGGTTTTAGTGCTGACTTCGGGCCCAAATGACCTTGTTGTCGACGGGCCCTAAAACACCACACACTCACTCATTCACTCATTAGTTCAGAGAGCTAGCTTCCTAAGGAAGGCTGAGGAGGTGATGAAGCATTATCGTTAAGAAGTGACATGTAACTCTGTTATAAATAGTGTAGAATATATATAATTTAAGTTAGTAATATATATAGTAATCAGAATATCAAAGATTTGTCAATAAAAGGCAGCTCTACATTTGGGGAAGTTCCTGTTGTCTCAAGATGCACTGTCGAGCACTGATCAAAGAATAAATGTCGCCGGTTCAACTTTGCACAGGCGTGACCCTGTGTTTGAAATTTAAAACAAAAAAACCGACCAAGCGGCCGATTGAAGCCTTTGTTAGCACGCGACACCTAAGCTGACAGACAACTCGAGTGTGACGAGTAGCATGGTTCGCAAGAAATCGCATATATGTTACTGTAAAAAAAGACAATACACCGGCTTTCGGGAAACGAGTTGTATGTATCATAACAGGAAGCTGCCTGTCTGAGATTTATCACAATAATATCTAAATTTTACAGGTTTACACCTTTCCTAAATCTACAAAACCCATCCTCACACTTCTTGTAATTAATTATTTATAGATATTGTCACCACCATTATTATTGGTATCATTGTTTTCTCATATACAACATGGTAAGAGTTTTATGTCCTGCATAAACTAAGGCACTGCAATGTGAAAGTCATCACATACCAAGTGGCTCTAAAATAATTGACTAAACTCTTAAGTCTGCTCTATTGCCCTACTTACAGTGTCAGTAGCAACTACTCATAAAATTCAGAATAGACGCAAAGAAAACGGAGATTAAGTAAAATAACAAATGTGTTAAATTATTTGTGCAAACACTTGTAGTGTTTGTTGAAGAATATGTGTACAAGGTGATGAGAACTAGATTACAGAGTATGAAAAAATATGGGAACAATGAAGTCTGTTTGGTCGCAGATTAAATCTCAAACTTACCTTATTAAAAACTGACCTTCCTATACATTACCTGTACTCTTGAAAATTTTGGAACCCAAACATTGGTCCTACGGCAAGTGTGACATTTGACCCAAAAACCTTCAAATGTTTTGGTCTTAATAAGCAGATATGAGCTCCAATATATTTCTTATAAAATAATTGGAATAAAATGATTAAATAAATGCCATGCCATGTGGGGCTGCCGGGCTGTATATAGACAGAAGGTTTTTGCTGCGTGCCCAACGGTCAAGCGTTTTACCGCAGGTAAGGTATAAATTTTGGGATGTTGTAGGGTGAGATGTGGGTTTTCAGATTGATGTTGGTAATGAGGTTACAAACACGTACCTAGGGGTTGTTGAACAGGATGCAATGCCTTGCACCCTGGTGTTTTTATTTGTTTTGGTTTTGGGGAATAATTTCGATGCCAAGCAGCTTGGAAGGATTATGTGGAGCTCAGCTTTAGCTGCTTTTCGGATTAGTTCCTGGGTTATCTCGGAAGCCCGCAAGCCATGCGGGGTAACCGATGCTGTCTAGAACGGCGTCTAGTGGGGTCACAATCTCACAAGGACCTGTGGTGCGGTATACTTGGGTATAATTTTGAAGCCCGGCGTCCAATTTCATCCTCCACGTATGGAAGACTTGAGGCCTCGTGAAGCAACCTGTTAGGAAAATAACGTCTCACAGAATATATAGACCTAAGTCGTCTATTCTGTGTACGTTGGAGCCACGCTAGCCAGCTGTCTACGGCCATGCCCCAGATCTCGCAGGCGTAATGCATAACCGGGATTACCAGCGCTCGGAAGGGGTATAACTTCATGCCAACTGGCATCAAGTTTGACCCCAGCATTGGATACAGGGAAGCAATTGCTCCCTGTACCTTCACCGAAAAGTTAGACGACTGTCTAAGTTGACACCTAGGTACTGGACGGAGCTGGTCCACTCTACCCTTGTGTGAGACGGAGATGTCTTTGTAAGGATTTGAAGGCTCTGAGGATTTGTTTGAGTTTGCAGAACAAAAGCACGTCGTCAGCGTATTGTGCCATTTCGACTCGTGACTCTGTTGGGAAATGTGCCACAAAGACACCGAATGAGGTGGGGGATAGTGCAAAGCGTTCGGGGACTCCGCCTCTCACTGTTCTGAGTGTAGATGTTTTCCCCGCGACTGCGACTTGAAATGTGCGGTGTCGCAAGAAGCTGTGTAGGATGGTGACCATTTGTGTTGGGAGCCCCAGGTGGATCAGTTTGTAAAGGACTCCGGCGTGATATGTCGTAGAGAAGGCCTTCTGGATATCCAAAGAAACCGCAGCAGTGAAGGCGCCTCCATGGAAACGCAGGGCAACATTCTCCACCACACGCAGCAACTGTTGGACTGTCGAGTGCCCAGGACGAAAACCAAACTGACGGGCGGGAATGGCTTTAATGTCTCCCAAAATTGGGTACCAGCGGGCGAGAATCAACCTCTCGACAACTTTCGAGAGGGTGGACAGGAGGCTAATGGATCGGTAGCTCGAGGGGTGACCCGGATCTTTCCCAGGTTTCAATATGCAGATCACCCGGGCCTCTCTCCACTCTCGTGGAAAGTACCCAAGAGTGAGGCAGATATAAAAAATTCTAGTTAGGAATAGAACCACGTTGAAGGGAAAATGGCGGAGCATTTGGGGGTCAGCCCGTCTGGCCCCGCGGCCTTTTTTGGTTTCAGACGCTGGAGTGCGCCTTGGATTTCACTGGGACGAATGTTTGGGAGTCGAACCGCGTCCTCAGGAGGTGGCGTAGAAAACGACGCACCTCCCGACGAACACGTTCAGAAAAGTTGTCGTTCTGGGGGTCATCTCCTGGACATAAGGTACGTTCAAGATAGTCCGCGAAAGCGTCTGCTTTGGCCTGGGGATCGTAAGCCAGGCCTCCGGTGTCATGGATGGGGGAGGTGTATTGAACTCTGTCATTTCTGAGGGCTTTGGCTATCCTCCACACATCGCCATCTTCGACGCGCAACCAGGTCATTGTGTCCTCCCACGCTTGCACCTTGTGCTCGCGCAGTCGGGCACTGACCTATCGACGCAAGCGTCTTAGTAGCGCTCGATTATGTGGCGTGCGGTGACGCTGGTATAGTCTCCGTGCTGCCCAGGATCGCCTGATTAGAAGGATGATGTCCAAAGGTAGGACATCAGGGTGAAGGGGAGCCGAGGAATGGGCTCTCGGGTTGTGGGTAGTCCGCTTCACAATGGAAGTAAGGAATGAGATTGCATTCTCCAGGATGGGTATGTTTGTGATTCTGGGGTTTGGCGGGATGGAAGTGCGGAGACAATTCCTGACACCTTCCCAATCGACCTCTCGCGTTTGAAGGGAGATGTCCTGACTGGCAACCCTGGTATTAATCTCTTTCAATACCGGATTATGATCTGAGTGTAATCCATTTAAGCATTTTAGGGTGAGATGTAATGGTAGATGCTTTGTGATGGCGAAGTCTATGACTGAATGCAGTCCTCCTCCTCGCGGGGAATGAGTGGATTTCCAGGGACCCTGCACTTGAAGTTGAGGGTCTGCGTTTATCAGGCGAGTGATTTCAATGCCTTTTGTATCAGCCCGACGACCGCAATGCCAACGTTGATGTTTAGCATTGCCGTTGCCGGCCATGATAGCACTGGGACGTGGGGCTAGGATGGAGAGGTAGTCATTTGGAACAAATTGTCGGTGTGGTGGATGGTACACGGAGACTACCAAGACCTCTAATACCCCAAGGTCCATACTAATGGCCGTGGCCTCTAGGGTTTGTAGAGGTGGGAGCTGAATATGCTGGTGGACCACATTCTGCCTCACCAGGATCGCAGTTCCGCCTCCTGGGCGTCCCTGGCTACCCGTGCGATGGCAGATGTAGCCCGGAGGGCGGAATTGGGAGTCTGGGCGGAGATGCGTTTCGCTGACTAGGATGACGTCCAGGGAAAGTGTTCGAGCAACGTGAAGCAGCTTGCTACCCTGACCAGTTAGGCCGCACGCATTCCAAAATGCGAATCGAAACTAGGTACGGGACCTAGTTCGATACCACATCACGGAGCTGCTGCGTACCTGCTGTCAGGAGGGCCATTGCCGTCATTGCTACCAGCATCTTTCCGGCCGAGTCTGAGGAAGTGAAGAACTTCACAAAGAGCTCGCACATCCTCTGTCCATGCGTCAGCAGCAGCTGCTGCAGCCACTTCAACACATCTGAGAGGTCGAGTGTAGCTGTGTGGGGAGTGGTTTGGAGCGTATCCGGCTAGGCGACTTGGTTGTAATTGCTTGAACATCCACTCTATTCGCCAGATCTAGCACCTAGTGACTACAGCCTGTTCCTGAACCTCAAAAAATGTATCAGAGGACGGAGATTTCACAGCAACGCGGTGGTCATCGAGGACTATGATGAATCGCACTAAGAGATAGTTTAATTAAATTGGAACACCGATATGAGAGATGCAGTTGCCTCTCTAAAGAAATTAGGGAAACAAAAAACTTCTTGTTTTATATTGTAAGGCCCGAGAGTAAATCACCGTACAAACTAGTCCTCCGATCCTCGTACAAACTATCTTTTGAATGCTTTCATACACAACCTTCCATTTTAATCCAGAAGTGTCAAAACAAAAGACAGATGAACTCCTTAGCAACCAATTCAGAGAACCTAAAATTTAACAAATTTTTGGGAATTTTAATGCTTGACAAAAACGATTTTAGCTTTCTCTAGTATTCAAAATTAGTAAGTCCTAAAGCATAAAACTTATTCCCACATCTTGTGCAAAAATTGATGACACAGGAATAATTAAACAAATCTATTCGTACGAAAATAAAAATTCACAGGCCGGTCTTGAAATATCGGAACATCACGAAGAAGAAAATTGAACATCTACAGCACAACCAGGAAATGTATCACAAAAAGATGACTTGCGCCGTAAACAGTACGAATCCAAAGCAGAAATACTGTTTAGATGAAACGTTTTTGAAAAAGTGTAGTTTATTAAATAAAAATGCTCTAGTGGTTTTAATTTTATAATTTCAATTTTCTAACAAAACTCTTAAGTTCTCATTCTTCTGGATTTCATTAGATCATACAGTTTGGAAATACGATTTTTCATGGAGTCTATGATAAGGCATGGCTTTCAAAACACGCGAAGCTCCAAATATTAATTTACATTAAAATAAGATACAATAATGAGTCAAAGAGCTAAGGCTACTCTTTAGTACTCTTTGTATTGTACAGTCACACGTAGGGTCAGTCGCCAGGTGTGACTTTCAAAGCCAGGGGAGCTCCAACAAATTTTCAATAAAATAAGAGAGAATAATGACTCAAAAAATTAAGGCTACTCTTTAGTACTCTTTCTGTTGTACAGTCACACGTAGATGCAGTAGCGAGGTGTGACTTTCAAAGTGAGGGAGTCTCCAAATAATAATTTCCATTAAAATTGCGTTGGATTGCTTGTCCTTTATATTGTAATTATTAGATTAAAATCCAGACTCTGGATAAGATGGGAATCATCTTGGATGGAGAAAAATCCCCACCCACAGCCACGTATCGACGCCGAGACCCCTTGCACATCAAGTAACTTCATTTTTTATCTCTTGGAAACACAAAAAGAATCCAATTTCAAAGACGTCACCTAGACAACCAGTTTTAACGTTTGGCTATCAGTTAGTCTAGTGTATTCCCATATTCCATTCTATCTTCATTTTTTATCCCTTGGAAATGCAAAGAGTACGGAATTTCAAAGACGTCACTTGGAGAACTAGTTTTAACATTTGAATATCACTCAGTCTACTGTATTCCCATATTAACTTGCACCTTCATTATTTTATCTCTTGGAAGTAAAAATAGAACGGAATTTCAAAGTCGTCATATAGACAGCCAGTATTAAAACATTTGACTATCACTGAAAGTCTACTGTATTCCCATATTCCCTTGCACATTCATTTTTAATCTCTTGGAAATACAAAGAGAACGGAATTTCAAAGACGTCACCTAGACAACCAGTTTTAACATTTGACTATCAGTTAGTCTAGTGTATTCCCATATTCCTTTCTACCTTCATATTTATATCTTGGACGTGACAAAGAGAACCGAATTACACAGACGTCAACTAGACAACCAGTTTTAAAACATTTGACTATAACTTAGTCTACTGTATTCTCATATTCTCTTGTACCTTCATGTTTTATCTTTTGGACATACAAAGAGAATGGAAATACAAAGTGGTCAGCTAGACCACCAGTTTTAGAACATTTGACTGTCACTTAAAATCTACAGTATCCTATATTCCCCTGTACCTTCATTTTTTTATCTCTTGGATGTCACCTAGACAACCTGTTTTAAAACATTTACTATCACTTAGTGTACTGCATTCGCATATTTACTTTGCACATACAAGAAAATGTATGATGAGATAATGCGGACACCAGTAGATACGTGACGTAAATAATATATCCCTACATGTTTTTCTTTGTTCCATGTTATACGTTACCTGCTATATTTAGACCATCTGGACTAAAAATAACATTATGTCGATCGTCATCCTTTTTCTTCTATTTGCAACACGGAAAACATCGTAACACGACTTGGTTACAAACTGTTGACTGCCCATCATCTGGAGTTTTTCTTTAACTGAAAATTTTGAGTTCGAAGTAAAACATTTTGGCAAAGATTTTATGCAATTACATAGAACATCATGTCTTATACTTCTTGTAGGTTGTTCCTGTCATCAAATGAAGTGTCAAGTCGACTAACAAGATCAGTTTCGACATTTTTGGCATTTGACATGCCTAAATTACAGAAACGTTTGGGAGAAATAAATCAAAGTGGAAGTTCCTTGAGCTCTAATCGGTGTATCTGCCAAGAGAGGAACGAAAAATTGAAAAGGTCGGCAAAATAACCAAATTTTCAAGACAATTCCCCATCGCAGACATCTCTCGAATAGGAAAAAATTTATTTCTGTCATAAATGAATCAAGAGATTTTGAATAAAATGTCCTTTTCATGCATGTGTTCAATTTTATCCTCAGAAATGGTCTTCATTGAGGAAAAATTTTACATAAACGGTAAAAAGTAAGACATACACAAATTATTACTAAATACAAGGGGCGTCCAGAAGGTAAGTTCTGTTTCAATTTATCTCCGCTGCAGCGTTGTGATCGCAGTTCCGCACATGCGCGTTAGACGCTCTCTATCAAGGAGAAGAAACGTGCACCATTGTGAGATCGCTGTCAGCCACGTACGCATTGTTGTGCTTGTTTACAATATCGGTGTTGATTGAAAATCCCGCCGCTTGTGAAATCAGATCTGTGCTTCGTTTTTTGAATGCTAGGGATGCATTCTGAATGCATTGAAATGTATTGCCAAATTTGAGATGTTTACGGACAAAATGCGATGATTGATACAATGGTGAGAAGATGGCTCCGACAGTTCATTGACGGACGTAGTGAAGTGCACGATAAAGAACGAAGTGGGCGTGCATATTTGGTTACAGAAGAACTGGTTCACGCGATTGATAAGATCCTGTAAACCCACAAGATTACAATTAGTGCCCTCTATGGAATTTCCCCAAATCTCAGGATCACAGTTCATGAAATTGTTACCGAAAAACTGAAATTTCGAAAAACTTTTCTCACGTTGGGTGTCAAAGATTCTTACTAAGCAACTCAAATAAAAGGGATAGGTAGTGCACTTCAGTTTTTGACCCGCTATGGTTAAGGTGGTGAAGAATTTTTGACATAGATAGTCACAGGAGATGAAACTTGGGTTTCTTACGACACCCCTGAAGGTAAGTGTCAGTCAATGGAAAGGAAGCACATCTCATCCCCAGTAAAGGTTAAGAAGAAACAAATCTTGACACCTCGAAAAATGATGTGCAGTGTTCTGGGACAGTTATGTGCAGAGGATCAACCCAAAACCCGAAGAACATGGCCTCCTTCAAACCGGGGGCGCTGGATAACTCCGGGTGTCTTTAAATAGGACAATACGTGATTTCTTTAAAAGGCCCCCCGTTAACAACAACGTCAAGAAGGGATGGAAGTGGATACGCCACTTACGCCCGCCAACCCCGAAAAGAAGACTACCGAAAACCTCGGTGGGGCCGCCTGATCTAGCACACCTTCTACTAGCTCTGCAGGCTAGTACCTGGGACTTATGAGCAGCCCTCTACCTCCTTCGGGCGACCGTAGCCTGGCCGAAGGTACCCCATTTCCTGTAGGTGTCGTGAACACACTGCCCCCTCGAGTCTAACCCAATCCGAACAACTCCCTACGGGAGGTACTCGGCAATTTGGCCCGAGATTGCTGTAGCAACGTGAGAGGTACCACGAATGCTAAGGGACAGGAGAGGCATTTACTCATTGATTTCTTACGGCGTGGTCAAACAATGAAAGCAGATGTTTATGGCGAGACACTTAGGAAATTGCACTGCGCATTGCAGAATAAGCGCCGAGGAATGCTGTCAAAATGTGTTGCTTATTCACGACAACGCACGACCACACACTGCAAATGCGACGAAAAAGATCAACAGGTATTTTGCTGGGACACGGACGGCAAACTTCTATGAAGAAGGTATACAAAACTTTTGCCTCACTATAAGCTCGCAAAATTTCGGCAGTTATGTGGAAAAGTAGTTTAAGAGTTGTTGAATTTTGTGCACTAAATAATTTTTTCGGTACGCAATTTAATTTTATTACTAATCAGAACTTAATTTCTGGACGTACATCGTAAAATAAAAATATAAAACCCTTTTAAACATACAAGATGTATGTATCTGTTCTAAAGTGTATTGTATTCTAGAATGAACCATTTCAGAAATACTCCTTGTTTATGAATTTTCCAATACTTATACATTTCTCTAAAATGGTAAATCGTTATTCATTCTTTTATCCTTTGGATATACAAAAGGGGAGAAAAATTTCAAAGACCGGTATTAGACAACCCACTTAAAGTCTACTATATTGCCATATTCCTTTCTACCTTCAATTTTTTAGCTCTTGGACATACATCGCCAAAACATCTATTACTTACTGTTGTATTCCCTTATTCTTGAAATAAAATGTTTATCTTGAAGTAGATTTAGTAATAAGTGTAAGAATAGTTTGTAGTCCAATGTGTATTGGTGAAAGGTTGGTTTACCAACCCCTGGACAAGCCGGCTGCCGGGGTATTTACACAATAGACTAATTAATTACTCACAATAGGCTCCGTCCATGGCGGTCCGGAATTGCTTCGTTCGGTGTTTTTTAATTGGTGGTTTATTCCCTCACAGAGGGCCGTGCCTAGTCGGCTCTCACGCACAACGCTCGATTAAACCAGTAATTGGGGCAATAATTCTTGCACACGATGACCACCAAGGCTCTTTCAGTCGTGCTGCTCACGCGCAAAGTGAATGTCAGCCATTTGTCAATTTCTGACAATGGGCAACAACCGCGAGTTCAAGTTTAGACGTGATTCACAATGTCCCTTGGTTTCGAGAGGAATCGGGGTGAAAGCTGTACGGACCCTGCCCTCTGTTGTTTCTCCTAAAGTGACTTCTCTCACCCTAGTACTCCACTAGGAACCTAGTCATAATCTCGCAAATAATCGGCAACAACCAATGAATTACGAACACGTAAATGTGGGCATGTAATGTCCTTTATATAAAATACAGTTTTTTTTATAAGTTTGGAGTGTCTTAAGGAGGGTATTTCAACATAAACTGTTTGACTTCAATACAGCTTTAATATTTTGTTTTTTATATTTACTGTCTACATATGTACACACCTACAGACATAAGTATTCCTTATTTATAATGGCTGGTCTCGTTTAGGCAGTTGTCACTATCCATTGAATTAGAAACAGTTTCGCAGTTGTTTTTACGTACAATGAATCAATTTTTTAAATGGACAGATTCACCAGATAACAAACAAGTGGCTTTTTGCCGAATACCAACTGTTTTAACTGAACCCTTCATATCTGCCAAAGAATTAATTCCATAATCTTAATTTCACATCACGTCTATCTCCTTATATAAAATGTGTTAAATCATAAGTTTCTCTACTTGCTACAAAGAATTATTACAGAATCTTAATTTTAATAGAGCTATCCGTTCCAGATATAGTTTACTGCACACCTCAAACTGTTTCCTCACATCACAAGAAACAGTTGAATGACCATAGCACTTTAAATACTGAAAAAGTATTGAAACTGTAAACTAATGACCATTGCTCCAAGAAAATCGAAATATATATTTTAGTAATAAAATAGTTCTTAAAATGTCATTTTTATTAAAATCTTAGTCTTGGGAAAATAAAAAAAATTCCAGTAAACAAAATATAAAAAGTAATTTTCGGTGCAGGTTTTTCTAAACCATGTAAGGTACGCACGGATGTTTCGATTAGTTTGTCAAATATGTTACCTAGGAGACGGTCGTGTATTACTTTGTTGGGACGAAGAGACAGTTGACTGTAATACGATTGTGTTTCTTCAGTCTAAGTGAGAAACTTCTTTTACGGAAACGGGGTATGTAATTGCTCCATTTCTGCCATTTTATTTTTTAACTTTGTTTAAGATAAACTTATAACGAATATGCATTAAAATTGCTACAGAAACTTGTAGAGAAAGAAGATAGAGACCTTCTGAGATACATATTCATCCTTGTTGCTCCGATGGTGACTTAACATTGCTGAAAACGGATAAAAATAAAAAGCACTAAAACAGCGGACGGAGCCGATTAAGCTAAGGCCGGGATTCCATTCTTCTTTATTTACGTCCTCCAACGTTGTCATAACGGAAAATGAATGAAATGATGATCAAATGAGTACAGGTTACATGGGGCTTAGTTACCAGACATCACCTTTCAGAATAAGAGAAAACTTCCAACGTTGTCATATCGGAAAATAAATGAAACGATGTTCAAATGAGTACAGGGTACATAGAGCTTAGAATTACCTGACATTCATTTTTCACGATAAGGGAAAAGCTCCAACGTGGAGTCATATTGGACGATGAATGAAATTATGTTCAAATGAGTAGAGGGTACATAGAGCTTAGAATTACCAGACATTCATCTTTCAGGATAAGATAAAAGCCCCAACGTTAAGTTAGATCAGACGATAAACGAAACGATGTTCCAATGAGTACAGGGTACATAGAGCTTAGAGTTACCAAACATTCATCTTTCAGGATAAGGGAAAGCCACGAAATTTAGGTCATATCGGACGATGAATGAAATGATGTTCAAATGAGTACATAGTACAAATGAGTACTATGTACATAGTACATAGTACATAGAGCTTAGAGTTACCAGGCATTCATCTTTCAGGATAATGGAAAACCTCCCAAAGCTAAATCTTATCGCAAGATGAATGAAATGATGTTCAAATGAGTTCAGGGTACATAGAATTTAGAGTTACCAGGCATTCATCTTTCAGGATAAGGGAAAACCTCCAACGCTAAATCTTATCGGACGATGGATGAAATGAAGTTCAAATGAGTACAGGGTCCACAGGGCTTAGAGATAGCAGACATTCATATTTCAGGATAAGATAAAAACCCCAACGTTAGGTTATATCAGACGATGAACTAAACGATATTCAAATGACTACAGGGTACATAGAGCTCAGAGTTACCAGGCATTCATCTTTCAGGATAAGGGAAAACCTCCAAAGCGAAATCTTATCGGACGGTGAATGAAATGATGTTCAAATGAGTACAGGGTCCATAGGGTTTAGAGATACCAGACATTCAAATTTCAGGGTAAGATACAATCCCCAACGTTAAGTTATATTATACGAAGAATGAAACGATATTCAAATGAGTGCAGGGTACATAGAGCTTAGAGTTACCAGACATTCACCTATCAGGATAAGGGAGAACCTCCAACGTTAAGGCATATCGGACGATGAATGAAATGATGTTCAAATGAGTGCAGTGTACATAGAGCTTAGAGTTACCAGACATTCGTCTTTCAGAATAAGGGAAAACCTCCAAAGTTAAGTCATATCGTACGATGAATGAAATGATGTTTAAATGAGTACAGTGTGCATAGAGCTTAGAGTTACCAGACATTCATCTTTCAGGATAAGGGAAAGCCTCCAAAGTTAAGTCATATCGGACGATGAATGAAATGATGTTCAAAGGAGTACAGGGTACATAGAGCTTAGAGTTACCAGACTTTCATATTTCAGAATAAGAAGCCTCCAAAGTTATCTCATATCGGACGATGAATGAAAGGATGTTCAAATAAGAACAGGGTACATAGAGCTTAGAGTTACCAGACATCTGTCTATCAGGATGAGAGAAAGCTTCCTACGTTAAGTCACATCCGACGATAAAAGAAATGATGTTCAAATGAGTACAGGGTACATAGAGCCAAGATTTGCCAGACATTCATCTTTCAGAATAAGAGAAAACTTCCAACGTTAAGTCATATCGGACGATGAATGAAATGCTGTTCAATTGAGTACAGGGTACATAAAGCTTAGAGTTACCAGACATTCATCTTTCAGGATAAGGAAAAACCTCCAACGTTGTCATATCGTACGATGAATGAAGTGTTGTTTAAAAACTACAGGGTACATAGAGCTTTGAGTTAGACTTTGCTCTTATGTGATAGTTTTTTTATTTAAAAAAATCTCGTGTATTGATCGATTTCTCCAGCAGAGCTACTTCAGTCCTTACGTTTATATTATGGATAGGGGTGGTTTTTCTCCAGGATACGTATTGTGTACATTTCACCCCTATTATTGCTACAGTTGCGTAACTCTACATCTGTTCTGATGCACTAACCCCGTTTGTTAATACAATAAGACATACTGGTATAACTTTCATATCTATTGTGCAAATAGTCCAGTAACCCTATTGGCTGTTCCCTCTGTAACACATGGTGCTACACGTCCAAACGAGATGTACTGTCCGTTTCCGTAAATAATTGCGAAAAATGCTAATTTCCCCACATAAGTTTGTTATGAATGGGTTGATATTGATTTTACTCGATACTCGATGTTTCCACGATACCCGATAATTCGATACTCGATCCATAATTTCTACTTGTATTTTCATTACAAATTACAATGTTGGTAGAACTGTGTAATGGCAATATATTAAATAGGTTTACCTATTTTATGAGAAAATCTTAAAACCATCAGTATTGTTATTTTTAAGCTGTACATCAGACATTTAAAAGCAAAACAGTCCACTTTTAAAAGGTTTGAATGAATAATCAGACTAAATAACGCAATGTCTTAGCCGGGGTTTAAACCGCAGATCTCCCACTCTCCGTGCTGTTGCTCTAAAGCACTTAACTAATATGACCAACGGGCCGACATGACATTAAATTCTCCAACTGACTCGTATGTTTCCTAGTAGACCACTAGGAGTTCTCATATACAATAAGACAAGCATCTTTTGTGGCGACTTACTATGCTGTAAGTACTTAAGTCCCAGGCTTTACAGTTAAACCAATCTGTTTTCAGGTAATTTGATGGAAATAATCATTTGTCCCACACTAGCTGTCTGTAGGCTAAGGTTTGGATGAGTAGAGTTACTGAAAAATTCAATGCCATAGCCGAGATTTTTCATGTTGCCCATAGTAGCTCAATGATTTAGAGCAACCGCACGGAGAACAGGATAACCGTGGTTCAAATCCCGGGTATGGCATAAAATTTTTAGTCTGGCTCTGCTAATTCAAGCCTTAGCCTACACATGGCTAGTATGGAAGAAATGATTTCCAGTTTATAAGTTTTTGTTCAAAAAATACCAGAATTTTCATGTTTCGAGACAAGCCTTTTTCATTCTGTCACCTGAGACCTTCTGTATTAAATAGTCTTACACATAAAGCTGTTTCACGTGGAAATTTGGCGGATATTTAGTTTTGGACATGCTGAATTTGCTTTCCAATAATCTAGTGTACTAGAAAGAGGTGACAAATTATCTTTGACATATGAAGTGATTTCTTCTTGGGGACTGTTAACTGACACTGAATTTGATACACGACTACGAGGGTGGCCTGAACAGTTTTAGACATCAACATGAAGATGGCAGCTCTCGTAAATAAAAGCTAGTGAATTTCGTTGGTCATCTGTTGACAGTCACCAAAGTTTCAGCAATTTTGGACGCTAAGTTATATAACACTCGTTTGAGTGAGTTGATGCGAGTATTTTTATGAAAATGGAAAAAATCGAGTATCGAGCTGTCATTAATTATCTGTTTTAGAAAGGCAATACGCCTACTCAAATCAAAGGTGAGTTGGATTCTTGTATGGAGACTGCACCATCAAAAAGCACAGTGAAATTTGGGCAGCTGCACTTAAACGTGGTCGTAAGAACTTGATAGACGTGGAACGTTCGGGAGGTCAAAAAACTGCAACTACCGACGAAAACATCGCCAAAGTTCAACAAATGGTAACGGGCGACCGCCGAATTAAAGTGAGAGAGATACCAGAGTGATCCCTCTTCTAAATATAGCGTTCGGAGGACAGAGGTTTTCATCAGTTGAAGAGGCAGTGATCTTCGTGAACAATTATTTTGCAGAGAAAAACGCTGAGTATTATTTGGGCGGGTTACAGAGATGGGAACATCGCTGGGAGAAATGTGTAGAGTTACAAGGAAACTATGTTGAAAAACGCCGAGTACTATTTGGACGGGTTACAGAGATGAGAACATCGCTGAGGGAAGTGTGTAGAGTTACAGGGAGGCTATGCTGAAAAACGCCGAGTACTATTTGTACGGGTTTCAGAGATGAGAGCATCGCTCGGGAAGTGTGTGGAGTTACAAGGAGACTATGTTGAAAAACGCCGAGTGCTATTTGAACAGGTTACTGAGGCGGTCCTTGACCGCTGACTACTTCGTTGGGCCCTCCCGGCACTCAACACCTCATAAGATAGGATTTTAGATAGGTGAGGACTACGGATTGGAGGTTTCCAACATGTCGGGGTTTTTCTCAGGGTCGATCTGCATGAGTACTCGCTTTTGAGTTGCAGGGGGTGGTTGCGTCCTGATAGTGTGTGGGTATTATCACATTTAAGACACCACGACCTTTGAATGTCAACTTTATTGTTACAATTAGTCCTCTCCACTCGCCACTGTTGACGATCTTATTCGCACCTTAGGCGCGAGATTTGAGATTTTCCCGTTGCTGTGCGCATGAAACAACTTATATGTATCTGTGTACGCGTTGTTCCTGAACGTCCGTTGTGAATTACTTCGCACAACATAGTATTTCCGGAGGATCATTAAACAAACAAAAAAAACCGAGTTTGGTGAAATTTTAATGACGTTGTAACGTGTGCAGTTTCTCTCGTTCACTAACACAGGGTGTTCGCTAACCACCTAATGTAATTTACTCCGTCCATCCACGAACGCGGACTCTGATGAACCTTTTAGTACTTGTCGCCCCCTTCACACGCCGAAACAGAGTGTTTTTCCTAGCAAACATCGGCCGTCGCCTTTGCACAAATTTCCCTTTCCTTTCGCCGAATTTTGGACACTTTAGGGGTCATGTGACCTGTTGCTTGTTCCTTATACTTGTGTTTCATCCCTACTCTTGAATTTAATAGCAATTTCTAGTGTATGAGGTATTTATTCCACGCGACTTTCTCTTTCCCACAGTACAGCTAATTACTGCATAAGCATGTTTGAAAATGTGTATCTTAAATTCCAGAGTCTATTCTCTCGTCAACTATCATGTGCAAGCCAAGACATGGCCTGGCGCCGAGGGTCTAGCCTGAGCAATGGCACCTTTGTCGGCTAGGACCACAAAGAAATGCCTGTGAGGGAAGGTGTCCAATCACTTTGCTACATTGATACTTTGGGGTCTCCTGCTTTCGATAATATATATCGGGATTGCCTGTTTAGTATCTGCACTTGTGTATTTAATCATTATCCTCTATATTGATTATAACATTGTTTAATTCATATTGTGGTATCTATCCGCCCTTAGTTATGCATGTTATAAGACTTTCGGTGTTATTATGACATTGTTGTGCCTAACAGGGACGGTATCATATGCCCTTCTGATAATTTAGAACAGGGCTTTTATATTAAAAGTCACTTTTGAAATTCTCAGAATATCCCATCATTGTGTGAGCTGGTTGGTGTACGTGTGTATGTATACTATGATATGCGTCGTCGGTAGTGAACGAGTGGAGATAATTACATATTAACTTATACAATACATTACATATAGTACACAAACACAAAATTTCTTAAAACTATTACAATGAATCATTACACAGTGGCTCAGCCTGGATTTGTCCCTGACACACCAGGCATTCCACCATTGGGTCTCCCTGTCCTGCCGCTGTTCTCTTTTCCGGCCGTTATCTCTACATGTCCTTTAAAGTTCGAAAACAGGTTTTTCGAGCTTAGCTACCGCTCAACAAAAATATTTGTGTCACTAATTACATTGTAAATCTATTCATACTTTCATTACTCATACACAATATAACACTCATATGAAACAATTACTCCGTTAGTTAAATGTACAGTGCACATAGTTTTTTATATACTTTTTATCCTCCAGTTCTTGCCGTATTGCACATACATTACTTTGTATAATTTGTTTTTAATACATATTATACGTATACTTTCTGGCCTAGCTACCAATTTCATATTCATTTCGGAGATTGGGTGCTCCTTTCCCAATTTTACGCTCTACGTGGGACTTATTTAATGCTTTCTCGTCGCAACAACAAAGAATAAGGGAACGAAAGGAAAGAAAGAAAACATACATGAAGAGACATACTTATTCATTTTATAAAACTGTGTTCTCTTCCGATTAGATTATCTCTTACAGTCTTATTCTCTCTCAATAGGTTAATTTGAATACATCTATCTCAATGCCATTCCGTCGCGATATTGTCTGGCGGTTTATGAGTCGCTATTGTGTCGATTTAAACGCCTCCTTGAATGGACGTATCGAGTCAAGATGGTATTTCCCTACCTCTCTCCCAGTTCTAATGTCACCTAGCCTAAATGTTCTGTCACCCACGCAGCTGATTATCTCCATAGGTCCTTTCCAACAAGTTCAACGTCTTATACTGTTCTTCAGCAGTGAGGACTTGTCATAATTCCTAACCAAAGCTTTGTCTCCTGCCAGCGGTTTCCAAGTATGTGCGTGTCTCATGGCTTTGCTCCTTCGTTTGTTAGTTCTGTCTGTTATTTTTCTAAAGGCTCGCTTAATTCTTTCAGCTTCCGTTTCTTCAATAATGGGTAAGGATTTTTGGACACCCTTTATTTTTGGGTCTGGTGACTGTCCGGTCATGAGCTGCACCGGTGTGCATCCATGGCTGAGGTGTACAGAATTATTCATAATCCATTGAACGTAGTGTAGATCCTCAGGCCATCTAGCGTGCTTTACATGGCATAATACTCTCAGATAAGTATTCAAGTGGCGCATTGTGCGCTCGGAGGGATTACTTTGTGGGTGATAAGAGCTTATATAGTATAGTTTGACATTTGCTTCTTTGAGCGTGTTAACAAACATATGCCGATGGTGAACAGTTTCATTCTCCAGCAACATTGCATCCATCTTGCCGTACCTAGGAATGTATTCCTTAACTATCTTTTCTGCGCATTTGGCGCTGGTTACCCTCTTTAGGGGTCCAGGGTCACAAACTTCGTCATTATATCAACCATGACGAATATGTACTTTAGGCCAGTTCTACCTTTGGGCAATGGGCCATGTTCATCCAGAGCGATCATTTTCAAAGGTGAATCTCTAGATATGGCCAACGGTGTTCTATCGAATTTAATATTAAGGGGCTTTGCCTTCTGGCAGATCTTACAATTGGATATAATTTTTCGGGCCTTTCTTGCTAATTTTGGCAAGTAAGGGAGTTCCGATATGGTTAAGCACGTTCTGTCTAAACCTGCGTGAATTAATGCAACATGGTATGCCTCAATTACCAACTCCACTAATTTGGCGGGTATATATATTTCCAGACGGGCCCGTGTCATCCATGTAATGTGTATATCTCATTTTTAAATAAACCTAACATTCCTTTGTTTCCTGGTGCAATTGGGGGCACAGTTTCCCGAATTTTGGCCAATTTACTGTCGTTTCGCTGGTATTCCTCTAATCGTTTCAATTTTGTAGCCACTCTGTCATTCAATTTTAAGTCTAATTTCATTATTTTGACTTCTCGTTGCGCACTCGGTACTGTCTCGGGAAGGTTCTCACCCATGCTTATCCTCGAAAGAAGTTCACTAAAAATATTACAGCTTCCGGGGATGTGCCTTATATCTACACGGTATGACATTATCTCGTGGATATACCTTGATATTTTTCCACTGGTCATCTTACAATTCTTTATGAATGCTAGACTGACGTGGTCGGTGTATATGAGGACCGGTTTGTTATAAATATAATGTTTGAACTTTTGTATCCCGTAAAATATAGCACCAATCTCTTGCTCAGTAACACATGCGATTCTTTCAGCAGCGTTTAGCGACCTTGATGCTGTCGCAATGAAGTGAATCTCCCCTTCGGTATATTCCTGGGTGAGAATGCATCCGTATGCAACCATTGAAGCATCGGTATGCATAATACGAGGCAAGTCCGCTCTGGGCGTGTTAATAATATTGATTTGGCAAACAACTGTTTCAATTTATTAAAAGTATTCTCCTCTAGGTCCGACCAACTCCATTTAGTGTTCTTTAACAACAGTGCCCTCAAAGGCGCCGTTTCCTTGGCATAATTTATTAAAACTCGGCTCTGGTATCCTAACACACATAAAAACGTCTTCTCTTGTTTCGCATTGCGTGGTCGCGGTATTTTCAGAATGGGTGCTATGCGTTCCTTATCCGGTGATATAGTTTCACCTGAAATTACATATCCCAAAAAGGTTACAGTCTGTGCGAAAAACGTGCACTTGTCCCAGTTTAAGTTTGGGCCACACTCTCCAACTCGGTCTAGTATCGTTTCCAGATGGCCCAGGTGTAAGTCGGTGTCTAGGTCATGCACTAATACGTCATCCATATATTGGGAAATGTAATTTCCAGTATTTGTTCCAAATACTGCGTGCATTGCTCGCAAGAAACCACTCCCTGAGACGCACAAGCAGAACGGACATCGTCGAAAGCAGTACTCTCTTCCTTGATGGATGAATCCTAGGTATTTCCGCAATTTTGGCTCAACTTCAATTTGTAATTATGAGTTAGTTAGATCGAGAGATGTAAACTATTTCTGTCTTCCGATTCCGGCCAATATTTCCTCTATGTTTTGCGTCGTCACACAATCAGGCGTGACGAATTCATTCAAGTGTCTCGCGTCGATAGTTATTCTGACTGTACCATTCTTTTCTTAACAATACACAGCGGTTGTATGTAAGGTGTGTCCGAAACTTCTATTGTCCCGTCCTGCAACATTTCGGTTATCTTTTCAGATACTGCCTCCCTTATTTCCTGGGGTCTAATCCTACATTTGTAGTGGTTGATTGGTACCTCGGCAACTTCAAATGAATATGTAAACATATTGCGTCTCCCAGATCTAGCGGTAAAAATCTTTGGTTTCTTTGACGAAATGTTTTGCAGTCTCTGTGGCTGTTCCTTAGAAATTTGGGTCAGCTGTCCGATTCGTGTTTCTACCTGCTCCGCGAAGGATTCTATTGTCTCCTCCGTCTGTTTACGTCTGCCCCTCTCTTCTGCGTGCATTATGCCATCAGCTGTCTCGCTCTCTAGGTCACTGCACTCCAGTCTATTTTGTAAACATTGTAGACCTCTATCGTTTACTCCACTGTCATCCGCAAGATGAATGGCTTCTACGTAAAGTTCTTGTTCCTGTAATCTGCTCTCCACCTCCGACAGGTGAACATGACTTTCCTGAGGTCCAGAGATGAATGGAATTTCTACCTTAGTCCCTGATATATTAAATGTGATTTGGGATTCATTGTAATCAATATTTGATTTCAACATGTGTAGTAGGTCGGTTCCTATAATAATATCAGTTGCGAGTCCCCTCACGGCGAAACATACAAACTGCATTTCGTTGTCTTTGACCTTGGTGTTAAGCAAAATTTGCTTAGTAATACATTGCTTTGTCCGTCCAATCGCGCAACTGCATACTGCATTCTTGACCGGCAATGTTTGCAATTTTATTTTCAGATTAACCAACTGGTCGTAAAGGTTTTCGCTACATACATGACCCAGTACCAACTACCATATTAAAGGTCATTCCTGCTATCTCACCACTTATTCTCGGTGCCTCCGTAACCTCTTGCGTTACAGTTTTCCTTTCTAATGACGTAATTTTTCTAACGCTTGCTCCAAAACTGTTATTTTCTTTAATTCGAGGCACTACTAGTTCCAAATGTTTTTGTATTCTTGTACTGCTTAATTATACGTCCCCAAGGGTTTGTGCGCTTCGGAGTGTCTCCTTATCGAATGCGTGCGGGGAATCCACCCATCCGGACCTTTGTTTTCCGTCGGGGTTGGAGTCCTGGGTTGACTCGAACTGGCTGCATTTGCATTGTAAAAGGTGTGCGTGCCCGTCAGCGGCGAAGGTAGGCGTTGCAATGTTGCCTGCGTCTGGCTCTCAACTATGGGACGGTCGTTAGCGGTCGTATTTCGGTAATTGCCTTCAGGGCTTCTAGGTATATTGTTTCCCCGAAGTGTGTTGTTATTATTTGTGTGTCCACGCCGGGCGAAGGACATGCACCTCAGAGGGTACGTTTGTGGAGTTCTGTTATTGCTATTTTGATGGCTGCTGTGTCGCCATTTTTCCTCTGCCGTGTATCATATGGTCGCGGGTTCCTAACTCTGTTGCCTGGGTTATAGTTATGGTCACTGTTTTTAGGCTGTTGTGCCCTCATCCCATCATTGAAATGTCGTCTGTATTGTGGCCTAAAGTCTAAGTTTTCTTCAGTCCAACCTATTTGTGTTCCATGTCCCTGTAATGCGGTCAGCAGGTCTATCGCTTCTCCCATTGTCCGTGGTCGTGCCACTACGATATGATTCCTGATTACATCGGGATAATGATTTCCCTTAAGCGCTATAAATTGATATTCTGGCATGGCTGGTTCCAAGAATTTAGTCAATTGTCCTAGTCTCAAAAAGTAGTACGTCATTGAATCGTGAGAGCCTCTGGGGTACCTACCATTATTAATTTAGTTCCTGACGTTGTATTGTGCAGCGTCACTCCAATTCTTCTGTATGAAGGCCGCCCGAAAGTGATTGTACCGTGCCGTTTCCCCTACCGTCAGCCTAAACCAATTTAAAGCACGGCCTTTCAGGCCCCTCTGAACAATTATGATCTTGTACTCTTCCGGTATTCCTCTTTGGTTAAAATATGCCTCTAAATCGTTTATAAATTGCTTGGCGTTATCAGGCGTGCTATCAAATTGTGGAACAGGCAGTTCGCATGGAAATTGCATCGACATAGGCGTCGTAGGGCGTGCCCCGGGCGCATTATGAAATCAGTAACTACTGTCAGAATGTAACAATTGGTCACCTACACTAACATTGGTTCTTTCTTCACTTAGTCTTCCATTGTCTCATGTGACAGGAAGTACATTGTCTGAGGTGACAGGGAGTGTGGAAGCGTTTCCATAATCCCCTTACCTCTCTAAAAGCTATTTCTTTCATCTTCTCTCATACTTTATCACATTTTGAGGTGACTACCTGTGTCAATTCATCCCGTACTTTAACTATCTCGTTGGCACATGATTTTTTACTTTTCCCTATTAAAGCCCTTACACTTTCCAATTCGGATGCAACTCCAATCTCTAATTCGTTATACTTGTCTGAAATATTGACACATGTAGTCATGGTCCCATTCCTTAACCCATCTATCTTATTATTCATTGTTACACTGATGTTATTATTCATGCTGCCAACTTCTTTATAGTCTGCCCTAATTTGTCACACCTCTTCCTGAGTGGATCTCAGTTCACTCCTCACCACACATATTTCACCCTGAAGGTTATTTCTTACTCCAATTACCTCACTCATGACCTCACTTAACTGCCATTTTTATCTGGTTACTTATTTCTCCCTGTGTCGCTGTAAATTTAATTTCTTGCTCCTTGAGTTCTTTACTAATATCTGCCAATTCACTACTGTGTACGGCAATTTTACTGCTTAACTCGCTACCTTGAGCGTTAATCTTAAGGTTCAGCTCTCCTAATTCGTTGCCTAGCTCATTACCTTGGGCAGTAATTTTGTGGTTTAGTTCACCTAACTCATTCCCTTGAGAGGTAATTTTGTTGTTTTGCTCACCTAACTCATTACCTTGAGAGGTAATTTTGTTGTTTAGCTCCCCTAACTCATTACCTTGAGAGGTAATTTTGTTATTTAGCTCCCCTAACTCATTACCTATCAAGTTCATCTTCTCTAGCAACATCTGCATCATGATATCCATATTTGCTGTATTCCTGTTCGGTGACGGAGTGGATACCTCGGCCTGCCTAGTATTACTCTCTCTATTTCCCTCTACACCTACATCCATTCCCTCAGATTCTGGTACACTTCTAAAATGTTATTGTTTGCCATGTTCCTACCTATCTCAATTACTTTCTTATTTCGGAGTATCATCCGCCTATTCCTTTTTACTTAAAATTTCGTTATTTTTAATGCACACTTTTGTAAGTCCTACTCCTACTGGCAGCATCTATCTACTCATGCAAACACAACAATTGATTTATAAAACAAAAAAATTAATTACATTCAATTATCTCGACTTACGTACTGTTAATGTCCGTGCCTGGTATTGCTGTCTTCCTGAGTCAGGGTTTTATCACTTTCACATGGGGGGGGGGGTTGACGCTGTGTTGCACTATGAAATATTGTTGCGTCTACGTTGTCGTCGCTGTCGACATTGGCTGTCCTGCATGAAGTCGTACTCCGGTGCGTTGTTCACTGGTGCATTGTCCTGGGTGTTCTGGGCTCCGTTGATTCCAAGCTCTAGTTGGCGGTACTTACGACGGTCAATACATCAGTCGAGACTCCGAAGAATGCTCCAAATGTTGTAGGTCACTTTCTGAGTTGATTGTCCGGACTTCGTTAAGGAAAGCCCAACACCTTGATGCGCCGTTTTATGCTGGTACAGATGATGGTACGTTCAGGATTTCTTTAACCGCGTTGGATTGATGGTACAGTCAGGACTACCTTAACCACTTTAGGGCGCCAATTTATGAGGCGGTCCTTGCCCGTTGAGTACCTCGTTGAGCCCTCCCGGCACTCAACACCTCATAAGATAGGATTTGTGATAGGTGGGGATTATGGAATGGAGGTTTCCAACAGTTCGGGTTTTTTCTCAGGGTCGATCTGCATGAGTAGTCGCTTTTGAGTTCCACTGGGTGGGTGCGTCCTGAAAGTGTGTGGGTATTATCACATATAAGACACCACGACCTTTGAATGTCAAGTTTATTGTTACAAGTAGTCCTCTCCACTCGCCACTGTTGACGATCTTATTCGCATTTTAGGCGCGAGATTTGAGACTTTCCCGTTGCTGTGCGCATGAAACGACTTATATGTATCTGTCTACGCATTGTTCCTGAACGTCCGTTGTGAATTACTTCGCAAAACATAGTATTTCCGGAGGATTATTAAACAAAACAAAAAACCGGAGTTTGGTGAAATCTTAATGACGCTGTAGCGTGTACAGTTTCTCTCATTCGCTAACACAGGGTGTTCGATAACCACCTAATGTGAGTTACTCCGTCCATCCACGAACGCGGTCTCTGATGAGCTTTTTAGTACTTGTCGCCCCCTTCACACGCCGAAACAGAGTGTTTTTACTAGCAAACATCGGACGTCGCCATTGCACAAATTTCCCCTACCTTTCGCCGAATTTTGGACACATTAGGGGTCATGTGACATGTTGCTCTTTCCTTATAGGTTGTGTTTCATCCCTACTCTTGAATTTAATAGCAATTTCTAGTGTATGAAGTATGTATTCCACCCGATTTTCTCTTTCCCACAGTAAAGCTAATTACTGCATAAGCATGTTTGAAAATGTGTATCTTAAATTCCAGGGTCTATTCTCTCGTCACGTATCATGTACAGGCCAAGGCCTGGCCCGGCGCCGAGGGTCTAGCCTGAGCAATGGCACCTTTGTCTGCTAGGAACACAAAGAAATGCCTGTGAGGAAAGGTGTCCATTCAATTCGCTACATTGATACTTTGGGGTCTCCTGCTTTCGATAATATATATATCGGGATTGCCTTTTAGTTTCTGCACTTGTATATTTAAACATTATCCTCTCTATTTATTATAACTTTGTTTAATTCATATTGTGGTATTTATCCGCCCTTAATTATGCATGTAATAAGACTTTCGGGGTTATTATGACAATGTTATGCCTAACCGGGACGGTATAATTACAGAGATGAGAGCATCGCTGGGAGAAGTGTGAAGGGCTACAAGGAGACCATGTAGAAAAACGTCGAGTACTATATGGACGGCTTACAGAGATGAGAGCATCGGTGGGAGAAGTGTCTAGAGTTACAAAAAGACTGTTTTGAAAAACGCCGAGTACTACTTGGACGGGTTACAGGGATGCAGACATCGCTGGGTGAAGTGTGTAGAGTTACAGGAACACTTTGCTGAAAGACGCCGAGTACTATTTGTACGGGTTACAGAGATGGGAGCATCGCTGGGAGAAGTGGATGGAGCTATAAGAAGACTAAGATGAAAAACGACCTATACTATTTGTACGGGTTACAGAGATGAGAGCATCGCTGTGGGAAGTGTGTAGATTGACAAGGAGACTATGTTAAAAAAACTCTGAGTACTATTTGGACGGGTTACAGAGATGAGAGCTGCGCTGGGATAAGTGTGTAGAGTTACAGGTAGACTATGTTGAAAAACGCCTAGTACTATTTGGACGGCTTACAGAGATGAGAGCATCGCTGGGAGAAGTGTGTAGAGTTACAGGTAGACTACGTTGAAGGACGCCGAGTACTATTTGGACGGCTTACAGAGATGAGAGCATCGCTGGGAGAAGTGTGTAGAGTTACAAGAAGACTGTTTTGAAAAACGCCGAGTACTATTTGGACGGGTTACATGGATGGGGGCATCGCTGTGTGAAGTGTGTGGAGTTACAGTGAGACTTTGCTGAAAGACACCAGTACTATCTGGAAGGGTTACAGAGATGGGAGCATCGCCGTGGGGAGTGTTTAGAGTTACAGGGAGACTATGTTGAAAAACGCCGAGTACTATTTGGACGGGTTACAGCAATGGGATTATCGCTAGGAGAAGTGTGTAGAGTTACAAGGAGACTATGTTAAAAAACGCCGAGTACTATTTGGACGGGTTACAGAGATGAGAGCTTCGCTGGGAGAATTGCTTAGAGTTACAGGTAGACTATGTTGAAAAACGCCGAGTACTATTTGGACGGGTTACAGAGATGGGAGCATCGTTGGGGGAAGTGTGTAGAGTTACAAGGCGACTATGTTGAAAAATGCCGAGTACTATTTGGACGGGTTAGAGAGATGAGAGCATCACTGGGAGAAATGTGTACAGTTACAAGGAGACTGTTTTGTAAAACGCCGAGTACTACTTGGATGGGCTACAGAGATAGGTACATAGGTGGAAGAAATATGTAGAGTTAGGAGGAGACTATGTTGAAAAACGCCGAGTACTATTTGGACGGGTTACAGAGATGGGAGCATCGCTGGACGAAGTGTGTAGTGTTACAAATAGACTATGTTAAAAACTGTTAGCACTATTTGGTCGGGTTACAGAGATGGGAGCATTCCTGGGGGAAGTGTGTAGAGTTACATTGAGACTATGCTGAAAAATGCCTAGTACTATTTGTACGGTTTACAGAGATGGGAGCATCCCGGTGGGAAATGTGTAGAGTTACAGGGAGACTATGTTGAAAAACACCGAGTACAATCTAGACGGGTTACAGAAATGGGAGCATCGCTGGGATAAGTGTGTACAGTTAAAAGAAGACTATGCATGTTGAGAGACACAGAGTAATACTTGGACGGGTTACGGAGATGGGAGCATAGCTGATAGAGTTGTGTAAATTACAGAGAGACTATGTTGAAAAACGCCGAGTACTATTTGGACGGGTTACAGAGATGGGAGCATCGCTGGGGGAAGTGTGTAGAGTTACAAGGAAACTATGTTGAAAAACGCCGAGTACTATTTAGATGGGTCCAGAGATGGGAGCATCGCTGGGGGGAAGTGTGTAGAGTTACAGGGAGACTATGCTGAAAGACGTCGAGTACTATTTGGACGGGTTACAGAGATGGGAGCATAGCTGGGAGAAGTGTGGGGAGTTATAAGGAGACTAAGCAGCAAAACGCCGATTACTATCTGTATGGGTTACAGAGATGAGGGTATCGCTGTGGGAAGTGTGTAGATTTACAAGGAGACTTTATTGAATAACGCCGAGTACCATTTGGACGGTTTACAGAGATGGGAGCATCGCTGGGAGGAGTTTGTAGAGTTACAAGGAGACCATGTTGAATAACGCCGAGTACTATTTGGACGGGTTACAGAGATGGGAGCATCGCCGTGGGGAGTGTTTAGAATTACAGGGAGACTATGTTGAAAAACGTCGAGTACTATTTGGACGGGTTACAGCAAAGGGAGTATCGCTAGGAGAAGTGTGTAGAGTTACAAGGAGACTATGTTGAAAAATGTCGAGTACTATTTGGGTGGGATACAGAGATGAGAGCATCGCTGGGAAAAGTGTGTAGAGTTACAAGGAGGCTAGGTTGAGAAACGCCGAGTACTATTTGGAGGAGTTACAGAGATGAGAGCATCACTGGAGAATTGTGTAGAGTTACAAGGAGAAGGGCTTGTATCTTTATTAGGTCGGACATTTTTCAGACCATCTATTTATTCATTTTCTTGTGTAATGTTACTGTCCAGGTACGAAATTCTTAGCAAATTTTTCGGTTTTTGTGACAATATTTTGTGATTTTGAAATAAAATAAATATTGCAGAATGATCACTGAGATATCGAAAAGATTCAAGCGAATTTCCGGAAGTATCCATCTATATCGATACTGTGCAAGTATGGTGAATATCGAGGTATAGCAAGGATCGATAACCATAACTAAGCTACATCATAAAATATAATGACTCATAAGCACAAGGATATACGATTTGAGCTGATTTTTTGGCATTGCAGTAGATGCTAGCCCAAATTGTGTAAATTAATTGATTTCATGTTATCACTTAAGAAATTTTACCACAGGTTTGAATTTAAAAATAATATGTTATGTTAAAAGACCTAACCATTAAATGTTGCAGTAATTACGCAAGAGTGAGGGCTGCGTTAAGATTTGGTTTTATGTAAGTACAAAGACGAGTGCAGTATAACAGTTATGTTATGTAGACATCTACGGTCGTGTCGCATCAAATCTCGTATTCTATTTAAGTTGACGTTGAATACCATTCCACGCTTGCATCGCTTTTGTGCCTCTTGCTGCTTCTATGTTTTGCGCAGTTGCACGAAGATGCTTAAATAATGCAGGACTTCCATCCCCACGGAGCCACCAGGTGTAATATTATATATCTGCAAAATATTATTTATGAATATTACTATTAGCGCAGATGTAATTGTACACATTTATGGCATTACGTTTTAAAATTCCTAATTAAACTCGGAGGTACAAGCCTGCTTTCTGCCAGAATCTTCAATCGCATGCTCCTTCTCCTTCCGCATTTCTTGAACACGTCATATCTACCCTTAGAACAGACGATATTGCATTGCATTCAGTGGCGTAGCGTGCTGCTTCAAGAATTTCAGAAGAAAAACAAGAAAATTCATGCCAAACAATATTTTATTTGCTCTGGATATATTTTCAACCTACATTCACCAGCTGGTTCCATTTGCACATATTGACGACCTAGTGTGCAAATGGAAGCAGCTAGTGAATGTTGGTTTTCAGATTTCAAACAAAAACCTTTTAAATATTTTATTGCTTGCTGACGACTTAGTTATTATACAAAATAGCGAGTCTGCCCTGCAAAAATCTATTTTTAAACTTAGTGAACTTTGTAAGCAATATTATATGAAAATTTATTTTATAAAATCAAAGGTAATGGCATTCATTGGGAAAGAGCAAATTAGAACAAAAATAGTTATAAATAAGCGTTGCGTTTAACAGGTAATGCATTTTAACTACTTGAGAACTGATGTTAGTTATGACAAGGAATATGATGTCTACAATAAAATATGCAAATTTCAAAGAGTGTGGAACAATAAATAGAACATTTAGAAACCAAATACGTAAAGAAACAAAATTAAAGTTCTACAAGGTTATGGCTGTACCTATACTGGCATACGGAAGTGAGACTTGGACGTTAACTAAAAGGCAACAGAGTAAAATACAGGCTTCAGAAATGAAAGTCTTGAGAAGTGTGAAAGGATGCACGAAGAGGGACTTAATAAGAAATTAAAGTATAAGAGAAGGGCTGGACATTTTTAGTATGAATGATAGGTTAAAAGATCTCAAACAAAAATGGAAGGAACCTGTTGAAAGAGTGCCAGATAATAGACTTACAAAACAAATATTACAGTATCATCCTAAAGGTAGGAGATCGGTGGGCAGACCCAGGAAACGATGGCGGGAGGACTTCGAGGGCGGAGCAGGCACTTGATTGTTTATGCCATGAAGTGAAGAAGAAGATATATTTTCAAAATTTATTCGCAAACATCCTGGTACAGCGGATAATTTTTGCGAGTGACCAGTTCCACGTGGACATTCAGTATTGTATTTGCGCATTCGTAACCTGAATATCATGCTTCATAGTTTTCCGGAAGTAATGGTGAATCTTAGATAGTTAAGAAGCACTGACAGACTTTGTCACGTTAAGTCGGTAGCATGTGAAGAAAAGTTTATTCTTTTATTTTATGTGACGCTTTTAAATACGACCGTAAGTATATTTCAATATCATTGGTAATATTATTTTACGTAGATTGGTATTTAGTGCTGACATATAGAAAATTCTCGTTAAGTTTTAAGTTGTTAGCAAAACTGTGAATTGCATACCTCCTCCATTTACTTCACGCGGTTTGGGCCAGTTATAGAAAAGCGGAATCATGTAGAGTGAGCAAGACCTGCCTTTTGACTGTACGATACAAAGAGTACTGAAGAGTAGCCTTAGGGATTTAAGTCATTATTCTCTTATTTTACTGAAAATTATTTGGAGCTTCCCTCGTTTTTAAAGTCACCCCTCGCTACTGGACCTACGTGTGACTAAATTGTAACCTTAGTTCTTTGTGTCATTATTCTCTCTTATTTTAAAGATAATTATTTCGAGCTTACCTCGCTTTCAAAGCCTCGCCTCACTACTGGACATACGTCTGACTGTACAACTGAAAGAATACTGAAAAGCTGCCTTGGTTCTTTGCTTCATTATTCTCTCTTAATTTTAATGAAAATTATTATTTCGTGCTTCCTTCGCTTTCAAAGCCTCGCCTCGCTACTAGACCTACGTGTGACTGTATTACAGAAAGGGTACTGAAGAGTAGGCTTAGTTCTTTGAGTCATTATTCTCTCTTTATTTTAATGAAAATTATTATTTGGAGCTTTCCTTACTTTGAAAGTCACGCCTCGGTACTTGACCTAAGTGTGACTGTACAACAGAAAGAGTACTGAAGAGTAGGCTTAGTACTTTGAGTCATTATTCTCTGTTTATTTTAATGAAAATTATTATTTGGAGCTTTCCTCACTTTGAAAGTCACGCCTGCTACTGGACCGACGTGTGACTGTACAACAGAAAGAATACTGAAGAGTAGGCTTAGTTCTTTGGGTCATTATTCTCTCTTATTTTAATGAAAATTATTATTTCGAGTTTTCCTCGCTTTGAAAGTCACACCTCGCTACTGGACCTACGTGTGACTGTACAATAGAAAGAGTACTGAAGTGTTGTTTTAATGTTTTGAGTCATTATTCTCTTATTTTAATGAAAATTATTATTTGAAGCTTCCCTGCCTTTTAAAGTCACACCTCACTACTGCTGACGTTCAAGAGGTTCGGACTTCTAATGTCGCTATTGTTTTGTTTCCCCCCTTTATTTTATTCTGATTCTTCTTTTGTTTCGTGGTTGTGCTAAGAGCATGTAATTTCGAAGCCGTCGCTTGGCAACAGGCTTTTCGAAAATGACTATCGTTTTATGTAACTTAGAATGAAATTTACATTCAGGTAAATTTTATATAGGACTTTTTCATTTGTCTTTCTTTTTTGTAATATACGTCCTCCAACGTTAAGTCATCGGACGATAAATGAAATGGTGAAATGATGCTCAAATGAGCCCAGGGTCCGTACAGCTTGGAGTTACCCGACATTCGACATTCAGGATAAGGGAAAACCCCGGGTAAACCTTATCCAGGTAACTCACCATGTCCGAGATTCGAACTCGGGACCTCTTGAATGTGAGGCAGACACGCCACCACCACGGTACCAAGGTGGGCCAGGACTTTTTCATGAATAGTGGATTTTAGTAAATGAAGTATTTAGCATAGCTTATATTAGTACGTTTATTCATCTATAAAATAGCTTTTTTCTTTATTAATTGTAGCCATATCAGTGGAGTTAAAACACAGTTAGACAGCGATTGAAAGACTGTTCCTTCCAAACTTGTTTGTGTCTGTAAGCTTACAGGTGTTTTGGATGAAACGGTTTCTGATGCGACTTGTTTTTAATCCTGTAATATCTGATAAGTACGTTATGGCAGAAGCCTCGTATCTGTGACCACATCTTCGCCAAGCAGGTTTCGTCTGGCTAATACACACAAAAACAGCTGCACGCCTAGTGTACTCGTGAAGGTACGCCATTTTATATTGAGTCCCCTTCTTTGTAGAGTGCTGGTCCACCCTTTTATGATATGCAATCCCGTTCCTTTGGTTGGCGGTGTAGTAGTAAGGATTGGATTGGTGGTTGCGACAACCCCTTTCCGGGTCTTAATACGTCGCCTGCGTTCTTTAAAGCGCCCAAATGTCTGCTTACAATTCATGCCCAAGAGTTGTTATTTAACTTATCCTTTAGTTTTGAGTAGGCAGACGTTGACAACAATGGATCGCGTGTGCCGCCCCACGTCCCACGATCGACACATATCCAGTCGCCTTTTACGGTCTCCCTTGTAGAGAATACAGACGAATCTGCTTTTGTACCGCGACAACCGACTGTCACATTTCTAAGACTTCATGTCAATCATTTAAAAATTTTAATTCTACTTTCACGATTTATTTATAGGTATATAGTGTCAATGGAAAAAAAATATTGCATTGCACTCAAAAACACAGTAAAATGTACAATTAAAAAAAAGTACTCCCCTATCCCAAACTTCCCAAGAAAAGCATTCAAAACCATTTTTTTCCTTAAAAAAATGATTGTTAAAGGTGTTTACCAAATTGAACATGCTTAAAATAATCTCACGACAAAATAAAACGTTGCTAAAACATATGTTCTTCCAGAACGGACAGTATTTACCTGAAAACTGGAAATGATTTGCCTTTCACATGTTCAAGAAATACAGTGGAATCTACTGTAATGCTAATTGTACAACACCATAAGGATACGATTACGAAATGAACCTATGAACACTGTATTACATAATGAATATCTGGACCTAATATAGGGGACCATATAAATACGGTCACACTTCGAACTGCTATTACGTCGCTTTGGATGATCATATTTTATATTTTTATGCACGTCAACAATCGACAGCAATTGAGGAGAACTCGGGAGTCATACCCAGAAACAAAATCCGCTCAAATTAGTTACTGTCGATAGGGGCTCATTGTTGAATGTTTAGCAAGTATTGCCTCAGAGGTCACCAGACTTGAGCGTCTGTGAAACTTCTTTTTATGCCCTTACATAAAGTGCTTTTCATCAGTTATGTTGGAACATGTGTGGCACAGACACCTTGATATGTGCAGCGTCACTCGCTAAATATCAGCTTGGTATACGAAATATTAACAATTATTAGAAATATTTGAGTCTTTTGAATGCTAGAATATCATTTCATTATGATTAATCAAAGCGTCCGAATATCAGTTTAAAGTGTGGCAGTATTCTTGTGGACACCATGTGTAATGAATATTACACATATAGATCTGTCACAGAAAGTGGAAGTGTGCTAATTTGAAAACATGCGTATATAATTTTAAATATAAAAAGCTTAATTTACTATCCATTAATTAGAAAAACTTTCTCTGCATGAAAATTTCTGATTTATTTTTGGAACATGTCGTAGTACTTTGGGTTACACATCACCTTCGTTTTCCTCTGAAAACTACAAAATTCATCTTTAAAGTAGTTTTTAGGCAATTATATTATAAAATATTTGTTAGGATCTAAAACAAAATACCTGAATATGTTCCGTATTCTACACAAGGCACCTTATCTTGTTTAAATCACTCCTATCTTGTCATGCAATGTAGAGAGGCATTTGTTATTAAGGTGGGGTGAAAATAGAAGAATGCTTTCGTTCGTTAACTTCAAAATGCGTGCTTGTTACTCATTGTAAAAAAACAGCTGCAGGCTCAAAACAGTAGAGTCAATTGTCTATATTTACTGTGACATCTTGGGATCAATTACGATGTTCTAAAGCTAAATAATATAATTTCTCCATCAGATATTGGTTAAGCTCCTGAATCCCCTGTTTTACACAAAGTGTGTGAAAAATGTCTGTTCCCACAATTCCTCTCATCCGATAAAAGATATTAATTAAATTCAACTTTTTTTCGTTGTATTCGTTAATTTATTGACTTCTGTCCACCTTTTCACACTTCATCGGAACCGGAATAATAATACGTCGGTAGGGCCGATCGAGGAAAAAACGTAAATCCTTCCAGAAAAGGGGGAAATAAGGGTTTTAGATTTTTACCTTTTCCAGGAAAGAATCACACAAGGTTTACCCTTCCAACACTTTCTAGGATATATTTCTTTTTATGGCCTGTTTAGGGTTACTTGTTAAGTTCTGTGGGAAAGAACAGCATGAACGTCTAGGGTTTCACCAACTGGCAGTTCCGTAACTGAAAAAAGCGAATGCAAGAAAGTTGACATTATTTTTACATAGGTATTTTTACAAGGGGATTGAATTATACCTAGAAATTCCTATTATTGTAATAAAATTTCGAACCAATAATGTTTCCTGAACATTTAAAATTATATACAGACATTAATATTGTCACGGAATGCGTAAAACTACAACAGGACCTGGACTTATATGCATGGAGTGAAACAAACTCCCATTTAATATTAGTAAGTCTGTAACTCATTTCAACTCCTTTCTTAACAAAATGACTATTTGTAATCCTAGAAGTGTAAGATATATAACTTTACTAGGGGGAGGGTCTGAAATGTTTCCGACCTAATAAAGATAGAAACACTTTTTTCAGAACTGCTTTGTTTATTTTTCAACATAGTCTCCTTGTATTTCTTCACACTTCTCCCCGCGATGCTCCCAACTCTGTAACCCGTCCAAACAGTACTCGGCATTTTTCTCTGAAAAATAATTGTTCACCGAGGTGATAGCCTCTTCATTTGACGAAAATCTCTCCTCCGAGCGCAATTTTCAGATGAGGGGAAAAAAAAAGAAGTCGCTTGGGGCTAGATCTGATAAGTAAGGCGGAAGGTCAAGCAGTTGAAACCGTAATTAGTGGATTTTCGCCATTGCAACCGCTGAGGTGTGAGACGATGGGCTGTCTTGGTGAAATAGGATTTTCTTTTTCTGGAAATGTGGCCGTTTATCCATAAGCACTGCCTACAGCTTGTCAAGTAATGATACGTAGCATGCTCCTGTAATGGTTTTTCGTTTTTGAAGATAATCGATTAAAATAACTTCATGACTATTCCAAACACAGTCGCCATCATTTTCCCAGTCGAAAAAAAAACGTTTTTAAACAGTTTGCCCCTTTGCAGTCCACTGTTTGGACCATATTTTTGTTTGGGGCGTAAAATGGTGTATCCAAGTTTCAGCTACAGTAAAATAAGCGGCACCAAAACTCGGATTTATTGCACCTAAATTGAACCAACAGAGCGTTGGAAATGTTCATCGAACAGGTTTTTGGTCTAACGTGAGCAAACGCGGCACCCAACGCGCGGATAGCTTTCTCAGGTCTAAATGTTGATTTGATATGTGACAAACACGTTCTTTTGACATGTTCAGAGCCAAAGCTATCTCTCTCACTTTAATTCGGTCGTCTAGCACCATTTGGTGAACTTTGGCGATTTTTTCGTCGGTAGTTGAAGTTTTCGGACGTCCCGAACGTTCATGGTCTCCCAAGCTCTTACGGCCACGTTTTTATTCAGTTGTTAAATATTTCACTGCGGCAAATGACGGTGCAGAGTTTCCACACACAGAATCCAACTCATCTTTGGTTTGCGTAGCAATTGCCTTTCAAAAACAAATATTTAATGACAGCTCGATACCGATTTTTTCCATTTTCATAAAAACATTAACATCAGCTCGCTCAAATGACTGTTACATAACAACTGAACGTCCAAAATGGCTGAAACGTTTGTGAGTAACTGTCCACAGATCAACAACGTAATTCACTAGGTTTTATTTACGAGTCCTACCATCTTCATGTTGAGGTCGGAAACTTGTCAGACCACCCTCGTAATAAAAAAAGGTAAAATTGAAAATTTTAGTATACAGATTATTTAAAAGAACTGGATTTTACCCCAGATTTACAAATTATAAAATCCTTTTAGGTGTTTCTAAATTGAATGTTTCTTAATGTAGACTTCCAGGTTAAACTGTTGGAAAATTCGTTTCTATAAAGTAATTTCTAATTATCTCCGTTCATCTTTAGCTGCAGAATTTGGAAAAGCTACTCATAGTGCGTTGGAAACGTTGAAATTGGCATTAATTCTGGTGAGCACTTCATCATTTTTAATTCTTACAAGATATGCAAAGTCTCTGACTATATAATTATATGTAATCTGTTTTAATTTTTTCTATGCTATTTCATTGTATATTTAATGAATAAGGAAAGTGAAGCGTGCTTTATAAACATCAGAAACAGCTTCAAGTAATATTAAGTTACGATTTGAAAACCTTGGGTCATGTAAGTCGGTCACAGGAATCGAAACCGGACCTCTCAAATATAGGCTACAGAAGAAACTCTCCGAGCTATACCCCTCGCCTAATTTTATCATGAAATGACAGAAGAGGAATCATGTGGGTGTCAACCCTTAATTATACTCATTTATTTTATTTCAGTCGCAAGTGGGACGCACTGTATATAGAACAATACAATAAGGACCTAGACTTAATGAAAGTGCTAAGTATTTGAAAATCCATGGATTTAAAAGAAAGAATCTATTAGGTTTTGTTTGAAGGTATGGCAGGAGGCTAAGGAAGTAGGTTCAAAATGGCGAACGTGGACTGTGCATTAAAGGGAGATGAGATAGAAACAATTGGTAGACAAGTCGTCAAGGCTTCAATTAAAGCCAAGGAAAATGATCTTTATGCTGTGCACCTCGTATTGTGATGGTACTTAACTCGGGCGTCTTGATAACTCTCGATGCATATACCAACATGCGTACGATATACACATTTTTGTAGAATCTACTTTACAAATACAGAATAAATTTTAGATTCATTTTAAAATGATAAATTTATCTAAATTAATTATAGTGCCACCTTGGTTTTTTTGAAAAATTTCAATAAATTTAAAAGAATTTTCGTTTTAACTATTTTCTTTTAGATTTGTGTAATCCAACGTAAAGTCATGTCTGACGTTGAATGAAATGTTCAAATGAGTACAGGATACATAGAGCTTAGTGTTACCAGACATTCTTCCTTCAGGATAAGAAAAAACCACTAACGCTAAGTCATAGCAGACCAAGAATGAAATGTTCAAATGAGTACAGGGCACATAGAGCTTAGAGTTACCAGACATTCATCTTTCAGGATAAGGAAAAACCTCCAACGTTGAGCCATATCGGACGATGAATGAAATAATGTTTGGATGAGTACAGGATTCATAAGGCTTAGGAAACAGACATTCGTCTTTCAGGATAAGAGAAAACGTCCAAGGTTAGTCACATCGGACGATCAATAAAATGATGTTCAAATGAGTACAGGGTACATAGAGCTTAGCGTTGCCAGACATTCATCTGCAGAATAACAGAAAAACTCCAACGTTAAGTCATATCGGACGATGAATGAAATGATGCTCAAATGAATACAGGATACATAGAGCTTAGAGTTAGCAGACATTCATCTTTCAGGATAAGTGAAAACCTCCAACGATAAGTCATATCGGACGATGAATGAAATAATGTTCAGATGAGTACAGAATACATAAGGCTTAGTTACCAGACATTCATTTTTCAGAATAACAGAAAACCTCAAACCTTAAGTCATATCGGACGATGAATAAAATGATTTTCAAATAAGTACAGGGTACATAGATCTTAGAGTTACCAGACATTCATCTTTCAGGATAAGGGAAAACCTCCAACGATGAAGGAAATGATGTTCGAATAAGTGCAGGATAAATAGGTCTTAGTTAAATGGTAAAATGTAAGAGATTAATTCAAATAGACATTCTGATGTCATTAAAGTTTTCCCGGATATCCTGTTCTAAATTTTCAAATAGTTGCTTCAAATGTGGTCAGGACTTAATGCAAGAAACGAATGTGTCATTACATAGCTGTTCACTTCAAAACATCTAGGCTTCGGTTCAGTCTACTGTACCTTCTACTACAGTATTTACTGAAGGTTCAGTTCATTTAAGATTTGATTAAAAATGGTGAGATGAATGCAGTTATTCGACAGCTTACCCTCTTTGGTTGACAATTGTTACCTCTCTCCGTGCGCCGTACGTCTCAGGACCGCTTGTACTGCAAGCGGAACTTGCGTCTAGTATGCAAACTTGGGCTACCTGCTGTGTGTCGATGCTAAACAATGGAAGCGAACAGTGCATCACATATATGTTCCGTTACTCTAATTATATTTCCCTTCACAACAATAAATTAAACAAAAAGATCACACTCCAAGTTTACGAGAGAATTTCTCAGGTTAATTAAATATTATGGAAACCGGAATTAATTAGCGCAGTATAGAGACGGGGAAAACAATCGTTAAGCGTTTTATGCGCAGTGGTTGATACATCCGTTTTCCTACTGTGGCGGGAAACCTGTGCTTCTTACACTACAAACTGTTTAAAGCTTAATTGAATTTTGTAATTATCTTACATTTTCATCAACATTTAGTTGTAGTTATGAACATAGTGTTTCTATTAGCGCACTGCCTCCTCGTGTCAGATTTTATATATAAAATGGGCTCAAATAATAAATATTCTACACAAAGGAAATCACCTAGACACAGTTTTAAAACATTTGACTACCACTTAGTCTACTGTACTCCAATATTCCCTTGTTCCTTCATTTTTTATCTCTTGGACACACACAGAATGGAATTAAAAAGATGTCACTTAGACACAGTTTCAAAACATTAGACTATCACATAAAGTCTACTCTATTCCCATATTATCTGCACGTTCATCTTTTATCTCTTGGACATACAAAGAGATCGGAATTTCAAACACGTCATGTAGAAAACCAGTTTTAAAACATTTGACTATCACTTAGGTACTGTATTTCCTTGTAACTACAATGAAGTAATGCTTTTTTTTTTTGTAATTTACGTCCTCCAACATTTAGTCATATCGGACGATGAATGAAATGGGTAAAATAGTGCTCAATGCGTCCGGGGTCCATGGACCTTAGAGTTACGCAACATCCGCCTTTCAGGATAAGGGTAAACCCTGGAAAAACCTTATCTAGGTAACTCCCTGACCGAGATTCAAACTCGGGACCTCTTGAACGTGAGGCAGACATGCTACCATGTACGCTACCGAGGCGGGCATTTTGAAGTATGTAGACGAATAAGTGCTTTAAAAAAACTCTACTTTGTGCATTCATATGTTTCACAGAAATGATAGTGTCATTTTCTGCTAATGCGAATTATAACTTTATTCAAATTTGTTCGCCGTTTATTTAGTTAGTGTTAAAATTCCTTTATTGCAGAAATAATTAATTTTCTGTGAACTAAACGAACTAATCATAAAATATGTATTCGAAACTTTAGTATGTTTGATATTGTGACTTTGTGGGTCCGTGAAATGAAAAGTCCAATTTCACCACTCAAAAATGTTCTTTATTTCCACCGACTTACAGTTAAACACTTGCCAATTACATAAAATTACGTAATGCACACAATTACGATTCACCAGTTCGTCCGTCACAATTTCACCTGCACTCGTAATTACGTACGGTCTTCTCACTAGCACTGCGTCCTTACACCAAGAACTGACTGACTGACTGTCTCTCTGAAACCCTTTTTATAGGAATGTCACTGTCTTTCTAGAAGTCTCTGGTTTCCCGCAAATCACCCGAACGTTCCAGACCACAGGAGAAGGGGAGAGAAACGTCGAGGGACAGGTGACACTTCCCTAACCACCCCTCATTTAGTGACAGAGACTAATGGGAGGCGTGGCTCGGCGGCCTTTGGTTTCCTCACAGCTGTGGGCCTCATGCCTACCGCTAATTGGGTGACACTGCTCCCTCCTCAAAGCTGGTCGTCCCGAACAGCAGCATCGTAGCGGGCTAGTCGATCCAGGTGTACCACCAACATCTTTCCTCGGGGAACCTTCTGGATGCGGTAGACCACGTCGTTAATCCTCTTCACCACCCGGTACGGTCCTTGCCATGGCTGCTGGAGCTTCGGGCAGCGTCCCTTGGTCCGGGTAGGACGGTACAACCTTGCTGGTCACCTTGCTGGAAACCTTGGCCGTTGGCTTGCCTGCCATACCTGGTCTTCATGCGGTCGCTCGCCTTCTGGATGTTCTGGCGAGCCATCTCGTGCATGTCATGGAGATGGTCCACCAAGTTCTCCACATACTCGGTCGCTGGCTGTTTCGCTTCCGGAGGGCTTCCAAAAGCCAGGTCACAAGGGAGGCGTAACTCTCGGCCGAACATTAAGCTGGCTGGCGTCATCCCAGTTGTGTCGTGTGTAGACGAGCGATAGGCCAGCAAGAACAGTGGCACCTTGACGTCCCAGTCTCGCATGATGGCTGGCCACGACTTTCCTCAGGTGTTCCTCTAAGGTCTTGAAGTACCTTTCGACCATGCCATCCTTTTGGGGATGTAGAGGCGTAGTGCGAGTCTTGTTCACCCCAAGCCTTTGTAGTGCCTCCTTCATTAGGTTGGACTCAAAGTTGGTACCCTGGTCACTGTGTAGCTCTAACGGCACCCCAAATCTACAGAACACTTGCTCCACGAGGCAGTCTGTGATTGTCTTTGCCTCTTGGTTTTGGATGGCATACACCTCCGGCCACTTGGTGAAGTAGTCCACGACCACCATCGTGTACTTGTTGCCTCGGTCGGAAACTGGGAACGGTCCAGCAATGTCAACGGCGATCCGTTCGAATGGCGCTCCGACGTTGTACTGCTGCATGCGACCCCGGCTCCTAGTCTGGTGGACAAGACTCGCCGCGCACACGTGACACTGACGGCACCATCTCTCAGCATCTGCTCGGAGTCTCAGCCAGTAGTAGCGCTGCCGTAGTTTGTCAATCGTTCGGTTCGCTCCCAGGTGTCCTCCCGAAGTACCGGCATGCACTTCCTCCAGGACTTCCGGGACCTTACTCCGGGGAAGTACCAACTACCCTCTCTGCGTCTTCCCATCGGGTGATTCCCATACCCGGAACAGCACGCCCTCTCTGGTCTTCAACGAGTCCCATTTGGCCCAGTACGACTTGTAGGTGGCGCTCCTCGGTGCGATGTCCTCTCAGGTTGGTCTCATCCCTGCCTCCACTTCCCTCAAGAGTGGCCCCAAGTCTGCGTCCGCCAGCTGCTCCCTCCTCAGGCCTGCGCTATCCCAGCCTTCAGCAGGCACTGCCACAACTACTCGGACTGCTGCGGCACGCTCCTTCTCTTCCACTCTTGTGCACTGACCGCACTCTTCTGGACAGGGTCTTCGGGACATGGCGTCTGCGTTACCGTGGCTCTTCCCTCTACGATGTTCCGAGGTGAAGTCGTACTCCTGCAGCCTCTGGACCCAAAGTGCTGTCTGGCCTTCCAGGTTCTTAAAGGTCAATAGCCAGGTTAGGGCGGAATGGTTAGTCCTCAGGTGGAATGGCTGACCGTACAGGTACTTGTGGAAGTGCTCCAATGTCTTTACTACCGCCAGTAACTCCCGTCGGGTGACGCAGTAGTTCTTCTCTGCCTTGGATAGCGTCTTGCTGTAATAGGCTATCACCCGCTCATGGCCGTCTTGGATCTGCGACAGGACACCTCCAATGCAATGGTCGCTGGCGTCGGTGTCCACAATGAAGGCGCCACCCGGTTGTGGGAAACCCTAAATTGGAGCACTGCACAGGGTCTCCTTTAGGTGCTGGAAAGCGTTTTTGGCGTCCTCTGTCCACACATAAGGACGGTGTTCCTCCGTCAGGCGGGTGAGGGGTTTTGCGATGTTGGAGAACCCATTTATGAAGCGGCGGTAATAACTGCACAGCCCCAGGAAACTGAGCAACTCTTTCCTATCCTTTGGGCGAGGCCAATCTCTCACAGCCTGTGTCTTCTCCGGGTCTGTGGCCACTCCGGTTGCCGAGACTATGTGGCCCAAGTAGTTAACTTCCTTGCGGAAGAGCTGGCACTTCTTCGCGTTCAGCTTCAAGTTGGTCGCTTGCTGTCTCTGTAGCACCTTACTCAGATTCTCGAGGTGATCTTCAAAAGTCTTCCCGACGATGATGATGTCGTCCAGGTATAGCAGGCAGGCATCGTAAGTCAGCCCTCTCATCACTGACTCCATAAGGCGCTGGAAGGTAGCTGGTGCGTTGCAGAGGCCAAAGGGCATAACCGTGAACTGCCAGAGCCCTTGGCCCGTCGAGAATGCAGTCTTCTCCTTGTCTCTCGGGTCTAGAGCTACCTGCCAGTAGCCCGACTTCAGGTCCAGGGTCGAGAACCACTGTGCACCAGCTAGCGTGTCCAGGGTGTCGTCAATCCGGGGTAAGGGAAAACAGTCCTTCCGGGTGACGGCGTTCAATTTTCTGTAGTCTACGCAGAAGCGCAGCTCGCCGTTCTTCTTTGTCACCAAGATTACAGGGGAACACCAAGGGCTGTCAGACTCTTCAATCACTCCCCTGGATCTCATGTCCTCCAGCATGTCTCGCACCGCCCCTTGCTTCGCCAGCGGAACGCGTCTATGTGGTTGCCGAATAGGCCGGGCGTCCCCGGTGTCGATGCGGTGAAGCAATTTCTCCGTGCGGCCGTAGTCACTATCACTTTGGCTGAAGACGCGCTGATACCGCCTTAGCAGTTGTCGAACCTTCTCCAGCTGTTCTGTGGTCAGGTGGTCGGCCGCCCTCTCCACCAAGCCTTCTAGCCGGGGCCCCAGGTGTTGCTTCGGCGCCGGCTCTAGTGTCTCGTCGATAGCTGTTACGCTCACCACGGGCTCGCACATTCCCAACTCCGTCCCGGCCTGGACGTCGTGATCGGCGTCCGTAGGATTTAGCAGTCTCACGGGCACCTCCTCTCGGCACGACAGCAATGCCCTGGCTACACACAGTCCATTTACAGGCGTCTTCTGGTCCAGCATCATGTTCCTGGTTCTCTGGCCCTCAAGTCGCGCCGTCACCACCACCTCGCTCCTCGCGGGAACAACCACGTCTTCGTCCAAGACGACCCTGCAAATTCCAAGGCGCTCTTCCGGTTGACGGAGTATAACCTCTTCTCCGTTAAGCCGCAGGACCTTCTTGCCGACGTCGACCGTCGCCTCATGGCTCCTGAGGGCATCCAGTCCCAGGGTCACCTCCTCAGCCACCTTCGCGACGAACACCCACAGACGCACGGCACTCCGTCCCAAGTTCAGCTCCAGCAGGGCCTCCTTCTCCACAGGCAAGGTGTCGCCCGATGCCGTGACAAGCTGGTATGGCCGGCTTGGCTTCCTTGTCGGCAAACCCTTCGCCACGTCAGGTCTGATGATGGTCACGGCCGCCCCGGTTTCCACCAGCACGCGGCACGGCTTTCCTCTTATCCAACCGTCCGCGAAGAGGCTGTCATCCATACGCCGGCTGACGGCGCGCAGTGTCACTCGAGGGGATGGTGGTGATGACGCCGACGTGCCCCTCTCCACGACGGCCCTTACTCGTTTTCCGGCTGCTCTTCCTGGCGTGGGCAGTCTCTCTGTAGGTGTCCGGGCTGTCCACACCCCCAACACAGGCCACTAGGTGTTCGCCGGCGTCCCTCAGCTGGTCTTCTGTCTCCGGCATAGCGGACGCCCCTCGTTCTCGACGTCGGGAGGGATGTTATTTTGGCCGCCTACATCCTTAATGCCGCTGTCAGCGCCACGTGGATGGTTTTATATTCGCCGAGCATTAGGCGCTGACGAATCTCCGTGTCCCGTACCCCGTCGACAAAATTGTAGGCGGCTTCCCGGGATACGAACTCCAGTGGCAGGTCAACCAAGGCTTTGCTAGCCAGCTGCTCGATGGCTATGGCGAACTCCTGCAGCGTCTCCCCCGGCTGCTGCGACCTTTCCTTTAGCTGGCTTCGGTATGCTGCGGCTAAGCGGTGGTTCCCGAAGCGATTCTCCAGGGCCTCCCAGATGTCCTTGTTCGCCGCCATCGTCTGCACCGCGTTTAGCACTTCCATGGCCCGTCCCTGGAGGCTGGCTATTAACTGTGTGGCCTCCTCCTCCGGTGACCATCTGTTGTGCCTGGCCACTGTGTCGAACTGGCGGCGGTAGACTTCAAACGTTGACGCGCCGTCATACTTGAGAGGTTTGACGCGCGCAGATGTTGTGTCGCGTCCCGGCGCGTCGGCCTTCAAATCCTTCAGGTTCCTGCCGACGACGTCCTCCACCATTGCGTTCAGGGACTTGACGCTGCTGTCGACCTTTCCCCCCAGGTTGTTAACGCGGTTAGCAAGGTCTTCGACGTCTTCCACCACGGCGTTCAGGGTCTTGGCGTTAGTGTCGGCTTTTTCCTCTAAATCATTAAGGCGGTCGTCTACTTGACCCATCCGCTTGCCCAGGTTTGTGACGTCATCCCTCATGCCGGCCAACTGTTCCTCAAATTTGGCGGCGAGGACCTCGTTCGCCTCCTTCATTTCCGTGGCCAGACTGTCGTTCGCTGCCCTCATTTCCGTGGTCAATTCGCTCATAATTTCTTCCATCTTCTCGGTGATGTTGTCGTTGGCCGTCTTCATTTGTTTCAACTCGGCGGTGATGTTGTCGTTGGCCGTCTTCATTTGTTTCAACTCGGCGGTGATGTTGTCGTTGGCCGTCTTCATTTGTTTCAGTTCCGCGGCCAGGTAGTTATTTGCCGCTTCCGTTTTCTCTGTTACTTCGGCCTTCATTTCCATCATCTTCTCCAAAATTTTTTCCAATGCCGCGTCCATGGTCGTAATGTTCGGTGATGTTATCTTCCCGCTTCCTGACACCAGTGTGACTTTGTGGGTCCGTGAAATGAAAAGTCCAATTTCACCACTCAAAATGTTCTTTATTTCTACCGACTTACAGTTAAACACTTGCCAATTACATAAAATTACGTAATGCACACAATTACGATTCACCAGTTCGTCCGTCACAATTTCACTTGCACTCGTAATTACGTACGGTCTTCTCACTAGCACTGCGTCCTTACACCAAGAACTGACTGACTGACTGTCTCTCTGAAACACTTTTTATAATAATGTCACTGTCTTTCTAGAAGTCTCTGGTTTCCCGCAAATCACCCGAACGTTCCAGACCACAGGAGAAGGGGAGAGAAACGTCGAGGGACAGGTGACACTTCCCTAACCACCCCTCAGTTAGTGACAGAGACTAATGGGAGGCGTGGCTCGGCGGCCTTTGGTTTCCTCACAGCTGTGGGCCTCATGCCTACCGCTAATTGGGTGACAATATTATTTATTCACAGTAGAACCTCGTTTATGCCCGCTTTGGTAGTATGGTGGTAGTGTCTGCCTCACGTTCAAGAGGACTCGATTTCAAATCTCAGTCAGGGCGAGTTACCTTGATAAGGTTTTTCCCGGGGTTTTCCCTTAACCTGAAAGACGAATGTCGAGTATCTCTAAGCTCTATTGACCTTGGGCTCATTTGAGCAGCATTTCACTATTCCATTCATCGTCCGATATGACTAAATGTTGGAAGAATTAAATTACCAAAAAGAAAATAAATACATATTCACTTCTACCTTCTCTTTTTACCTCTTGGACGTACAGAGAGTACTGAATTACAAAGACATCACCGAGAAAACCAGTTTTAAAGCATTTGACTATAACCAGTCTACTGTAGGTATTCCCATATTCCCTTGCACCTTCATTTTTTTGTCTCTTGGCATACAAGGAGTACGGAATTACAAAGACGTTGCCTAGACAACCAGTTTTAAAACATTAGACTATCACTTAGTCTACTGTATTCTTATATTCCCTTGTACCTTCATTTTTTATATCTTGCACATAGAGTACGATTTGAACATCATTTCATTCATCGTCCGATATGACTTAAAGTTGGAGGTTTTCTCTTAACCTGAAAGATGAATGTCTAGTATCTCTAAGCTCTATGTACCCTGTACTCATTTGAACATCATTTCATTCATCGTCCGATATGACTTAAAGTTGGAGGTTTTCTCTTAACGTGAAAGAGGAACGGTAAATTTAAGTTCTATGCACCCTGTACTCATTTGAACATTATTTCATTCATCGTCTGATATGACTTAACGTTGGAGGTTTTCTCTTATCCTGAAAGATGAATGCCTGATAACTCTAAGCTCTATGTACCTTGTACTCATTTGAACATCATTTCATTCATCTTCCGATATGACTTAACGGAGGTTTTCTCTTATGCTGAGAGATGAAGGTCTGGTAACCCTCAGCTCTATGTACCCTGTACTCATTTGAACATCATTTCATGCATCTTCTGTTATCACCTCGGTAGCGTAGATGGTAGAATATCTGCCTCACGTTCAAAAAGTCCCCACTTCGAATCTCGGTCAAGGCGAGTTACCTGTATAAGGTTTTCAGGGGTTTCCCCTTATTCTGGTAAACGAATATCAGGTAACTCTAAGCTCCAAGCACCACGGACTCATTTCAGCATCACTCTACCCATTCTCATTTATTTCCGATATGACAACGTTGGAGGATTTAAATTGAAATAAATATCGTCTGATATGACATGACTTTGGAGATTTTCTCTTATCCTGAAGAACGAATGTCTGTTAAGTCTAAGCTCCATGTACTCTGTACTCCTTTGAACATTTTATCCATCGTGCAATATGACTTTACGTTGGAGGACGTAAATTGGGGAAAAAAGAGAGAAATAGGTCACGTAAAGTTCAGAGTGATCCTAGCGTCATAAATTAGAATTTCAATGTCTACAGTTGTTGAACATATGTTCATTTGAATATCGCACCGTGGTTTATTTACTTCCGTTCTTTTATTTTAATGGTGTAACTGCGTACAGACGACAAATGTCGTCTAGCTGCAACATAACCTTAAAATATAATGCGAATGTGGTATCGGTAGCCATCTTAACTTGTAGCTGACAATATATGGATATTATTTGATTATTACTAACTCATTACCGGAGTATAGTATGCTTCAAACCGCCTTAATTAGTTGCATCGATCTCTCGCAGGCCTAGGGCAGTAAGTATTATACGTCGCTTACCTGTTGTGCCTCAGACGTGACCACAAATAGGTGTTCAATCTGATACTCTTTCTATATTGTAACGAATCTCTTACACCTAAATGTAGAAATACAGGAAAAATGATATTGCACTTTAAACCTCTATTGCCACTTTACTCCAAATTGTACTTTTGAAATACAAAAAACAGATACTTTTAGAAAAGTTTTCTGTACGTTAAAATATAAAAAAGCGAAAAAGAAGTAATGAAAGAAATTCCGTCAAAATAAACTTATATTCAACTGCATTGACAGGAAGATAAACACATTGAAGTAATTCAGCATTTAATCTGAACCACAGAATAGTTACGAAGTTGCTGTGAGTATATCTGCATCTTGCGCTACCACGTAATGCATCACGCGGCACCATAATTGCATATTCAAGGCAATATAAATACTCCTCGAAGACCACATATTTGTGCGTGAGGCCCATTTTGGGCTAATTTATTTCGACGAGTAGCTTTTCCTTTTGTGAAAAACAAAACACGGCTGATATTATAAACTGAAGATTAGACCTTTTCACAGTTACTCCTACACGACTCTCCCAAAAATAGGTTTTATATAAGTCAATAATGTGTTGTAACTCTAAGCTCTTAGTACACTGTAGGTACTCATTTTAACCTTTTCTTTCCTCGTCCGATTACTTTGGAGGTTTCCCTTGTGCTGAAAAATGAATGGTATCTCTTAACTCTGCGTGCTCTGTACTCATTTGAACTTTATTTCTTTCATCGACCGATATTACATAATATTAAGGGACGTTAATAAAGGAAGAAAACAGTTCCTTTATGTTTGCATGCTGTGCTAAAATTAAAAAATTGGTAGCAATAGTATAAATACCAGATTCCAAGGAGCAATTCCTATTGCGTATCCAGGAATAATTAATTATATATAAGAACCGTATATTTCTAAGAGCTGTTTATGGTAAAAAGGTGGATTTCTTTTATGAAATATGAAAATCAATATGACTGTAATTTAAATGTTTATCTTGTACATTGTGCAAGATTCGTACGTGCATTAGCTGCGTAATGGGTCATTTAAACTACTAGCAATAATTAACACTTACAGTAGGTACGTGTCGTTATGGGACCACGAAATGACGGCCGTGTTTTGTCACCGGAGCAATGCATCATGGAATCTTCTCAACCAATTAAAATATGCAAGCGCTCAATACGCAACAAGTAGGAAAAACTGTTGTTTCCCACATTAGTTTAAAAATAGAGATAAATGAAATGGCATACCTCAGAAGGCCAGCGTAATGCATAAAAACTAAGAGCCCACTTGGACAGAGCTAACACCCTGCAGCTGTCTGCATATTAACATTATCTGCGTCACCACACACAGCATTCAAAAGAAAGTTATGGCGATGGAAAAAGTCATTTCCTAAAAAATAAGAAGCATAGTGGTCTAACTGTGACACCTGGGACTTTACAGTATAGTAAGTCGCCACAAAATGTGCGTGCCTATGATAATCACTAATCCTTGTTTCACATAAGCTTGCCCCGTATCTCTTAACGGTCACGTGACTTTATCACCTCTCATTGGCTGCTGTAGTAGTATAGGCTAGCGTGTGGTAAAAATTAGTTTGTTATTCTACATGGTGATATGTCTTTATATGTTGGAAGAGAATTGTCAAATATATATTTTCGTAAATGTTTTAATGAAATATATTACGCAACAGAGTTGATATATTCGAAATGCATGTGTATTATTAAACGAAGTAAAGAGGAGGCTCCTTTGCTCTCAAGCACATGGCACGATAGTACGTGATGTAGCGGTGGTGAAGACATATTCGTTTATATGACTTTTATCACTGACCTTGTTTTGAACTGGATTAATCATATACTGCCATTCGACGGTGTGTTTTGCTGAGTGCGAGAGCTAAATTACTTTTATTCATCGTTTATTGTGCGTGTATCTATTATATGTATGATGGCAGAGTCTAACGCCAGTTTTTCGCTGAAGCATTGCAAGGCAAAACATTTACAAAGCGGCGAAAAAAGAATTGTGGTGCATGTGTTTAATGCACTCACAGAGAAGTATCCGTCTCTTGCATTGAGAGAAGTCGAACAGCTGTGCCCTGAACTAACGGGTGTGTTAGATGCGTAGGAAAATCGCGACAAGAAACAGACAACAGAAAAACTTACCACTCCAGTGGCGATATTGCTGTGTGGCGAAGACGTTATTTAAGGACAATCAGACTGTACAGGGATATAAATCGCGAAGTATACTATCTTGACAAGAGTTATGTGAATTAAGAACACACGACAATATGGCGTCACACGACTTTTAAGACTGAAAGACAAGCGTTTTTGCAAGGTATGTGTGCTCGCTTTAAAAAATCCCAGTGGAAAAGGCCGAAGAATTTTCATTATAAATTTGTTCCAGTTTCATTGCTCATTCTTTCAGTTTCAAGTTGCTCAGTCTCATTATAAACTTCATTATTTTTGCATGCCTTTATATCCTTATTTGTATGATTTCATCTATCTTCCTGACAATTATTATTGCGTTTACTGCAGGTTTCAATCTGACGGGAAGGCACCGCCTATGGTCTATGGCGCGATAGCATTAGTCAATTGGGATGAAGGGGATGATAGTTGCACGCGGAGTAATACATGTCAGCGGGGCAAGGTTATATGAAACAGAGGTTAGTGGTCTAGCGGGAGACATAGGACTCATTTGGAGAATTTAATGTCATATCGGCTTGTTGGCCATAGTAGCTCAGATGATTAGAGCAACCGCATGGAGAGCGGAGATCCGTGGTTCAAATCCCGGCTATGGATTGAATTTTTCAGTCTGGCTATACTCATTCATGTAATGGCGATGTTTGAAGGTCTCGAGGCATCCATTGGAAGCTGTGAAATTGTCTCTACCTAGTTGTCTTGCTGGCTCTAAAGCTTGAGTCTCAAGCAATGGTCTAGAAATGGGAATTCCTTTAGTGCGCACTAACAAACCACTTGAACACTTAGCACGGCTCAGTTGAGATGTCTACAGCCTCCGCAATCTGAGTAATTTTGATACGCCCGCCTCGGTGGCGTAGATGGTAGCATGTCTGCCTCACGTTCAAGAGGTCCCAAGTTTGAATCTCGGTCAGGGTGAGTTACCTGGATAAGGTTATTCTGGGGTTTTCCCTTATCCTCAAAGACGAATGACAGGTTACTCTAAGCTCCATGCACCCCGGGCGCATTGGAGCATTATTTCAACCAATTCATTCACCGTCCAATATGACTTAACGTTGGAGGACGTAAATTACAACAACAAAAGGTAATTTTGATTCTGCAGTCTTGCATAACCAGATCGTCACTTTTTTCAGTGGTGTTCTGTGTGGTGACCTCATTTGGGTGATTAACCTCCGGCGCTTCTACGACCACGTTTAAATTTATTCGTTAAAAGTTAGGTGATCCACAGTCTTCAATGTCGGCGCAAGAGTCCCGATGACTCCTTCAGGGTAGAAGTGTCGGCGGGTGTCTCGGCGGTGCATGGCGAGATGATATGCTCTGAGGAAAACTACTTCCTCCTCCGGTAGGTCGGTTGCTGGTCTCCGCTCCTCTGTTGGGACCATTTCGTGACCACCAGCCAGGGACCGATGGAACTCGGATCACCTGCCTTGGTATAGTAGCCGCGTTCATTCCATCCCAAGTGGCATCAAAGCTTTCCCTTCTGACCACACATTTTCACATGTAAGCAGTTATAAGGGTCTCTCTCCCTTAAACATATGGGGTGGTCCTTAATACGTTCAACAACTGTGTCCTTAGAACTACAGTACCTTGTATTAGCTTAGACCGTGCACACGTGCTTCTTATGTGTGTTAATTAAGCTTCTTATATTTATAGAAGTTATATAGTGCTTCCCTTAGAGTAGTTTTACAAATTTATTAGCGTTTAACCCTTGCGTAATTTAATTAAGATGTGGAGACCGTGGGTATCGAACCTAACATAGATATGCTAATATGTATTTCCATTCATAATTGTAATATATACCTAACAGTATTTCTAAACTTTCTCGTGATTATTTATTTAAATTGTGTTTAACAGAAGCCCACCTCACCCCCAAAAAGTTACACTGCTTAGCCTTATTCAAACTGGTAAAATTAGCAGACGTCCTTGTAAAAAGTTTCCAGCATTTATGGAGTAATAGAGCTTCCTTACTTGTTTTTCTTTAATACATTAGTTCATTTTCTTACTTTTGAAGTGTTTATTGCTTTGTTAAATCAACTGAAATTGAACACCTGTAGCTGTCATAGCATACAGGAAAATGTTTTAGAATAAATCAGTTCAGGATTGCAATAAACAGAGCTCTAACGTGCAATCTTTGCTTATAAATTATTATTAACTACCAGAATATCCAAAGTGCTTCTTTAATTTGCAAGTAAATATCCCTAGCAAATCCATGCCCATTGATGCAGTTTAACCCCTTTAGAATTGTAATGTTTTACTAAACCTTCCTCGGATATTATACTAATAATACGCATTTAGTTGTCGTTGGTAATATAAGTACAGAGGGCTGTTCAATAAAGAATGACCACAATACTTTTTTGACAACGTACCTTCACTCATCCTCATAATTTTGATGGTCATTCTTAAAATAATCTCCCCTGAATGCTATGCACTTGTCCCAGGGTTTCTGCCAGTCTTCATAGACATGCTCGAAAACATTTTTGAGAGATCCTTCAAAATCGCCTCCGCAGCCTTCACCACTGCTTCTGATGTTTGATAATGCCTCCCACGAAGGCGTTTCTTCAAGTTAGGGAATAGAGAAGACTCACATAGGGCTAAATCCGGACTACAGGGAGGGTGAGGGATGTGCTTCACATTGATGTTTGCAAGATATTCATCAACAACATTGGCAATATGCAGCCGCGCATTATCGTGGTGCAGCATCCAGTCTCCTTCACGGAAATGTGGTCTTTTGCGCCTGATACGGACTTGCAATGTTTTCAGGACATCCCTGTAGTATTGTCCAGTTACTGATGCATGTACAGGTACAAAATTCTGATAAACCATTTCATGAATATCAAAGAATAAGATGACCATAACTTTCCCAGCAGAAGCAACCACTTTTGCTTTTTGTGGGGATGGTGATGAAGAAGATTTCCACACTGAGCTTTGCTGTTTGCTCTCAGGATCAAAATGATTTAGCCAAGTTTCATCAGCAGTGATTATGATTGAAAGAAACTCCGGATCTTCCTCTAACATCACCTTTAACTGCATGTTACCTCCATTACAGCGGTAGGCGATATTAAACATGTCTGAACTTGCCTGGTTCTCAGAGGCGGGAACCAGGAGTACCAACAATGTAACCAATACGGCGTGTTTGTCTCACATTAAGCTAACAGAATGTAATAAGACTGAATTTTAGAGCGAAAAATAATGACAGTATAAAATTATGATCATTCTTTATTGAGCAGCCCTAGTATTATACCATAACAGCATAGGTAATATATCTTTTTTTTCAGTTATATTATGAAGCGTTATAAAGTTATGTATTATAATAGGATACATTAATTATTTAAAATTTATTTGAAAGTATCTTTAAGTAAACCAAATGACAAGCTCGCACAGTGAAATCAGCTTTAAGTTCTTTCCTTCTAAATGTTATTTTAAACAACGGCAGCCTTGGCTATTTTCAGCTATAGACACGAGTCAAACATTCTTCACCCTTCCAACCCGGTAAGCGTAACCTAAGATGTTTATGACATTGTGGTAAGGGGTGAGAACAGTTTTTCCTTATAAAGCGTAGTACCTGGGGATGCTTTAAACGCGGTGACTGTACCATTACGGCTCGGTTGTTGGGCTCGTTGCCTGTCGCGGGAAGTCTCTATCCAAGTAAACTGTAGGAACCCTGCCCTGTGTACTGTCCTGGCTCCTTGGGTCGGCCGCCCTCACCTCATCTTTCCTCCCGCGGCTGCTCCCACTTGGGGGCTTGGGAACAATGGGCCCAGCATGGTGGCCTACGTACCGAATCCCCTCCATAATGAAATTCCAAATCCTGGTTACTCAGTTTTGACTTGTGCGGCGGTCGAGCCCTTCAACTGAAAATATTCAATAACAGCACGGAACTCACCTTTTTACATTTTCAATCGCAGCTACCACACTGGCCAGTTCAGGTGGCTGTCAACAATGAACTGTATATTATTGCACACTAATATATTCTGTATAATATTTTCAATAACCAAGCTTACCACCCACAAAGCTGCAGCAAAAAAAAAAACTTTCCATCCCTTCGTGGAAATTTACCAGACTTATTAAACGACCCTCGCAGGTAAGGTGCTTTAGTATGTTCTTGTGTGTGTCCCCACTTTACCATCGAGGGACTGCAGTTCTTGATAAGAGATACCAAAGCACACTTAGTGAATCTTACCCAGATCATTTTCGTTAACCGAGTAACTCTTTGTTACCCTTATTAAGTACATTTACTTTGAATTCGTTATTTTTCTGACACTTTCGTTATTTTAGCCAACACTAATCTAACCTGTTTCATATAACCTTTCCCCGCTGACATGTCTCACTAAGCGTGCAACTACCTTCCCTCTCACCCTAATTGGCTAATGCTTTAGCGCCATAGACCATAGGCGGTGCCTTCCCGTCACATTGAAACCTGCAGTGAACGTCATAATAGTTGCCAGGAAGATAAATAAAATCATTCAAATAACAGAATGAAGGCATACAAAAATAATGAAGTTTGTAATGAAACTGAGCAAGTTGAAACTGAATGAATGAGCAATGAAACTGGAAAAAGTTTATAATGAAAGGCATTCGGCCTTTTCCACTAGGATTTTTTAAACCAGAACATATACCTTGCAAAATTGCTTATCATTCAGTCCTAAAAGTCTTGTGACGCCATACTTGTCATGTGTCCTTCTTTCACCCAAGTCTCTTTAAGGTAGTATATTTTGCGACTTGTATCTCGGTACAGTCTGTTTTTCCTTAAATAACGTCTTCGCCACACAGCAATATCGCCATTGGAGTGGTAAGTTTTCCTGTTGTCTCAATTTCATGTCGCGATGTTCTTACGCATCCAACACTCACACCTGTAGGATCAGAGCACAGCTGTTCGATTTCTCTCACTGACAAAGACGGATTCTTCTCTGTGAGTGCATTAAACACATGCACCACAATTCTTTTTTCACAGCTTTGTAAAGGTTTTTCCTTGCGGTGCTTCAGCGAAAAACTGGAGCTAGACTCTCCATCATACATATAATATGTACACGCGCAATAAACGATCAATAAAATAATTTAGCTCTAGCACTGAGCAAACCACACCGTGGAATGGCGGTATATGACTAATCCAGTTCAAAATAAGGTCAGCGATAAAAGTCATATAAACAAATATATCATCACTACCGCTATATCACGTGCTATCATGCCATGTGCTTGAGAGCAAAGGAACCTTCTCTTTACTTCGTTTAAAGATTAACATGCATTTAAGATAAATCAACTCTGTTGCGTAATATATTTAATTAAAACAGTTAGGAAAATATAAATTTGACAATTCTCTTCCAATATATAGACATATCACCATGTTAAATAACCAACTAATTTTTACCACACAGGCGTCTTTACCACAATAGCAGCCAATGAGAGGGGATTAGGTCACGTGACCGTTTAGAGTTACGGGGCAAGCTTATGTGAAAGAAGAATTACACAGCTTCCGTAAGGAAAACACGTTACAACACGTGAGACAACTACCTTAATGGCGACTTACAACACGTAAGTACTTTAAGGCCCGGGCTTTATAGTTAACCACTATTAGGTCAATTAATGGAAATTGTTCTTTCACAATGGCCGCGTGTAGGCTACATTGTGGAAACGTGTTTGTTTAATTGTGTTTATGAGAACTCCTAAGTGGTGTACAGGGAAAATACGAGTCAGTTGGAGAACTTAATGTCATATCGGCACGTTGGGCATAGTAGCTCAATTGTTAGAACGGCGGGACGGAAACCAGAAGATCCGTTGTTCAAATCACGGCTATGGCATTGAATTTTTAAGTCTGACTCTACGTTTCCACAATTTAGTCTACACACGTCCAGTGATATAGAACAATTAATTTCCAATATTTTCTTGGTTTACAAATGTGGTGTCCTTTTTACTTCAAACGTTGTAGTAAGCTTGCGTAGTAGTCACCAGTAATACCTCTACCCTTTTCCAAGTAATTAATAAAAATAGTTCCCTCTATATCGGAGAAAACACCCGCCATAGCCTTGTTAGCCGACAAAATTGAGCTTTTTGGAGTTGATTCTCCTGGTGCAATCAACTGTTTTGACTGCGATTTACCTTCTAAGTGTACTGATGTATACAAGTTTCATCCATGGTAATAAGCTGTGTCAAAAAATCACTGGGTTTTTACGGCAGAGCTCCGAATTCTTAACAGAAAGTTTTTCTTCGCAACCTTTGATCAGGTATCAACAAATGTGGCACCCATTTGCACAGAACTTGTGAAAGCCCAAAACATTACCTGCACTTTCTCTTGTTATGTTTAAAGCCTCTGATATCTCAAAAAACTTTAATCTGTTGTCTTCCGCAACTAAACCATGAATATTTTCAGTGATCTCTGTAGTTGTAACTTCCACAGGGCGTCCAGAGCGAGGCTCATCACTAGTGTTTCCCATTTTAAACTCTGCAATCCACCTTTTAATCAGTGTATATGAAGGGGCAGAGTCTTTCAATGTGTTGTCCATTTCCTCCTTGATTTCTTTAGGCGTTAAGCCTTTCAAATGGAAGAATTTAATCACTGCTCGTTTTTCCAAATCCTCATTTTCGTGAAACCTCTGCACTTGTACGATTAAAATGCTGTCATTCAAAAGCTAGACAGGTTATTCACCTGTAACTATGGATACATGCTAGTCTAGAGTTAAACTATAATGTTATTCGCCAAACTGGTCCAGTGGTGCCATCTATATTTCAGGACAGGGACTTATCAGACACCCTTCGTATTTTTATGTGTAAATAACGTTCCGCTCTAGTTTATAAAAAAATAGCTAGTAGTAATGTACTTTGGGCAAGTTAACAGCATTGCAATACGATTTCAAAATTAATAGACCAAAGTGACAAGATGCACATCCATTGCTAAAATCACTTTACTATGTTCATTCTTTAATAGAATCTATGTAATTGTTCAATTTTTATTGAATAAAAATTGAGGGTCCTTATTTTTGGTGCCTTTACTTCAAGAACTAAAAATTTCGTGTTCTAAATGAACTTCTTTATTTCCTCTTTCCTAGATACTGTTTAATTGCCGACTTCACGTTTTATTGTTTGAGGAATAATTTTAATTAGTTATCAGTTCTAAGAAGAAGCAAATTGTATACAGACCGCGTGGTCCTGTTTCGTGAGACCAACGTTCGGTAGCGTGCAACTCCTCCAATTAACCCCCACATCGCTTTAGCTTCCACATTATATCATACAACTTTGTACCTTATTAATATACAATAACACGGTGCTTTGGGCTGCTGCAGTGGTGTACTGTAGATGTAAATTTGATATTTTTGCATATTCCATGACAAAAGTACTTTGGGCTCCGAAATTAAAAGTATTTTGACCTTTTATATTAAAAATATATTTTAATGTGAATTCCGAGGACACAAGTTTTACTAATGTGTTCCTTTTTAATTTCCTTCCTCGAAATTTAAGTCACCTCAGAGGAAAAATAATCTGATGTTCAAATGAGTACAGGGTTCATAGAGCGTAGTTACCAGACATTCATCTTTCAGGATAAGGGAAAACCTCCAACGTTAAGTGATACCGGACGATGAATGAAATGTTCAGTTAGGTACAGGGCACATAGAGCTTAGAGTTGCCAGACATTCATCTTTCAGGATAAGAGGAAACCTCCAACGTTAAGTCATATCGAACGATGAATGAAATGATGCTCAATTATGTACAGGTTACATAGAGCTTAGATTTGCCATTCATCGTTCAGGATAAGAGAAAATCTCCAACTTTGTCATATCGGATGATGAATTAAATGATGTTCAAATGAGTACAGGGTGCATAGAGCATAGTTACCAGACATTAATCTTTCAGGATCAGAAAAAAACCCAACGTTAAGTCATATCGAATGATGAATGAAATTATGTTCAAATAAGTATAGGTTACATAAAGCTTAGCTTTACCAGACATTCATCTTTCAAGATAAGAGAAAACCCCCAACATTAAGTCATATCGGACGATGGATGAAATGATGTTCAAATATGTACAGTTACCAAACATTCATCTTTCATTCTGTATGGCGCTTTCTTTTCATATCTGGTAAAGCGTAAGTGGTAGACAGGAATGTAGATACAATTTGTTTAAAATATAAAAGCAAATGTATGCGGAATGGAGTAATCTGTGCAAATAAATCCAGTGTTGCTGACACCTTAACCTATCTCAACCCATCTCGTGAGGACTCTTGCGTGCATGTCGTATACAGGTCTTTAACGAAATCCAAGAAGCAAATTCACTTCCTTCGCAATATGGTTGGTAATATAAAGAAATGCAGATGTTACCACGCTTGCATGGCTGCCAGCTAATAAGCCATTTGCCCACACAAATTGGTTTTCCTCTTGAGGTCAAGTGCCTGCACCACTGGCGTCAACAGCCTTACATTTGCTCCTCGTAAACAAGAAGAGGCAAAACTTAGTGTAATTCCCTTTTAATTCAGCACGGAGGTCCAAACTTGGTCTATTGTAACAATGCCACAAGTGGGGCATTCCCGGGGATACCAGTCCTATACCCGACACTTAAAATCCGCACTCCCAGGACTGATATCAAACCCGGGCCTCATTCCGTGGCAGGGAACGAAAGTATGATGCCTTAGCCCAATACGCCGCGGCGCAGGACATGTTTAATATTTACGGAAAAGAATCAAAATCATTTTGGACAAAGAGTGCGGTATGATGTTTTAAGAACATTGGATAACCTTGCAATTTTAACAAATTCTTGTGAGACAGCAATGTTGTTAAGGTGTTGTATATGCCCAAAAACTAATTACATCTTGGAAATCCTGAATTGTTTGACCGATGTCTAAAGTTCTGCTTCATAATTAAAAAGTACGTAAGAACGTCAAATTCAACACTTCCGTAACAGCTGTATTCACACATTTAGACTCACGGTTTGCAGGTCCCATACCATTAGAAGATTATTCAACAAAATTCTAGTAACCATAGCAACGGAAAGAAATAAACAAAACATGCAATACGCCGTGCTTTTTCTTTGTTTCCCTTACTCAAAGATTACAAAATTCATTTGTCTGAAACAGTTTTTTTAAGATTTTCTTTAAAATCTTTTTTTTCACTATACAGTTTGCAGTTACATGTTCAGCTAGACACTTGAAAACTTAAACATAGCTCAGATACAAATAACAATAAATTAATTTGCTTTCAAGAAGCGCCCCTAAACGCATCTACCACTTACTGATAAAATATTCACTGTATTAATTTCTTATTTGAGTAAATGATTTTTTTATATTGAACTTTATTAAAACTAATTTTCCTCTAATGATTTCACTTTTTTATAGGTTCTTTTACTCGATTTCTAGTTTAACTTTCAACAGATGTCTATGTCTTCAGCCTACCAAGAATTTAATTTATTTTCCACTGATTGCATTTGTACCTAAAGGCTAGCAATAACCTATCCAGTAATTTTAATATGGAATGAAGGATGTTCAACAGTTTTCTTTCCGAATGACGTAAATAAGGGTGTATTTTCCTGTTGTATAAAAAGAATTTTAATTAATGGTGTGTTATTAAAAAAATACACTTCCTTTCTAGCAAAGGACCGCAGGCGACTGCAAAGTGAAATTTGTGATGGACAACACGGCGCTGGGGCAGGTTTTCTCCGGGATCTCCCGTTTCCCTCGCCATCTCATTCCACCGGTGCTCCATCTTCATCTCATGTATCATCAGTGTCATCGCCTACGGTGCCGTATGTAGTAAAAGCGCGTGTTAAACACTACACACACACACACACACACACACACACACACACACACATACACACACACACGCACACACACATTTCTAGCAAAGAGTCAAGCCGAAGAATTATAAAAGGTCTCCTATTTCAACGTACTATCCAGATACCTTCTTGTTCTTATTTCCAATCAAAATACTAGAAGTTTAGTATGTTTTCTTCATATATAAGCTGGATATTTTGGATTTTCTCTGACAGCCTTAAACATATCTTCATTTAAGTTATTTTAAGGCCATTAGACCTTTCTCTGAGATGTTTTTTGTTTTTCGTTTGAATTTTGAAATGCTTAAATTTCTGGTTAATCATTTTTTCTTTTGGACATGCAGAGAGAACGCAGTTTCAAAGACGTCACCTACACCACCAGTTTTAAAACATTTGACTATCGCTTAAATTCTCTGTATTCCCATATTCCCTTGCACCTTCATTTTTGATCTCTTGGACATACAAGGAGATCGAAATTTCAAAGACGTCACCTATACAATCAGTTTTAAATCATTAAGCTACCACTTAGTCTACTGTATGCCCACATTCTCTTGTACCTTTATTTTTTATCTCTCGGACATAAAGAGAAGGGAATTACAAAGACGTCACCTAGACAAACTGTTTTAAAACATTTGATTTTTACTTAGTCTACTGTATTGCCATATATCCTTGTATTATCTCTTGGGGCATACAACGAGAACGGAATTTCAAAGTCATCACCTAGACAACCAGTTTTAAAGCATTTGATTATCACTTAAAGTCTACTGTATTCCCATATTCTCTTGTAGGTTCATTTTTTATCTCTTGGACATACAAAGGGAAAGGAATTTCAAAGTCGTCACCTAGACAACCAGTTTTAAAACATTTGACTCTGACCTGCAGATACCTGTTGAGCATGTGGAAGCTTGATTAAGATACGTAAATTACTTCATATACAGATACTATCCCAATTATCCGGCAGACATATTCACAGCGTCTTCTCTTAACCATATTCTCCCCTCTTCGAGGCCCCAAGCACAAATGTCGTATCAGATATTCGATTAGTATCGTTTAAATACGGGACTAAGCGTGCTAGGCCGAACTTGTTTATAAATTTGGTCAAAATTTACGAAGACTTTGTGTTTTCATTTTACATAAATTGTAACAAAGGCCAAGTGAGGTAGAATGTAGCAATCGTATACGGAATATTGTCACCCAATTATCGGAAGGTTGGTCCAACTGGCGGCTGGGTGAGGGCCGGGAGATATTGGGCCACGCCTACCCATTTGTCTTGTAGCACTAAAAGGGATGGCTAGAAAAACATCACTGGCCGTTTCTTTCCCCTCACCCTGCCGTCTGGAACCTTCGGGGTGATTCACTGAAACGCAAGAATTACAGACACAGCGATATTCCTATGAAAGGGGCTGCAGTTGAGTTGAGTTCGTTGTGAGCAGCTGTGAGGAGCACCGGGTAAGCAAACGGTCTGGAAGATGGTGTACGTGTATCAGAGGAGTTGTACGTCATTGAGAGCGTGCAATGGACCTGTGACAGACGAACTGGTGAATTGTAATTGTGTGCGCTAAGTGATTCTATGTAATCGGCAAGTGTTCCTACTGTTATTCGGTGGAAATAAAGAACATTTCGAGTTTGTGCAATTGGCCTTTAATTTCACGAACCCAAAGTGTTACAACTGGTGTCAGGAAGCGGGATATTACCACCATGGAGACGGCTTTGGAAAGGATGATGGAGAAGACGATGGAAATGAAAGCCGAACTGACCTCGGAAATAAAAGCAGCAAGTAATAGCCTGGCCGCGGAACTAACAACGAGGGCGGAGACGGCAAACAACAACCTGGCAGCCGAACTGAAGGAAATAAAGACTGCGAATGACAACCTCATCACCAAACTGAAGGGAATAAAGACGGCAAATGACAACCTCGCTGCGAAAAGGGAAGTTGCAAACAACAAACTGGCAGCGGAACTGAAGGAAATAAAGGCCGAATTGACCACGGAAATTAAAGCGCCAAACGAGGCTCTCGCCGCCAAATTTGAAGAACGGTTGGCCAGAGTGAAGGATGACGTGACGGAGCTGGGCAAGCGGATGGGCCAAGTGGACGAACGCATCGAGGACCTGGCGAGCCGCGTTCACGACCTGGAAGGAAAGGCCGACAGTTGCGTCAAGTTCCTGAACGCCATGGTGGAGGACGTCGTTTGCAGGAGGTTAAAGGATTTGAAGGCCGACGCACCGGGACGCGAAACAAAATCAGAGCGCGTCAGACCTCCGAAATATGACGGCGCGTCAACGCTTGAGGTCTTCCGCCGCCAGTTCGACACAATGGCCAAGCACAACAAATGGTCACCAAAGGAGGAGGCCACACAGTTAATAGCCAGCCTCCAGGGAGGGGCCGTGGAAGTTCTGACCGCGGTATAGAAAACAACGGTGCCCAAGGACATCTGGGGGACCCTGGAGAATCGTTTTGGAAACCACGGCTTAGCCGCAGCGTACCGCAGCCAGCAAAAGCAAGGTCACAGCAGAGAGGGGAGACGCTGCAGGAGTTTGCCCTGGCAGTTGAACAACTGGCTAGCAAGGACCTAGTCCACCTCCCACCGGAGCTCGTATCCTGGGCAGCTGCCTACATATTCGTTGACGGTGTAAGCGACACGAAGATCCGTCAGCGCCTAATGCTCGGCGATTATAAACATATCCACGAGGCGCTGACTGCAGCATTAAGGATGGAGGCGGCCAAGGTGACAGCTATCCGGACGTCGAGGATGAGGAATTTACGCTACAACGGAGAAAAAAGACCAGCCGAGGGACGCCGGCGAAGATCCAGTGGCCTGTGTTGGGGATGTGGACAGTCGGGACAGCTGGAGAGAGACTGCCCACACCAGGAAGCGCAGCCGGAAAGCGAATAAGAGCCGTCGTGGAGAGGGGCACGTCGGCGCCATCACCACCATCCCCTGGAGTGACACTGCGCGCCGTCTGCCGGTGTTTGGACGACAGCCTCATCGCGGACGGTTGTGTGGAGGGGAAACTGTGCCGCTTGCTCGGAGACACCGGAGCGACCGTGAGCATCATCAGACCTGACGTGGCCAAAGGTTTGCCGACGAGGAAGCCGAGCCGACCATTCCAGCTTGTGACGACATCGGGTGACACCTTGCCTGTGGAGAAGGAGGCCCTGCTAAGGTAAACTTTGGGAAGGAGTGCCGTACGTCGGTGGGTGTTCGTCGCGAAAGTGGCTGAGGAGGTGGTGCTGGAATTGGGTGCCCTCAGGAGCCACGAGGCAACGGTCGCAGTCGGCAGGAAGGCCCTGCGTCTCAACGGAGAAGAGGTTAACCCCATTAACCCAAAGAGCACCTTGGAATCTGGAGAGTCATCTAGAACGAAGACGTGGTTGTCCCCGCGAGGAGCGAGGTGGTGGTGACAGCGCGACTGGAAGGACAGAGAAGCAGGAACATGATTCTGGGGCAGAAAACGTCTGTAAACAGACTATGTGTAGCTAGGACATTGCTACAGTGCCGAGAGGTGGCGCCAGTGAGACTACTAAATCCAACGGACATCGATCATGACGTCCAGGCCGGGACGGAGTTGGGAACGTGCGTGCCCGTGATAAGCGTAGCAGCAATCGACAAGGCACAGGAGCCGGTGCCGACGCCACATCTCGGACCCCAGCTAGAAGTCATACTGAAGAGGGCGGCCGACCACCTGACCACAGAACAGCTGGAGAATTTTCGACAACTGCTGAGACGATACCAGCGCGTCTTCAGCCAAGGTGATAGTGACAACGGCCGCACGGACAAGGTACTTCACCGCATCGACACTGGGAATGACCGGCCTTTTCGGCAACCACCTAGACGCGTTTCGCTGGCGAAGCAGGGGGCGGTACGAGGCATGTTGGAGGACGTGAGATCCAGGGGAGCGATGGAAGAGTCTGACAGCCCCTGGTATTCCCCTGTAATCTTGGTGACGTAGAAGATCGGCGAGCTGCGCTTCTGCGTAGACTACAAAAAGTTGAACGCTGTCACCCGGAAGGACTGTTTTCCCTTACCCCGGATTGACGACACCCTGGACACGCTAGCTTTTGCACAGTTGGTCTCGACCCTGGACCTGAAGTCGGGCTAGTGGCAGGTAGCTCTAGACTCCAGAGATACCCGGAAGGGCTGTTTTCCTTTACTCCGAATTGAAGGCACCCTGGACACGCTAGCTGGTGCACAGTGGTTATCGACTCTGGAATTGAAGTCGGGCTACAGACAGGTAGCTCTAGACCACAGAGACAAGGAGAGGACCACAATCTGGACAGGTCAAGGGCTCTGGCATTTCACAGCTATGCCCTTTGGCCACTGCAACGCACCAGCTACCTTCCAACGCCTCTTGCAGTCAGTGATGAGAGGACTGACATACGACACCTTTCTGCTATACCTGGAACTCATTATCATCTTCGCTAAGACTTTTGATGAGAATCTCGAGAACCTGAGCAAGGAGCCACAGCGACTGCAGGTGACCAACCTGAAGCTGAGGAATTGCCAGCTCTTCCGCATAGACGTGAAATACTTGGGCCATATATTCTCGGCATCGGCGTGGCCACAACCCGCAGAAGACACAGGCTTTGAGAGACTGGCCTCGCTCAAAGGATAAGAAAGAGTTCCGCAGTTTCCTGGGGCTGTGCAGTTATTACCAACGCTTCACAAAAGGGGTGCTCCAACAGTGCCAAACCCCTCACCCGCCTGACAGAGGAACACCGGCCTTATGTGTGGACGCAGGACGCCGAAAACGCTATCTAGTACCTGAAGAAGAACCTGTGCAGTGCTGCAATTTTGGGATTTCCACAACCAGGTGGCGCTTTCATTGTGGACACCCACGCCAGCAACTCTTGCATTGGAGGCTTCCTATTGTAGATCTAGGAAGGATATGAGTGATAGCAAGAAGCTATCCAAGGCAGAGAAGAACTACTGCTTCACCCGACGGGAGTTACTGGCGGTAGTAAAGACATTGGAGCACATCCACAAGTACCTGTATGGTCAGCCAATCCACCGGCGGACTGACCAAGCCGCCCTAACCTGGCAATTGAGCTTTAAAATCCCGGAAGGCCAGATAGCCCTTTGGGTCCAGAGTTTGCAGGAGCACGACTTAACCTTGGGACATCACAGAGGGAAGAGCCACGGTAAGGCAGACGCTATGTCCCAAAGACCCTGTCCAGAAGAGTGCAGCCAGTGCACAAGAGTCGAAGAGAAGGTGCGCGCCGAAGCATTTCGGTTATTCACGGCAGTGCCTGCGTACGTGTGGGATAGCGCAGGCCTGAGGAGGGAGCAGCTGGCGTACGCAGACTTTGGGCCTCTCTTGAGGGCAGTGGAGGCAAGGACAAGAACAACCCTGGAGGACATCGTACCGAGGAACGCCGCCTACAAGTCTTACTGGGCCTAATGGGACTCGTTGAAGACCAGAGAGGGCGTACTGCCCCGGGTATGGTAATCACCCGATATGAAGACGCAGAGAGAAAAGTTGGTGCTTCCCCGGGGTAAGGTCTCGGAAGTGTTGAAGGAAGTGCACGCCGGTACTTCAGGAGGACACCTGGGAGCGAATCGGACGATTGACAAACTACGACAGTGCTACTACTGGCTGAGGCTCCGAGCAGACGCTGAGAGATGCTGCCGTGAATGTCACGTGTGCGCAGCGAGTCGTGGCCCCCAGACTAGGAGCCGGGGTCGCATGCAGCAGTGTAACTTCGGAGCGCCATTCGAACGGATCGCCTTTGACATAGCTTGACCATTTCCGATGTCCGACCGAGGCAACAAGTACCTGATGTTGGTCGTGGACTACTTCACCAAGTTGCCGGAGGTGTATGCCATCCCGCACCAAGAGGCAAGGACAATCACAGACTGCCACGTGGAGCAAGTGTTCTGCCGATTTGGGTTACCGTTAGAGCCACACAGTGAACAGGGCACCAATTTTGAGTCCAACCTGATGAAGAAGACACTACAAAAGCTTGGGGTGAACAAGACCCGCAAGACGCCTCTGCAACCCCAGTCGGATGGCATGGTTGAAAGGTACCTCAAGTCCTTAGAGGAACACCTGAGGAAGGTCGTGGCCAGCCATCAGCGAGACTGAGAAGTCAAGGTGCCACTGTTCATGCTGGCCTACCGCTCGTCTACACACGACATAACTGGGACGACGCCAGCCAGAGTAATGTTCGGCCGAGTGTTACGCCTCCCTTCTAACGTGGCTTTTGGAAGCCCTCCGGAGGCACAACAGCCAGCGACCGAGTATGTTGGGAACCTTGTGGACCACCTCATTTACATGCACGAGATGGCTCGCCAGAACATCCAGAAGGTGAGCGACCGCAAGAAGACCCGATACGACAGGCAACCCAACATCCAAGGGTTCCAGCAAGGTGATCTGGTCGGGTTTTACCGTCCGGAGGGAGCAGTGTCACCCAATTATCGGAAGGCGCAACCAACTGGCGGCTGGCTAATGGCCGGGAAGCATTCGGACACGCCTACCCATTTGTCTTGTATCGCTAACGAAGGGATGGCTGGAAAAGGATCACTGGCCTTATCGTTCCCCTTCCCCTGCCGTCTGGAACCTTCGGCGTGATTCACTGAAAGGCGAGATTTCCAGAATCAGCGATATTCCTATAAAAGTGGCTGCAGTTGGCGAGTTGATTTGAGTTCTTGGCGAGCAGCTGTGCGCCGAGTGAGCAAAAGGACTGGAAGATGGTGTACGTGTATCAGAGGAGTTGTACGTGATTGTGAGGGTGGAATGGACCTGTGACAGACGAACTGGTGAATTGTAATTGTGTGCGCCAAGTGATTCTATGTAATCGGCAAGTGTTCCCTCTGTAATTTGGTGGAAATAAAGAACATTTTGAGTTTGCACAATTGGCTTTCAATTTCACGAACCCACAAAGCTACTTTATGAACAGCAGTAAATCAAAACTAATTGGAGCAAGAACAGGCGTCTCGGTGGCTCATCACTTGTAACATATGGTGCCTCTAAGAGCGACGTTACAATTGTATTATCTGGCGGTAAAGTGTGTACAGTGTCGACCAAATATCTGTTTCACGAACAAGAATATCACAACTTTAGAGGCGTTGAATTCCATAAAAATGTTATGTCCTGAATTCGAACCTCGGTCAAGTTAATAAAGATTCTTTTCCGAAGCTTCTCTTATCCTGTAAGAGGAATGGATGGTTAACTCTAAGCTGTATAAACGCATTTCACTTCAATATAGTATGGGTAGATACAATGGGGAAGAGGGCAATGAAGCGCTGGAGGCGTCGCTTTCCCAAAAATTCATGCCAAGCAATATATTTGCTCTAGATATATTTTCAAAATTTACTGGCGAACATCCGCGGTGCTTCGGACAATTTGACAGTTGCTTAGACTTGAGTGACCAGTTCCGCGAGCTCATTCAATACTGTATTTACGCATTCATAACTATGAATACCATACTTCGCAGGTTTCCGCAATGAATCACGACTCTTCAATAGTTAGGAAGTATTGATAAATTTTTACACGCGAAATTTCTGTAGTGTATGAACAAAAGTTTATTTTTTGTTTTATGTGGCGCTTCTACGTACCACTAAGTACATTTCAATAGCAACAGATATAGTATTCTATGTAGGTTGGTATTTATTGGTGAACAAATAGAAAATTATTGTGAAGCTTTAAGTTATTAGAAAAAGGGTGAGAATTGCTTACTTTAGGCTAACATTTCACGCGGTGTGGGCTAGCTGAAGGACAGATTGGAACGTCTGAGTGGAAAAGGAAGGTTGTAGTGTGAACAGAGCCTAAGAGTGACTGTGCAATAGAAAGAGTACTGAAGAGTAGCCTTGTTTTTTTGAGTCATTATTAACTTACTTTAATGAAGATTTTTATTTGGAGCTTCCCTCACTTTGAAAGTCACACCCCGACAATTGACCTACTTGTGACTTTGCAATAGAAAGAGTACTGAAGAGTAGCGTTAATTCTAATTCTGTGAATCATTATTTTCTTTATTTTAATGAGAATTATTGGAGCTTCCCTCGCTTTGAAAGTCACACCCCGACACTGGAAATACGTGTGACTGTACAGTAGAAAGAGTACTAAAGAGTAGCCTTAGCTCTTTGAGGCATTATTCTCTCTTATGTTAATGAAAATTATTATTTGGTGCTTCCCTGGCTTTGAAAGTCACACCTCGCTACGGGACCTACGTGTGACTGTACAATAGAGCACTGAAGAGTAGTCTTATTATTTGGAGCTTTCCTCGCTTGGAAAGTCACGCTACGCCACTGGACCTACGTGTGACTATACAATAGAAACAGTACTAAAGAGTAGCCTTAGTTCTTTGAGTAATTATTCTCTAATTTTAATGAAAATTACTGGGAGCTTTCTCGCTTTGAAGGTCACACCTTCTTACTGGACCTACGTGTGACTGTACAGTAAAGCACTGAAGAGTAGTCTTAGTTCTTGGAGTCATTATTCTCTCTTATTTTAATGAAAATTATTATTTGGAGCTTCCCTCACCTTGAAAGTCACACCCCGACAGTGGAACTACGTGTGAATATACAGTAGAAAGAGCACTAAAGAGTTGCCTTAGCTCTTTGAGACATTATTCCTTCTTATTTTAATGAAAATTATTATTTGGGGCTTCCCTCACTTTGAAAGTCACGCCTCGCCACTGGCTACACAACAGGTGAAGACCGACAGTAAGCAAACACTGTAGTTATTTTGGTTCAAAATTTTTTTGTACGGAGCTGTACCTCTTAAATGTCTAACTGGAAGTTCAAGTATGTCAATGAGGTGTTATATAATTCTAAGGAATTACCGCCTTTGCGAATAAGCAGACCGGGCTGATCACACCAAATTTATACTTTGTGCTGTTAATAATGTCAGTCAATTATGAAACGGGAAGCTGTTTCTGGCGATATGCTAATAAAATGCAAGGGAGGGTGAGTGCAGCAACAAAAGTAACTGAGTGAAAATTTCGTAAAATAATTAAAGAAGGGGAGAAATCTGAGGCACAGGTGACCTCCTTTGAAACATCTGGAAAGTATATCGTGTACCAGAAACTATCACTGTCATTGATGACTTTGATAGGTGTGTAATTCGCCAAACAGTTTATAATTTGTATATTCAGGAGAAAACTGTACTCACTGTCAAAATTTGGGACTCCTGAAACATCAAAATTGCATTAACTTTAAAGACGGAAGCACTAGTTTAGACTATCTTATGTGGCATAGGTTTCAAGTGGAAGAAAACAAGGAACAACAGGGTCTTGTTATAGGAAAGGATATATGAGAAACTGTCGCGTGTCATATTTACGTGTCATAAAAAGGCCGGTTATCTATGAAGATGAAACATATCTTCTTACGAAAATCGGCTAACTGACTTCCATGCGCTACAACCCACAAATGCATCACCCCAGATTTTTATTTTCCTGTAAATTAAAACATCTGTGAAAGCCAGGCAGTAAAGCAGTAAAGAAGTGGCTAAGATGATGAAGGGCTCATATGTTTTAAGGTATACGTTTTAGTAAACACGAGTCTGTGAAATATGGCCTTGCTGCATTGTCTTCCATCTTCTACCATTAGCAGAAGGTGAAGCGACGCTTGGTCATAGACTATCCAGTGCGCGAAGAAAGTAGGTCACCAGCACAGAACTATCGTCGTTACTGTATCTCCAGTAATTTAATGCTTACCATTCACGGGGGAGCTCTCCTCAGAGTCGTGTTCCTTGAGAGTGGAGCACTTAGTGGGTGGTTAACTCCATCTAAGGCTAAATATGACTACGTTATGAGCCGTTTCTTCCGCAAAAGTTTACATTACCGTGAGTGTCCATCAAAAACACAAGGAGAATGGATTTCACTGTATCTTTTGTAGATTAGTTTTTGGCATCGCAGCATATATGTACATGCACAAAGTAAACGAGGTTCAGTATAACCGTGCGCACTGTCATATTGCGCAATGCGGCTCTTCCCGGATTGAAGCCACGTGCTTATGAATTCCTATACCTCGTTATCACCAAGGCAAATTGAAACTCTGCGTACCTAAGCGACTGGCATTCAATATCACCAAACGCCTAGAGGCACTGTCACTGAGTTCACGTTGTCTTAACTTAATTTATATTATACCTGGCGACCGTAGAGTCCTGTGCCGTGGCGTAGTGAGCTAGAGCGTTGTGCTTTGGTTCCCTACGGCCGGAAGCGCGCAAAATCGATCTCACTCCTGGGGAGTGCAGATTTTAACTCCAAATCGCCACCCCGTCTCAGTTGGATGATCGCGAACCTCTGCCCTGTGTATATGGGCGTCAGGCTGGCAATAGGGTTGGCAGGCTCAGACCCACTTTCGGCTGTTACGCCATGCGTTACGTTTACTACCGGAGAATATATGGGGTTCTACGTTTCTGGCCTTAGTTATTACGTTCTCAACCATATACAATAATTTGATTTCGAGATTTCAATAGAAATAATATTTTGAGGCTTGGAATTAAACTTAAAGAGGTATTTTCTTTCCCGAAAACCTTACACGCGTGCGCAAACAGCAGGACTCATAAATGAAACTTGGACACGTACCAAATTTGATAATTATGATAACTTCCTCTGATGCAACACGAAGATTTTGTAAAACAGTTTTTCCACAAAAAACAAACCACCATTTATAACTATGTTTCGTAATGTTTCTTTTCCTGAAAAATGGCTTTCTATAGATTTTGATTAAAATACAACACATTTAGAATATTTCATTATAAATGAATAGCATAGTATCTTGAATGCTCTGTCCATAGTCTGTGAAAAGCTCTTTTTTCTAAATAAAATCTGTACAGTTTTGTGCAACAAGTGAATTATAAGAGACAAAGCCTCAATGTACAAAACACGTACTTCTCGTTTAAATTCATAATTTAAGTGTAATACAGTTCTAGTACTGTTGAAGTGGAGGCACCCTGAGGGTGTGATGGCGGCTGAATGAGACACGCTGAGTCTTAAGGATACGTCACACTAGCTAGTACAGGTTTCGGTGGCTGACCTCAAGATCATCATCTCCAATCTGGGAATCGAACCACAGACCGGCAACACGATTGTCACGAACGAAACCACAGATTTACTTAGTAACTACTTATGAAAAGTGTTCCTCTGGATTAACATAAAGCAGATGGGAGAATAAGTTTTAGCAAGAATGGTTTGTGGAAGACCGAATGTTTCGAAATCTCTCACCGAGCGAGATGACACAGGCGGTTTCGACTGCGTCCCGAATTCCGGAGATCCGGGATCGATACCCATGGCCGACCTACCTGACCCGTGGGTTTTTTCGGGGGTTTCCGGTAATTTCACGTCATCTCTCATCTGGTGGTATCTTTCGGGGTAGAACTGTCGGCGGAACTCTCGGCGGTGCATGACAGGATGATATGCTCTTGGTAAACAATTCCTCCTTCGATAGGACGGTTTCCGGTCTGTAGTCAGACTTGGTGGGCCTTTCTGACCATGGCGGGTGAGATACCGTTTCTGTTGGCCTGCCGGGGAGTTTAAAACTGGTGAAGTGTAGGAACCCTGCCCTCTGCACTGTCGTGGTTCCTTGGGACGACCGCCGCCACATTCTGTCTCCTCTCGCCTCATCCTTCATCCCAAGGATGTTCCACTTCGGCGCATAGGTACAGTCGCGCTGTTCGAAACGTTACTCTGAATTATCTTTGTTAATAGAAACCTCTCAGATAACGCACTGACTATTCTTGTAAGAGTGAGAGGTATACTGGCACGTCTCTCGGTCGTGTGCTGAACACCAATGAACGCATCACTTCAGCCAGTGGAATGCGCAGGAATCATAAATGACAGATAGATATTATGTCCACGTGGAGTAATCGGTGCGTTATCTGAGAGGTTTAAATTAACGAAGATAAAGCCACGGTAAGCATTTGAGCAGCGTGACTGTACAATAGTTCAAGACTGGTCGCAGTGCCAAATCCCCGAAGCACCGTAATCCAACCAAACACAATTTCTCTTTCTTAATTTATTATTTTTTGGGAGGGGGCGGGGTAAGTTACAGATGAGTTTATGTCAAGTTTCCCCTCCGTTACTCTTACTCCGCGCACGCGCGCGCGTGTCCACATTCAGTGCTAATAACCAAGGATACTCCTGATTTGTACAAATCCAGCTTGGAGTAATATACATAATGCATGAGTTTTGAGCTGGAATCTTTCGGTCCTATAGTCTGTTAAAGCACCTGCCAAACCGGTTTTATCGGTACTCATAGGGCATTACTGCCTTTACTATCAGGTATTTACAGTCTTTCGGAGTTTTCTAGTCATTTCGAAGACTACTAATAAACTGATGTATTGCATTCACATGTATTTTTCTTCTCATTCTTCTACAAACTAATCTTACAAAAGCGAGTTCTATCCATTAAATGCCGGTGGGTTGCAACACTTCTGCATGACCATGAATAACAACCAGGAAACGGATTTTGTAGGTATTAAAATGCATTAAAATCAAGAAAATATTTGTTTTCTAAATTTCAAATTATCTATAAAACAAAAACATATTTTCTTCCATTTTACATAGTAGAAAAACTTGTAATAAAAATGACTGTATTGATAACTCACCAGTGACGGATTATTGATGTCACAGGCCAATATATTGGTAACTGTTTGGAGTTACAGTGCACAACACAGGCCTTCTTTACACTGTCCATTAGAAACCTCTTACTTAAAATTAGCAGCTTCATAGAAGAACCTGAAACCACCAAGATATGTTTGTTGTCGCATAAACGCTGCGTTACGTGGGATCTTGATCGGCTGTTATAGACTTTGCAAAAGGCTGACAATATAGCATTTTTCCATCTGTTTTGAACGTATCTGAAAATTCTTTAACGTACTAAAACTAGCACTACCTTTTATTTTCAGCATTTTGCTACCTTCTGAACTGAACTGAAGGAACAGGAATAATTCGAACAAGTACAGAGAACGCTCACTTTCTTCTCAGGCAGCCAGCCAGGTGAAAAGATGATTAGATATCGACGTTTCGGGAGTGTGCAGCTCTCCCATCATCAGGTTATGTATAATACATTACAACCACAATTGAAACATTGGATATAACACAACTATAAACAAAGAAAGAACACTATCAATATTTGCATTACTGAACAAACGACTGTTTTCAATAAACCAAATGCCAGGTCAGGAATTGGCTTGAGTATAGAAAATTAATTGTGTCAAAGAAACGTAACTACTTAACTTGATTATCAAGTTGTATTGATCTTTGCTTCTTATTTCTACGGATTTCCATTTTTAAGCCCGGTTTCCAAGAGGAGCTGAACGGAAATCCAGCATCACGATTAAGCGTGCTCCAATCAGAGGAAATCTGCTCCCAGTAACTGTTATATTTTGCCAAGATGGTCGTCTCCCGAAAATTGGCTCTATGATCGTCACAAAAACAATGCTCTGCCAGCCCAGACTTCTCAGGTTGCATTAAACGAATGCTCCATTCATGTTCCATTATTCTGGTAGTGATGGTCCTTCCGGTTTGTCCCATATACGGTGTCCCACATTCACAGTGAATGCGGTACACTCCCGGAACTTGGAAATCCAGTTTGTCTTTCACTGGTCTTAACAGATGCTTAATCTTCGGGGATGGCTTGTGGATGGTCCTGATGTTGTATTTGGCGAGAATTCTGCTTATTCTGTCGGATAGATTGCCGGTAAACGGGACGCAGGCCGTAGCGGTGGGCTCATCAGATGCTTGCTGTATTACAGGTTTCCCTTTCCTAGCTTTGGATATCGAGGCTTCAAAGTCATGTTCGGAGTAGCCGTTTTGACGGAAAGTGAGTCTCAGGTGTTGTAATTCTTGTTTTAAGAGGCTGGGAACACAGGTAGATAAAGCTCTGTGGGCCAGTGTATTGGGAACTCCCAGTCGTTGAGACTTATGATGGAAACTATGAGCGTTCAGATAGAGATCGGTGTGTGTAGGTTTGTGGTATACAGCATGCCCCAGTGTACCGTTGCTGTCATCAGGATATTTATAAAATGTTATAACCACAAAATGGAATACTGGATATAACACAACTATAAACAAAAACCGTGGTAGTCTTTATTTATAGTTGTGTTATATCCGGTATTTCATTTTGTGGTTATAATATTTTATAAATTTCCTGATGATGGGAGAGATGTACACTCCCGAAACGTTGATATCTAATCATCCTTTCACCTAGCTGGCTGCCCGAGAAGAAAGTGAGCGAAAAGTTCAGCTTATTGAGAACCTGATAGGCATTTGGCACAGAGATGAACAAATAAAGGAAAAGTGCTCCACCCTTGTAGAGAGAATGCCTAAACGCATCAAAATTATAATAAAGGCTACTGGAATGCAAACAAAATACTCAGAGTTGAAAAAATATTTTGTAATTATTTCTGTTAAATAAATAGAAAATAACCGTTATGTGTTAACAATTTCACCATTGAGTCCTTTAATTTTCACACGTCTTTAACGGATCTGTTTAATCCATGAAGCTATGTATGCATGTAACTCCAGAGGAAAGGGATGCTAAATGAGAAAACCATTAGATGTATGAAAAAAGCGATATATATATATGGATTCCCACAACGTAGTGTCGATTTTCAGGACGGAATCTGAATTTATATTTTCCATTTATGTATAAATTCTCCTGACTCCTTATAAGTACCTATAGCTAACAACTTTGTAGAAAATGAACGATGAATATAGCTCCAATCGACAGAATGAGACCAGCTTCGCGTATAGAAAGTACAGGTCAAGGGTGAGATCCACTCAGTATTCATTTCTTGATTAGCTTTTCTGTGGTGTGTTTGATTTCGATTATATTCAAAAGTTCATTTTACTGTTAAAGCAATGCGTGTTTTAGCTAAAAAAGACAACTATACACAATATAAATGGCGATATGAAGATTTGAAACTTTAAACATATAACCTAAGCCTTTAAACCTAAGACTAGTCCTTATTCAGGTCACAGGATTGAAGCACAGAAAACGCTCTACTAGTTCAGCATAAAACTGTATGCAATTATTTTCTAGTACCGTAACAACTGAGCATGTTAACAAAAATCCACCTCGTCACGATTTCTCCTGTTACTTATTAAGATGTATGCGGCTGGCCCCGTAGCTCAGTTGGTAGAACATCTGCTGCTGTGCAAGGGTCCCGGTTTCGATCCTCGGCTGGGGTAGCGGTTTTTCTACAACCAAGATGACTCCCCATTTTCCTCAGTCTGTAAATATTAAGAGTGCGAATGAGTGCGTGAACAAATGATTACAAATCCAAAAGCACCAGCAATGTATACGAGTTAACTTCATCAACAATAGACGATACGAACCCTGCAGTTAAAAACGGGGAATAAATGAAAACAAAAGATATATCCAACACTTGAATGTAGAAATTTAAAAGTAAGTATGCACCGACAATTACGGACACCCCAAGAAGAAGTGGTTTAAAAATGATAGCGCCAAAATAACATGTCCGCCTATATGCCAAAAGCATTTAGCTCATATACAGTCCACCTTTGTATCTGCTTTTCCTTGTCAGGAGAACTTTAGTACTTAAAGCTTCTTGAGATGTCTTGGATAGCTTGTTCTTTCAATTTAGACAACACTTAAGTTTTTGAGCACAATTTTAGAAAGCTATGTTTACGGACAGGAATTTAAATCGTTATATGAAGTACTAGACAAAGAACGAACACAAGTAGCCGAGATCGTTAACAAGCTCTCATGAACGAGAAGTAAGTGGTTAAATCCCGCCTGAGGCCTGAGGAGAAACTAGAGCAGAGGCCAGGCTCTATCGACTCAAAGAAGATCTTCTGTGGCCATCGCCTTGATGGGGGCACCACCTGGGAAAGAGGGTTGAGGAGAGAGGATACTAAGGACGAACGGAGTTAAGGAAGCCGTAGCTGGTGACTCACTCAACTTAGTTCCATTCCCTTGCAAGCTTACAGCTCATCCCGGGGGAACAGAACACTAAAACCTTCCTTGATTCGGAGCCATACACCCCAAAATCCCAACTATTATTTAGAATTGAAATAACCAACCAGGATGAAAGGTGAAATGAAATGTCAGGTAAGGTAAATTGGCGGACATTCGGTAGCTATAATTGTCGTTCCCAAGGTTCATCTAGAGACCCAGAGAAACTTCCGGAGAAAAGAACCGAGGGTCAGGAAGGTCGGCCACATAGGTGGTCTGGAAAGTTTCCGACCTAATGAAGATACCAGACAGTTTTTTTTTTTTCAGCATAGTCTCCTTATAACTCCAAACACTTCTTCCAGCGATTCTCCCATCTCTCTAACCAGTCCAAGCAGTACTCGGCGCTTTTCTCTGCAAAATAATTGTTCACGAAGGTAATTACGTCTTCATTTGACGAAAATCTCTGTTCTCCGAGTGCAATTTTCAGATGAGGCAACAAAAAGAAGTCGCTTGGGGCTAGATCTAATGAGTCAAGCAGTTCAAACCGTAATTCGTGGATTTCCGCCATTGCAACCGCTGAGCTGTGAGACGGTGCGTTGTCTTGGTGAAACAGGATTTTCTTTTTCTGCAAATGTGGCCGTTTTTCTGCAAGTTCTCTCTTCTGATTGTCAAGAAATGATGCGTAATATGCTCCTCTGATGGTTTTTCGTTTTTAATATAATCGATTAAAATAGCTCTGACTATCTCAAGAAACAATCATCTCTTTCCCAGCCAAGAAGACAGTTTTTGCTTTTTTGGAGCCGGTTCTCCCTTTGCAGTCCACTGTTTGGACTGTATTTCTGTTTTGATCGCATAATGGTGTATCCAAGTTTCAGCTACAGTAATAATCGGCGCCGAAACTCGGATTTATTGCACCTAAATTGTGCCAACAGAGCGTTGGAAATGTTCATTCGAACACGGTTTTGGTCTAACGTGAGCAAACGCGACAAACAACGCTCGGACAGCTTTCTGATGTCTAAATGTTGAATTAATATGTGACAAACATGTCCTTTTGACATGTTCATAGCCTCTGCTATATCTTTCACTTTAATTCGGCGGTCGTCTAGTACCACTTGGTGAACTATGGCGATGTTTATCGGTAGTTACAGTTTTTGGACATACCGAACGTTCATTGCCTCCCAAGCTCTTAAGACCAAGTTTAAATTCAGCTACTCAAAATTTCACTGTAGTAAATGATTGTTCAGAGGAACGTTTCGTTGTTAGCAGAATCCGAGAAAATCCAAAATTAAGGGTTCCTCAGTTTTGCCTTTTAGTTGAAAATGGGTCTGTATAAATGTTTGACGAAACCGTTTTTCGTGTTTTATGGACGTAAGGATATTATGGCCGAAAACCCAGGATAAAGCCATATTTAAGTGTAGAAAAGTGGAAGTAAAGACTTTCATTTGTTTTGGATCATACTTTATGGATAAGAATTTTTATACAGTGCTTATATGTTCGAAGGAGACTAAGATAAACCTCTTTGGGTCAGATAGGATAAACAGATTCTGAAGAAAGGCAAATTCAGAAAATGATCCCAGAAACAGTCATCCTACAGTTTGACACGGTGGTGGTTCCATTATGTTTTGGACCTGCACGTCGTTCTACGGTGTTGGTAATATACAATTTATATATGTCATTGTGAACCAACATATATATTTTGATGTTTTAAAGCACAGCGTAAAGCAGAGTGCCCAGAAAATGGCCATGGCACCTGGTTACAGATTTTAAGAGGATACTGACAATAAACACAAGGCAAGACTGAACATGAATTGGTTAATGTATATATATATATATATATATATATATATATATATATATATATATATATATATATATATATATATATTGTACCCAAACGACGGCAAACGCTTACTTATAGTCCAAACTTGAAAGCAATAGAGCATTTGTGGAGGATGCTGAAGAAATGAGTACTTTAAAGCTAAGCAAGGTCTAAAAAGAGCTTAAACATGTTCGGGAGGAAGAATTTAACACAAATGAGTGCAGCAGGATGTAGAAACCTGATTAGTTCTATGAAAAGGTGTGAGACACTTATTAAAGCCAACGGATACCCCACAAAATTTTATGCTCAATTTCTTCTCGTGCAGCAAGTCAGGTGAAAAGGCGATTAGAAATTGACGTTTCGGGAGTGTGCATCTCTCCCATCATCAGGATATTTATTAAAGGTTATAACCACAAATGAATCACTGGATAAAACACAAATACAAACAAAGACAAAACCTTATCAAAATTCGCATTACTGAACAAAGGACTTTTTTCAGTCAATTAAATGCTAGGTCAGGACATGGCGTGAGTATAGAAAGTTAATTACGTCAAAGAAACTTAACTATTTAACTTGATTATCAAGCCGTATTAATCTGTGCTTCTTAAGTCCACGAATTTCCATTTTAAGGCGTGAACTGAAATCCAGCATTAAGATTAAGCGTGCTCCTCTCGGAGGAAATGGCCAAAGTCTCTTTTATTCTCCGCTCCCAGTAACTGTTCCATTGTGCCAAGAATGTCGTCACCCGAACGTTGGCTCTATGGGCGTTATCAAAGCAATGCTCTGCCACACCATACTTCTCAGGTTGTATTAAACGAATGCTCCATGCATGATTGTTTATGCTGGTAGCAATGGTCCTTCTGGTTTGTCCCATATGCAATGTCCCACATTCACAGGGAATGCGGTACACTCCTGAAACTTGGAAGTAAAGTTTGTCTTGCACTGGTCTCAACAGACGTTTAATCTTCGGAGGTGGCTTGCGGATGGTCCTGATGTTGTATTTGGCGAGATTTCTGCTGATTCTCTCTCGAGCTGAGAGAGTGTGTGGAGAATTCTCAAATTCAGGTTCACGGTCACCCAAGTATAAATAAAACACATCTTCAGGTGAATCAGTGCAACGCCCACCGTCAAGTCTCGTACTGTAGAGTGCAGTACAAAACACTCCGCCCGCCAGCACTGCAACGACATAACCACTTTCTATTGACTCAAACCAATAATGAGGAATATCTCGGAAATTGCTTCTCAACACACAAACGTTCACGTTTTATCTCTTTTTTGCGTAACTCCGTTCTAACAGCGCCACACTCACCCATCACCGATATTTCCGACCAGATTAAAATTAAAATGAAATGAGGGCAAGTGAAGTAAAGTATCTGACCCAAATTGGCGTAGTAAGCAAGGAAAACCGAAAAGACACCTTATTGTTAGGTTAGTCTGTGACCGGGCCCCAAGCCCGGGATCTCCCGAACATTACCGACCGAACCACCCTGCTAAATGATGCTGAACTTCAATAAAAAGTTTCAGAATTTAACCGAATTTTGAGTTACGATTTTCACACACAACATTCATAGGGCTGCAAAACATGTCTTTCTTGTGACATCTTGACCCCGAAACTCCTGGATGAGATGCAATATTTAACAGACAGAGAAAGCAAAATGCGAACTCTATTGTGAAAGAATATACCTATCTGCCTACCTCCTACATATGGAGGTAATAATGAATTCCGCGGGTGTACAGAATGTTCGCGTACCGAATATTCAATAACTCACCACAAGGTGGAAAAGAGATTACTTGCGTCTGTGTCGTATTTCATCGGAAACTCTTTGGATAAATAAATGACATTATTATGTTATCATGGTACTTAATCTTTAAGAATAGTTTATAGAAAGTATTGTATAAAGGTAGGTGGTTAGAGAATGCTATATGTTTTTTTCTACAGTATTCAAAGCATAGGGATATTTGTTTCAATTTGCGTCCGCCTCAACGTTAAGTTATATCGGACGGTGAATGAATTGTTTGAAATGATGCTCAAATGAGTCCAGGGACCTTGGAGCTTAGAGTGACCCGACATTCGTCTTGAAGGATCAGGGAAAACCTCGGAAAAAACCTTATCCAGGTTACTCACCCTGAACGAGATTCGAACCCGGGACCTCTTGAATGTGAGACAGATGCTACCATCTACGCTGCCGAGGCGGGCTAAGATAGGGATATGTTGCGTCTGTTCTCATTGTGGCCCCAAGAAAATCATTAAAACATAATGGGTGATTTATGCGAACCACATACCCAAATATATAACAAAATGCATCGCGGTTATGCACATTAAATTCTAGCATGCTGATGAAGAGACACCACGTAAAGCTTGACTCATATGAAACCTGTATGACACTTCCGATGATAAAGGAATACTTTTGTTTTATAGGGATGAAAATACACGGATTGCAATTCTTTGTATTTTGAAACGGTAGTCAAATGTTAAATATTTTAATTAGGCAACTGCTCTAAATAAATCTCCTCCACAAACGAACCATAGTAATGAGAACTGCAACAAGAGTGTTAAATCAAGAGAACGGGCTAAGATGGTCACATACCTATGACTTACATCTATCGAATGCTTATTCAAAGTTCAGATGCCTTTAATTGGGTTTGCTGAATAATTTCCCTCAGTCATCATCTAGATACAGAATTGAGTATGAAAGTTTTCACGCACAATAATATCGATGTATAGTGCACTCACTTGTGCCTTGGATGTTGAAGTTTCTAGTGAAGGAGCTAGGGGCAGTGATGAATTCCATTTTCCGTATACGTTACCTGGAGAGATTGAGCTATAATTAATGATAAGATGATTGTGGCAGCTATTATGTTTCAAATGCGAAGGGTTCTGGAGTCCAGCTAATCAGATACCGTATCAGACTCAGCGTTGCCAGCTTGTTACCTCACCCCTTTTATATATCCCTCTCTCTCGCACACTCATACAACACGCAGATCTGCTTGGCGCAAATTTAAGAATAAGCAAATTATATTTTACAAACCTTTACAACGATGCATTGCCAAAATCAAAATTGGAAAATGCATTTTCGCAAATTATGTATAGTTTTGAATACTATAATTATAATTTATGAGTTACCTGTTTTCTGTTACAAAGGAACTTCCAGTGGCTCATCCATATCGCTGTCAATGTCACTTCCGTTAAGAGACAATTCGTCATTATCCCTGTCTACATCGTCTGTCTTGCAATTTTATGACTATAGGTTCCAAAACCTCGTCACGTGCTCTTTCATAAAATCGTCTTATTGAGGGTTTTCTGCATGCCTTACGCAGCTTTCCCAGTGCTGTTGTGTTACTCTGTCAATTTCTTCGTCAACAAGTCGTTCAACGTCCCTTAGTTTAAAATTATTATTTCTGTTTGCAACCCCCCTTTTTATTTGAGCCCACACCAACTCAGTTGGATTATATAGGCAGTGGTATCGTGGGAGGCGTACTTCCTCGTGTCCCATCTCAATTACAAGTTGATCCCGCTGATACACCTTTCCCGTGTTTTTAAACGCAAGTACTCTTTGCAATAACTCATTTTCAGTTTCTGTTTCCGAAAATTCAACCCCGCTCTTTTGTAACCATTCAACAATTTCGTTTTTCTGATGGCCGAATTTGGTATTTTATTTGCATTAACTGAATGATACAGTGCGTTTTTCATTATAATAATGCTTCCCTCTTCTAAATAATTTAAGAATCTCACAAGAAACCATTCTTTAAATGTATCAGCTGTCATCTCTTCGTGATAGTCTGAGGTACTTTTGGAGAGAACAACCCATTTTCTCTCTGGCAGGAACCCTTACTTAGCCTATCCAATATGACAAATGATGAGCCAACTGCCTTTTCCAACAGATACCTTTAGGCCACCATTTTGTGAGGAGTCTTGCCAGATTGATTTTTAGTGTGGTTTTTATTTACCCATGTCTCATCTAAGTAAAAAATATGTCTCGCATCACTAGAATATCTAATTTCATACATTTTGCGTAAGAATTTTAATCTTGCCGTAACAGAGTCACTCCTCTCCGGTTAAAATTGACGCCCATAATTTGTATTTCTGTACCTTGATACAAAAATGATGGTGGTGGCGATCACAGGTTACCACAGCTCCACGTTGTGCACCAGTTTGAAGCAAATATTATAGTGAGCAATGAGGTTTCTCTCAGGGTATGCGTGGATGTGTGTGAGAAGGAGATTTTACAACACTGGAATGCCCGTTTCCAAATTATTTATTCACTGCTTCTTATTTCAAACCTCGAAATGGAAGCTGCCGACCGAGGGTTACCAATCACGGTTTATAGTGACTGAATGCTAATTATACTTCTCGATATATTTTGATGACCTCACAAATATTCAAGACCGAACAAGTTGACCACCCTAATAGGCTTCACGTCTGACTCTTCCCTCATATCGGCTACACGCCGAAGACTTTATAATGATTTTCTAGCCGTGACACGTCTCCATCGGCGAATCGCCGAAGAGTGCTCCTTCCCCACAACTGCGTGTGTGTATTTATATATAACTTTCACTCTCCAAATTCCTTTTTAAACAAAGTCCTTTTGTGGCTGTTTTTGTCGCTATTGTAAACGATCCGAAGAATACCCTATTCATGTACGTCAAGTGACAATTCCTTTAGAAACCTTCTAAGGACACTGTTCCTTTCATTCATGGCATTGTTATAAACAGTTTCCCCAACTAAACTGGCCTTGGTCGTCACAAAGACCAACATTCCTTCGACGTCTATCATTATTCTTTGCTTCTGTCAAACCATAATTTCGGTATCAAATGCCCCCATAGATATTATTTTATTATCCAATAATGAAATAATATATATATGTCTTGCCCGAATATAACGCAAAATATTAGACCTTTGTCAGCAACTTCCAATTCGTTTTACAATTTCTTTTCACAACATTAATTTTTTTACATGACATTTCCTAAAAATTATTCACATGGTTACATAACAACAGTTCATATAAAATTTACCAACGTTCTGTTCTGCAATTTTCAACTTTTAAATATTACTCGGAAAATATTTCAATCTACCTCATCTCTCCTTTCTTCTCCTTCTGATCTACTTGAAATTATTTCATATTGCTGTTACACTTGAAGCAATTCCTAAGTGTACACTGCCATGTTTAAATCAATAGTACATTAATAAGATTATATTTGTATACAACATTTCTGAGTTCTTCTTCTTGATTCTATATAAATATTCTTTTCAAAAGTCTTTCATTGTTCTGACATTTTTTTAACTGGTTATTGTTTTTTATATATATTTCCGAACACTTCTTTATGATTCTATATAAATATTATTTTCAAAAGCCTTTAAGTGTTCTAATTTTCATTACTATATTTTTTTCACTTGTTTAGTTTTAAGTTTCACTGCACTGTCACAACACTGTTTACACTTAACCTATACATTTTACACTACACTATTTATATTTAGCCTATACATTTTACAAGTTTGTTTCTTCTCCTTTTACAATTTGTTATGGCAATTTTGAATACTTTAGCCTAAGTTCCTACCATTTACAAGAAAATTCATCATCCCACAACGTACTTCGAAAATACAAGAGAATTTTGCGGACTTTTCCATGTATGAAGGACTTATTTATTCTACATCCCCATGATTTTTCCACATTTAGCTTAGATATTGGACACCGATCTTTTTTCCTATCTTTCTTAGGCATATTCTGATGGAACTGTGCCCCTTGCCCGAAATATTTTAATATTTCTCTTTCGTTTCTCCCTGGATTTTGAATGCTTTTCAATGTTTCTTTCGTCGCCATGATCTCTATTGTTACCTCATTAATTTCATTTGTGGTTTTCTCCAAATTGCTCGTCAGTTTTCTAATTTCCCATTCTGATACTACCAATCTGCTCCTAGTTTCTTCTAACTCTTTTCTAGCTATTTGTCTTTCTTTATCTACTTTCTGCACGATTTCCTCCCTCAGTTTTCTGTTTTCGCTATCTGTCCTTTCATTAACTAGATTCAAAATTTCAGTTTCCTTTGTCACCGTGATCTCCATTGCTAACTCGTTCATTTCATTTGTGATTTTCTCCAAATTCCTCGTCTGTATTCTATTTCCCCTCTGTGATACTTCTAGTCTACTCCGAGTTTCTCCTAACTCTTCTCTAGCCATTCCTATTTCTTCGTCTAATTTCTGTACTATTTCCTCCCCAAGTTTTCTGTTTTCACTATCTGACTTTTCATTAACTACATTCAAAACTTCATTTTCAGCATTCTGCGTCTCCTCACTAACATCTCTCCCTAAACTGTCTGTTACCTGATCAGTTTCTTCACTTACATTCTCTATTTCTTGACTATCTTTCCTGACATTCTCAAACGCTTGTTCATTCTCTGTCTTCTTTCCTAGTTCTACTTCTCCTACCTCTAACTTCTCAACACTATCATCTATCTTTTCTCCTATCTGCTGAAACGTTTGATTGCTACTGTCTATTTCCCCACTCAAACTTTGATGATTATTACCTATCTTTTCACTTAAACTTTGATTCCCATCATCTATCACTTTACTTAAACCTTGATGCATATCATCTAACTCGTTATTTAAACTTTCGCGGTCCTTCCTCAACTCTTGCATAAAACTTTCATGGTCCTTTCTTAAATTTTCATTGTCTTTTCGTAAACTTTCGAACATTTTCATGACTTCCCGTAACATACTTATTCTCATTTCTACATTATTTGTTACAGTTCTACCACACTCTGCTACCTCAACTACTCCCTGCCTACTGTTATTACCATAAACCTCTCGAACTTCCATGTTTTCTACAAATTTTACTTAAAATCTTATTTTTCACTTCTCAAATAAATTCACCATAGTCTAGTATATAATTTTAACACTCTGTACCTTTGACTGTTTTTTACTGGCTCCTGATGATGTCACTGATGACGATGCCGGCCTCCTTTCTTCTTTACAGTCAAGCTGTTGACGAATTTCTTGATGGGTCGACCGTCCTCCTGTCGAACCTCCTTCACCTGTTGAACCTCGCTGTCGGGTTGAAACTCCTTCTAGGTTGAACCTCCTTCTAGGTTGAAACTCCTTCTAGGTTGAACCTCCTTCTAGGTTGAACCTGCTTCTCTTGTTGAACCTCGTCGTCGGGTTGAAACTCCTTCTCCTATCGTGCTCCGCGTTGGCGCGCCAGTTTGTAACTGATTTTATATGTTGAACAACGAGCTCTACGTTGCGGCGCCACTTTGATACAAACTTGTGGGTGGCGAACAAGGGTTACCACAATTGATCACTGTTCACGGAGACTGACGGCAGAATGTTTATTGTTCGATAAACTTTATTTGTTCCTCTCGTATATATGAACCGACAATTATGAAACACCGAACAAGTTGACCGCTCTAATGGGCTTCACATCTGACTCTTCTCTCATATCGGCTACACGCCGAAGACTTTATAATGTTTTCATAGCCGTGACCCGTCTCTATCGGCGAAACGCCGCAGAGTGCTCTCTCACCACACTGCGTGTGTATTTTTATATATATAACTTTCACTCTCCAAATTCCTTTTTAAACAAAGTCCTTTTGTGGCTGTTTTGGTCGCTATTGTAAACGATCCGAAGAATATCCTATTCATGTACGTCAAGTGACAATTCCTTTAGAAACCTTCTAAGGACACTGTTCCTTTCATTCATGGCATTGTTATAAACAGTTTCCCCAACTAAACTGGCCTTGGTCGTCACAAAGACCAACATTCCTTCGACGTCTATCATTATTCTTTGCTTCTGTCAAACCATAATTTCGGTATCAACCTGAACCCTCAAAATTCTGAAAGTCGATGTTGTTGAACCAGTGTATGACATTTTGGTTCTAAGAGCGCAAATTGTTTTCCTTATAGTTGGCAATTCCCATTAGTCATAAAACTCGAACACAGTTCTACGTACAACGTCATTGTCAAAATCACTTAAATTTGTAACACACTTCGGTGGACCAACATGTTTCCTGGGCGACACAAACACCTGGGCACCACTGGGATCAAATTTTCCTGCCTCTCCACAAGTGCGGGACACACTTGGTTTACCTACACCACACGCTTCAGCAGTAAGCCGTTGAGCATTTTTGAAATCGAGCTCATTTCTATATTCCTCATCGCTCAATTTTTTGAGCATGTACACCTTAAAATAATACTTCGAGCCTGACTTCGCAATACCTGCCTCTTTGAATCGCCACTAAATTCACCGCAAGAAGCAATTGCACTATTTAACTCTTACTCTACTGTTGTGTAAAGAACTGAATGATATTGATCTGAACTCTCCAGAGTAAACAAACGCTTCTTATCCAACATTCATTCATAAACACAGACATACAGCATTCCCTAGGCTAACAGGAAATGAAGTTTTTGCTCTTTCTCTAATTTAACACCTTGGCTTATTCACAGTAATTGTTTTATCACGCCATGCAGTAGTTTAAATTTCAGTTCTGAGTACTTAAAAGTATATGTATATACATACACACCAACCTTTTTGACCTCTCTAGAGAAAATAGAGATTATGAATCATTTATAAACAAAGATATAATGTGACCAGACATGTTCTACCAGGACAGCAGGAAAAATATTGTCTCCTCTTGCTCGAATTGGTTTATTCAAAGTAATTCTTTTATCACGTCATGTCAAACATTTACGTTTCAGTTCTGAGTAATTACAGATATACGTAAACGCATACGTGCCAACCAGTAATGTTATTCATACAGTGCTTACGTCGCGATTATTGTTATAATACAGGTAATAGTGGTCTACTTATTTGTATTAGAAAAGCTATTTGAGCTAAAACTAAGAAGTTTTCAGGGTTATTTTAGATAGCTTACTCTCTTCCTTCCACATGGATCAGTTTTGGCAAAATCTGAAATTTTGTCTTAGGGCGAATAGTATTTCATACAGATTGATTAGGCTGGCGCTCCTCAAACACCACTTAGCGGGAATGCAATATGACAACACAGCAGGACTCCGATTGGTTGCTCACCTAGTAGCGCTCAAGGAAAAACATCTTCCCATTTTAAACACATAATAGAATGAACATGATAATAGAGCTGACAGGAGATATATGTGTACCTCTTTCATTCCCCAGACATCTTATCTGCAGCCACTGAAATGAAGCGGGCCACGTTGGTGAAAGGTGAAAGTGTTAACTGTTCCAAGCACATAATACATAAAATGGATGATGTAAGAATATAAGTATAGAGCTAACCTTTTTGTGGTACAATACTTAGCTTACAAAATCTTCCTGTGACCACACGAGTTTATATCAAATAAGGGGCACTTGTAAAAAAACCAGTACTAGTACAGTTTGAAATTTTATTTATTGCACCTGTATTGAAAAAAATTACTGCATAAGACTTGATTAGAATTTCTATATCCATGTATTTGGTATTCATAATAAAGCTATTTTCTTTACAGTGACTTTTCTTTTGTTAAATTTCAGTCAGTGCCATAAACCTTTATATCGTTATTTTTATACAATTTGTCTTTCAGTTTCAATTTAAATACATGAATATCTGCTCGAATTCACATGCTTTACATTAACTTATTTTGTAGTGGAACAGTGCTGTGACCTAGTTGGCATTCCCGCACCTCTCTCCTACTGATCTTCTGTATTGCTTTTCTTACAAATTGGACACACAGATCTCCTTCTTGTACAGCTTTCTGTAGCTCTTACTAGACATCTGGAAGTACAGTTAATCCCAGAATTCTTATTAGTGTCTAGTGCCGTTGCTTCTGTTAAATAAAACGGCTCCCAATGTTGCGTGCGAGAGGTAGAAGTTAGACCCTCCAATGGTTTCTGATCTTTTATCACAGGCAAGTTGTTTTCTGACAAGGAAGTTGCAGCAGAGAGATCACCGGTGGAACTGCATACCTCTGCTGATGTTTGAGTACCCACACCGTACATATTGTTGGGACATTCTGTAAAGTCGCTAATTGATGTGGGGGTTTCTTTCACTACCTTATCATCCCTTGGCTCCTGTTCCACTGGAGTTTTACATATGCATGGAATACCAAACAGAGCAGGATTGGACGATGTTATTGGAGAATTGTTATATGAATGCCCTGGAACTATCCGGAAGTTATATGTGACTGGCCCGCGTTGTGGAGAACAAGGGGAATCTGGAAGCGTCTGTATCATCTGCATCTGTGTGCTGGGTGTTGAGCTACCAGTGGCATTACATGGTGATTTGAATATTGTTGTTGTAGTATCTCTGCTTACGAGAGCAAAATTTGATGTCTGTACCACGTACTCTGTAAAAGAATTGAAGGAAACTAATTTCAGCTATAGCATGTATTTATAATGTAAAGTTTCTCTGGAAACCAGAATAAAATTTTCAGTAACATTCAGTTATTATGACATATCTTAAAACACAACTTGAAAACACTGAACGTCGACAGGGATGAGGAATCATAAAGAGAACGTAAATTATATTATAAAACTGTCAACATCATTGACAGTTTCTTTTCTTTGATATGGAGGAAGGTATTAAAATTGTAGTAGAAAGGGAATGAGATTAAAAGGAACAATTGAAGGTAAAATAGTGATTTAAGAGGTGGAAGCAAATGAAAATAAATATTTTTAATGTGTTAAACGAGTATAATGTTAGCTACGACCAATGTTTCTGTTCAAAACAAATAATTACAACAGTTTAAAATTTAGAAGATTTTTGTTCCACCACAGTTACAGTGAAAATTAGGGCCCAGAAGTTTAGTAAAAAAAGCACAGAAAAAAACAATACAGTAGGTTAATAGTGACGGGATTATATTTCTCAACAGAGCGTTGAGGCTTGACCTTCAGGTGACCATCGTTCTGTAATCGCCCCATATTAGGTCTTATCTGGTCGATTACTGGAGTGAAATGTTAGGAAGTTGATGTACAGTAAGTTACTAAACAAAAATAGGGCGATTGGAAGCTGCGTGTGCATATATGATATGTTTCCTCGCGCCTGCCGATGTATGACACATTGCTGTCCAGAAGACATGATTATATCTGAATAGAGTATACATACACTGGACTCGCCGTGTATGTGCGATAAGCTCATGTGAACATCTATGTTGCGATTTTTTCCGATACGCTTTCTCGCTTTGCCATGTAGTACGCTACCTGCGTCTCGTAAATATAGGGGAGGGGTTTGAATGTCATGCAGTCGCGCACGTACTCATACAACCAAGGTCACGTTTAAAGGTAGTCTATCAAAGGTAGTCACAGGATGGGCACAGTGTCATAGAATATGTTGCACATTTATTCGTAAATTATACAAAACAAAATTTTCTTTTCTAAATATGTGATTGTAAATAAAAAATCATTCATATTTACAAAGTTCACAGTAAATGAAAAGCAAATTCGTGGTGACGATACTACGTTATGTCTGTGCATGACTTCTTACAATGAACCACAATATATATTTTGAAGGTTTTAAACGAAAACGATGTTCTGTTCCCCATCGGAAATGCTGTATGGAGAAAATCTTCTCCCTAATCGAATGATGTGACTGGGACTAGTTTAAACCAAAAGATAGTGGTACTCTGTCCTTTTTGTGCATTATAATTTTCTCTAGCACCTTGTAGTTCATCTCGAATTTTGCTCAGAGTGGAATATCCTATATTTTTCTGGAGAACGCATTTTAGATCCTGAGCCCCTGTATAAGTATTCCGCCTCAGCTTGGCGTAGCAAATGCGCGTGATCTTTCACCAACAGCACGAGATGACTAACTCAAGCTGATGATCTATATCTGGTGCTCAAATGACTTCTCGAATTTCTGGCTAAACTGCTAGACCCTAGTGATAATATAACAGTTTATTCTCCTACTAGCCCTCCCTCTTCCCCTTCATTCATTCATCGAAGTACTGTAATATGTAGGATTGGACTCTTGGGTAACTCTACTTTAGCATTTGCGGATATTGAAATATGATATTTTGAATCTAGTATAAAACTTTCATACACAAACAAGTTCATTGTAATTTGGGAAATGCCAGGTAAAAGTTCAGATCTGTTATCATTCTTCCATACAGTTAGGGTAATTCAGCATTTGTGTATGCAATTTAAGAGTTTGAACAGTCTTACATTTAATTAATTTCTATATTTAATTATTTGGGACTCTTAGTAACATTTCTTCATGTTGGCTCAGCCAACACGTCTATTGGTCCAGAAGCTGTCTTTGGTATTATGCTAGAGGGGCCAGATGTGAGATCCTTGATTGAGTATCACTTTAACATGGCACTTCATGGCGTAATCTTACCACGGCTAGGCAGGCTCGATCTATGATCAAGGGACCTAGCAAGAAGAACAGCGGGATTCTGCTAACCTTCAATCGGGTACAACCTAGAAGTGGATATGGCCTGTTGATAGGGCACAACACCCTAAAGAGGCACCTGCATGTGACAAAGCTTAGTGCAGATTCCACATACAGGAAGTGTGATGGAGAGGATGAGTCTTATCTACATATTTTGTATGAATGTGAAGCACTTGCTGCACTTAGGTACTTTATTCTGGCCTCAGACAGATTGAAGACAGATGATATAAGGAGTGCGCATCTAAGCCATATCCTGTCCTTTTTGGAGGCCACGGGACTTGAATAAGCACTCCAGTAAGAGGGGCACAATGGGCCCAATATGCGGCCTACGTGCAAGGAACCTGAAGGGCTCAACCAATTTGTTTTCATTCATTTATTCATTCTTCAATGAAGTGTGATTTTAAAGATATTCCTTGGCCTAACTAAACAGAATGCATAATTTACTCAACCACTAGATCTATTATGCCTGTGCCCCAAGTGGAGCATCCGCAGAAAGCTGAGGCGAGAGGAGAGAGAGGGCGGCCGCTAAAATGAATCACGACATTGCAGAAAGTATGGTCCGTATAGTTAACCAGTTGGAAACTCCTCCTGCAGCCCAGTACAACCGGCGTCCCACCTACTGTAGTCCCTCTAGGCCGGTATGAAAACCTGAGTGCGGCCAACCAAAGGGGAAAATATTTACCAAGAACATATTATCTTGTCATGCAGCGCCGATATCCCCGCAAAAACTTCTACCCTGGAAGAGATTACCAGAGGATAGATGATGTGAAATGATAATGGAGATGATATGGAGGGACAGGAAATTCGGGGATTGCTTATGTTAAATCTGGGACCGCGTGGTTTTGATTTTGAAAGAAAGCAGCAAGTAACGGAGTTTGAGAATTTGTTTCCAACATGTTCAATACTTGTAAACTATGCACATAGCAAAATAAAAGAAAGGAAGAAAAATATATATAAGGAGACATTATGTACATCTTGTAGTTTTGGTATATAAATATTGCACAAAACTATTTCATCTTATCATGCATTAAACCAATTGACATTAAAGGGAACAGTGCCTTTGAATTTGGTTCATTCGTTATTTGCTAACAGTTTCTCACAGTCGGACCTCATAGACGAATTAAAAGTTAAAATCTGTCCTATTTTACCTCAGTATTTTTTGTATTTATTTCTCAGCTTTCTTCTACATACAACTTCATTGATACATTGACATTTGTAACATTTCTTTCACACATTAACAGAATGACTTATTCACATCTAACATAACATTCCTACCTGCCTAGCCCAAGTCTCGGTCCAAATACATATTACCCATAATTTTCCGTGTACTGATGACCCCCCTCTCCCTTGTATCCCGCGTTCTAGTTTTCCAGCCCTTAATTGTTACTTATTCTTCCTCAATCTTAACCATTTCCCTCTAACTAACCGCAGATATTCACCTATATTTCTTACATTCTTTTCTCCTTTTACCAATAACATTTAATTTATTATTAATACCTACCCATCCGTAAAACTGTCCCATTTTTGTTACAAAATTTGTTCTCTCCATATCTTTGTTTACAATAAAACAAACTATTCCAATCTGTATCCTCTTCTCCACACATTGGGCATTTCCCAATATCCTTTTCATATCTAATACCTTTCAAATTTCTAACTCCTGTCCTTGCCCAGGCAAATCTTTCTCGCCCTGACTTATTACACACATTTTTGTACTTCTCCCTCCCCCACACTGTCTTTATTTCCCTATATCTCATCAATGATCTTCTCTTCCTTACTCTGGTAAATATAACTTGGCTATCTACATCTTCCAAACTTAATTCTGCCTCTTTCCAAAAGACCCTATAATAATACTCCTCGTTTCTCCAAATATGTCCCATACCTATCTGTTCCATTAGTTCCTTTACTTTTTGCGCCCAGGACTATCCCCATTTGCTTCTCATCTCAAAAGAAAACATTCCTTGATAATAATGTTTTCCTCCAAATTGGCAACTCTGTATAGATATTTCAATACACTTGAGACAATTTTAACTCTTGTTGAATGTCTTCCTAACTCTAATTGTGTACCTCAGTAACTAACTAGTAAATTCTGGTACACATTCAAAATATTTAAATAACTAAGTATTAATAAATTTTCAATTAAATTTATCAATAAACAATTAAATTAATTTACAAACTAAAAATTCAATTCAACACGCTATTTTGCAGATATACAACTAACAAATAAACTCAAAAACAATAAACACAAGCAACATTTTCTATTATATAATTACATTCTAAGAACAAATTTAAATTTTGAGACAAAAGACGAAAACACAATTCACCTTAAAGCTTCTTTATTCCCACCGGCATGATGATGATGATTATGCTTATGATGATGATGGTGATGATGATGATGATGATGATGATGATGATGATGATGATGATGATGATGATGATGATGATGATGATGATGATGATGATGATGATGATGATGATGATGATGATGATGATGATGATGATGATGATGATGATGATGATGACCATATGTGTATAAGTGCGCTCAACTGCAGTGGTCATCAGCGCCCTTACAAAAAACTAATTCATGGCAATACCCATATATAAATTATTCAACATTTTAAAAACAGACCAACCAAAGCCAAATGACAATAAAATAAATAAGCCCAAATGGGTAAAAACAATTAAAACTATAAGTTCCAAATAAATTACAAAGTACAAAAAAAATGATGCTTTAAATATCAACGTGCCATGACAAACGCTACGTGTCAAGTGGTGGTCGAACCAATTTGTTCCTTTTCTTTCGGGCAGGACTAGGTCTTTCAGCAGATTCTTCCTGCCATTTCCTCATTGTCGTTTGGTCAGTGAGGACAAGATCCACCCGTCACAATGTGCAGCAAGATGTGTATCTAATACTGCACTGTCCGTTGTTTACATCCATAGCCGAACATCTACCGCGAAGGTATTACTTACAAATTCAGAAGCAAGAAACAAGCTAATCGACCTGGTGTAGAAATAAAAGCTGTATGCATATAAAATCAAGCATAATTGTAAAGGAATAATGACTGCAGCAAAGTTAACTAATTACCCAACAGCAATTTATCATCATTTCTCCATGAATTCTATTCCACTACTCATCTCTTCATTGGGTTCTTGATTGATTTTAACTTGGAGCTATTTTTCACAGCCTTTCCTTGCGTTATTTGGATCAGTTTTTACGCTTAGTAAACGATAGTCCAAGAAATACAAGGCTATTCATTCCAACAGTATTTTGTCAGCCCGCCTCGGTAGCGTAGATGGTAGCATGTGTGCCTCACGTTCAAGAGATCCAGAGTTCGAATCTCGGTCATGGTGAGTTACCTGTATAAGGTTTTTTCCGGGGTTTACCTTATCCTTCAAGACGAATGTCGGGTAACTCTGAGCTCCATGGACCCTGGATTCATTTGATCATCCTTTCATCCAATTCATTCACTGTCCGAAATGAGTTAACTTTGGAGGACGTAAATTACAAAATAAGGTGTCGTGTTCATAGTCTGCTTGCTTAAAATATATTGCTCCTGCTGTTACCGTTATAGCCGAGGGTGTTAATGACAAATGCAGTTGTGCGCACTAAATCCTATCTGCCTAGCCGAGCGTTAATTTTACCTCAAAGCTGCACGTAATATGTACTGAATATACAAACATTTAGATGTTTCAACCTTCGATATTTTGTATCACATCTTTGTGAAGTTCTGAGTATGAAATATCTGTTGAATTAGGAGCTTCATAGCCCACTTAGGAATTTAGTTATATGTCTGAAGAAATCAGTAATATACACTTACTGCCACTATGATGAAATCAAAGGCGGAAACTAAAACTTCATTAAAGCTTATGCACTTGTGTTTAGACTTTTATCTGTTGCCAAGGCTATATAAATAACAACGACGGGCCAACTATATTCAAAATAAGAGTCTCTGCCGTCAACAATGGTCACTGATATATTTACTTCCTGGTCACATCCACATTGCTGTTTCTCTATGTGGGCTTAGAGTACGCCTTGCTTGCCTCGGAGATATGTGCAGTTTGGTATCTATTATAGGTCTATATGGTAAAACTTTGATAGATAGAATGCTGTAACTACCCTTAAGAGTATAATACACTTTTCCACAGTTTATGCTTATAAATTACTAATTACCCGACGTTTCAGGTATTATTTTAAATGCGAATGACGAGCTAAATTCACCTCTTCCGCTTCTCGGTCACAATACCATCCCTTCCCTCCCCCATTGACTTCTGGAAAAACCATGAAGATCCGTTGGGTTGCGAATTTTCTAGATCGGCAATTGGTTTCTGTATAAGTGATGCATTGGATTAGAGGAATCAGTTTTTTTTGGGCAGGAAGCTGTAAGAGATGGGAGTGCTAGCGAACGTGTGTGAGTTATAAGAAGTGCACGAAGCGTATTTCTACGGGAATAAGGAACCATCTGAGTTTCTGCAAGTTGGATTTCTAACCTATGAATCCGCCAGTCACAATATGCAGCAAGATGTGTACCTTATACTGCTTGACCGTTGTTTACATCCGTAGCCGAACATCTAGCGACATATGTATCTACTTACAAATTCTGAAGCAAGAAACCTGCTAAACGATCTTTTGTACAAGTACAAGCTGTATGCATATAAAATCAAGCATAATTATAAGGGAATCATGACTGGAGCAATGCTAACATATACCTAACAGCCCTTTCTCATCATTTCTGCATAAAATTCTATTCCACTCCACAACTTTTCATTGAGCTCCTGATTGTTTTTAAATTGGAGCTATTTTTCTTAACCTTTCCTTGCGTTATTTGGATCAAATTTTACGCTTAGCCAACGATTGTCCAAGAAATACCAGGTTATTCCTTCCAACAGTATTTTGTCAGCCCGCCTCGGTAGCGTAGATGGTAGCATGTCTGCCTCACGTTCAAGAGGTCCCGAGTTCTAATCTCGGTCAGGGACAGTTACCTGGATAAGGTTTTTCCAGGGTTTTCCCTTTTCCTTCAAGACGAATGCCGGGTAACTCTGAGCTCCATGGACCCTGGACTAATTTGAGAATCATTTCATCCATTTTCATTCACCGTCCCATACCACTTAACGTTGGAGGACGAAAACTACAAAATAAATTGTCGTGTTCATTGTCTGCTGGTTTAAAATATATTGGTCCAGCTGTTAACGCTATAGCTGAGCGTGTTAATGACCAATGCAGCTGTGCGCGCTAAAGCCTATGTGCCTAGCCGACCGTTAATTCTACCTCAAAGCTGCACGTAATATATACTGAATATACAAACCTTTAGATGTTTCAACTTTCGATATTTTGTAAAGCTGCTTCTGTTGATCGCTCATGTTGTTTCTACTTCGGAAAGTTATCGTTAAAACAGATCACATCTTTGTGAAGTTCTGAGTATGAAATATCTGTTGAATTCGGAGCTCCATATCTCACTTATGAATTTAGTTATATGTCTGAAGAGAGCAGTAACATTCACTTACTGCCAATATGATGAAATCATAGGCGGAAACTAAAATTTCGGTAAAGCTTATGCAGTCATGTTTGGGCTCTATTTGGGCATAGAGTAAGCTCTGCTTTCTTCGGAGATGTTATAGGTCTTCATGGAAAAAATTTGAAACATATAGAATACTGTAACTACCCTTAAAAGTATGATACACTGCTCCTCTGTTTAAGCTTATAAATTACTATTTACCCGACGTTTCACGTTTCATTTTAAATGCTTATGAGGAGCTAAATTCACCTCTTCTGCTTACACCTAGTTTGTAATAACACTCTTCAATAAACTATATCTTTATTTAGTGTCTACTTACTAACACTAATTGAAAATTCTCCTTACTGAAGATACTCTATGTTTTACTGATTATTGTTTTCCCTTTCTAAATATCATCCAGTTGCTCTTTCATAATTTATGCCAGCTTTTTCTTCAAAGACCCTTATCAACCTAAGAATACTCTATTCTAAGGTTTTAATAATACTGTCAATATTCTCAGTTTTGCAAGATGTATATATGAGTGAATCATCTGTAAAAGCAAGGCTAAACAACTCTGTTGAGAAAAATACATCTAAATTCAACGTGTGTATTATATACAAATCTGGACTCACAGAAGCACCTTGTGGTAACCTCAAGCTTGAAATCGTTTCGTCTGAGCTATTACATCCGGGATATAACATGTTTTCTCTATCCATCATTAAGTTAGCAATGATTTTTATCTGTATTGGGGACCTTCGATTTCCTCTGATCAGCTAATCAGAATCATTAGAATCGTAAGTGCTGCTATTGTACAGACTTTCAACAATCAATGTGTTTTCAATAGGCTAGCATGCAATTCTGTGATTAAAATAGCTAAATCTTGATTTTGCATGAAATTCTTCCTAAAACCATATTGTATATATTTCATATCCCGTACCACCCTAAGAAGAATGCAATTACATTTACTGTCTTTTCTAAAACCTTTTTGAGGACACTAGATAATTATTATTGGTTTACATGCTTTAGGAGGTTGAGATATTTATTTTGCTCTTTACAGAAGTTATATGCAAATTATTCTCCAAAATGAAGGTATTTATTCTCAGTTAAATGTATATTTAAAAGTTCTGATAAGAGTAATTAAAATTCCATCAGATAGAATTTGTACGTGAACTAATTGAAATGGTCCAGGAGTATTTTTCTAAGGGTTAAGAATTATTTGCTCCATCTCATATAACTAACGCACACATTATTACTCGTGTCTTGATTTACCTAATATATTATACACTTACAGTTGATGTTAGCGTGAACAGAGCTACTGCTTTCAGAAAATTATAGTTGAGGATATGATCTATTTTTAACCGAAGTCACACTTGTTTAAAAACATCTTATGCTTTGAGAGATTTGATTTGTATCAATTTGGCAGATTGAAACGTTTTGCATTGTTTTCCAGTTTTTCCTTCCCCTCTTTTTATGACTAGGATTCTCTAAAATTAAGCAGTCGCGTCTCACTAAGGATCTACCTTATTATTCTCGCTGTCCTGCACGTTTCTTGTATGTCCATGGACCTGTAATGTTACTTCATATTTTCAATCACTATTAGCGTTGTTTTACATATCCTCATCTGATACCTCCTTATCTTCTGCTATGCAATTATACGGTCTGATATGAATTAAGATGTTATTTGGAGCCTAATTCAGAATTTAGAAAATGGTTTGTATCTTTGTAGTACTCAAGATGTACTTCTTATTTATTCTCAACCAAAGGAATTATTTCCTTTAATTAGAAAATCTTCCCAAACTACATTCTTACATATTGCATAGAATGAATTTTGTTTACGTTATGTTGTTCATTATTAATAATTACAATATCTGCGTCACTGCCTTTATAATCATGATGCATTTTCTGTACTTGTTTCTACCTTTAAGTTTAAATTAATTGCATTATCTTTAGTAGTGCAGGTATTTTTATCCAAAGTTATAACTATGGCAGTGCTAAATTCTGCGATATTGGGACCTGCATCTCCAGTTTTTAAAACACCCTTAGGGTGGATTATATTTTTTTAAACTATTTATTTGTATATAGTACACCGTATAGAGTACCAAGTAGAATTTAAGTTTAAGGCTTAATAACATTTCCAGTTGTAGCAGCAACGTTCCCAGTGCGAATTTAAAGATTTCTATTTGTTCCTTTATTCTTCCTTAATTCTGGCTTCCTTAACCGTCTTCTTACTGCGGTTAGGACACTCCTGATTAACTGAAATAGCCAAAAATCTTCTCATCTATGTAGAGGTTGCAAAATGACAGGTCATTCAGTCCCCACTCAAAATATATAAATACGCACAATTCGTGTTTTATAGGATATACTATTACAAAACCAACTGTTCGCGCCGTGGCTGAGTGGTTAGACCGCTCGACTCTCACTAAGGCGAGACGGTTTCGAAATCAGGCGAGCGCATATGAGATTTGTGGTGGACAACACGGCACTGGAGCGGGTTTTCTCGGGGATCTCCGGTTTCTCCCGCCATCTCATTCCACAGGTACTCCAACTTTATCTAATGTATCATCAGTGTTACCGCGTGCGGTGCCGTATGTAGTAAAAGCGGACGTTAGACACACACACACACACACACACACACACACACACACACACACAGAAACCGATTTTACAGTAGAACATAAGGTTTAAACAATATAAATGCACTTCTTATGCAGAATATGACATTGAAGTTTTATAGCATTTTTCAGATTATTTAAAAATTAACGAAGGCTTTTTTATGCTTTTCAATGTGTATAAATCAACATGACACATTTCTATTCTTGTTTTCAACTCGGTTTTCAGTATATCACACGACGGGCACCTCGCTCACAGAAGAAAGTTCAGGAGAGAGAGGGTGGTGGTAGAGGGAGAGATGTAAGTAAAATAGGAAGAGAGTTGAATAGATAGAAACAGAGCAGGTGTTAAGAGGTCGAGAGTGGTGGAGGGAAAAGACATTTGTGAGGGAGGGAGGACTTAAGAGTGAAGGAGAAGGAGGAGAGAGAAAGAGGAGAGAGAAAGAATATACTTAGTTAAGGCAATGATATGGGCAGAATTTTAATTTTAAAATACTTATAGCTTTTAACAGACATTTTCTATTCGATTTTCTCATGGCCATATAAAGATCTTGGAATGCTAAAGTCATCACATAGACGTCCGCCATTTAAAAATCTGATTATCACTAAAGCCTATTGTACCTACTGTTCACTTAACGAAGATATCAATGTGTATCTTGATTAGTGGAAGCCATACATGAAGTTTCTAAAGCTTACAATTTTTATCTAAATGTTTTCAAAACGTTGTCGCATGCTGTTCTATCACAATGCATTTACAACTTTTAAATTCCATACAGATATCTTGAAAATTTCTTGAGAAAAATCTTCTATTTTAGTTTCACTACGCTAATTTAGTCATGTGTTCCACACTATGTAGAACTGGAAATTTTGAATAAATAAAAGTGCTAGCATATTATTTAAATATTAAGACATAAAACGATTTATAGATTTTTTTTACTCTTTTAGAGGAAATATTTAAACCTCCAAATACATTTCTTGTAACAGTTAACTCTCAGGAACCAAATTAATTATGTCATATCTCGAACAATTCAAAAGTGCACCAAAAACTATATGCCAGTTTTAAATTCTATTCCCTCTGAGCTTCTGCTACAGATTTGAACAATATATATTTCAACATGCATTGCGTGGTATATTTTTAATGTCCAAAAGTCTAAGAAAAGTCAAAGTCAAACTAAAAGCTTGGAAAGTAAGTACATTTCTAGGTTGTGTGTTCTTGAGCATGTGTAGGAACTGAGAGCGAATGCTATAGTATACAATTGGACATAAAGGTTCAAGGATTTTAGGACATAAAACAATTTTCTTTTGAGCTGGCGAAAATGTACATTTGGGTACACTTAAGAGGAAGCAGATACAATATTAAGCTTATGTAACCGAGCGGGATGGTTCCGGTGTTTTCTCTGTGGCCCGCATTCGGGAGGCACGAGTTCGATTCCTGTAGATGATATATATATATATATATATAAGGGCGCACAACTACTGCGGTCATCAGCGCCCTTATATAAAACTTTCTAAAAACTATACAAGTGTAACAAAACCTATTAAAAATACACTACATAAAAAACATCTATCAAAACCTACTAAAATTTTCGTTCACTAAATCCTAAACTCTAAACTAGACAATAATCTAAAAACCTTCTCCACGGGTCCCCACGCACGGCCTACACGTGGGTGGGCCTGTTGACCGTCTTTCTCAACCACGAAGATGAGCGCACACGAGGGAGACTGTTGGCTGGGGAACCCGGGTGCGCCAAACCCGTACCTTCCTTAAGTAGGCCCCTGGGGGAGTTCGATTCCTGTGACCGACCTGCCTGACTCATGGGTTTTTTCGAGGGTTTCCCGGGTCGCTAGGCGAAAGCTGGGTAGGTTAATTACATCCCTCGAATTTCATGTCCCTCAATTTCATCTCCAGTGTCATTTCACATCATCTCTCATCTGGTGGTCTCTTTCAGGGTAGAAGTGTCGGCGGTGCATGACATGTTGATACGCTCTGAATGAACCATTTCCTCGTCTGGTATAACGGTTTCTGGTCTTCAAACCGGTTCCGAACCATAGTAGGGGCAATGTCTGCTGCCCTGGCTTACCGGGAGAGGTAGCCATCTAAGTAAAATGTAGGGACCCTACCCTCTGCAGTGTCGTGGCTTCTTGGGACGGCCACCCTCTGCTCCCGGGGATGCCCCACTGAGACATAGGTACAATAGATCAAGACTGATCGCAGTGCCGAATCCCCTCCGTAGTAATCCTCACCCTAAGCTTATGTAACAATAAATCCTTGTGTTTAAATCCTTTATTACTTTCGTTCTAATACGGACCCGAAGCTTAATAAGAATGTATCATTATAATAATTTGGTTTATTAAATATAACAGCATACCAAAGGTTCGACCTCTTTTATTAAACGCGCGTATTGTACTAATGCTCGGGAGAGAACAAAGGACGACACTCGTGCTAGGTTGCGCTGCATGGTAACAGTTTACCGTAACGTCATAGCCGTTAGTCCTCCTGTAATCTGGGTTAATCCGGTCGTCTGTCTCCTCGCACTGCTTGTTGTTGTTTGTCCACTTCCTACAAGTGATTTACTTATTCCCCTCCGGGCTCAGTGGCTCACCAAAATAGTGTGCTTACTTTTACGCGTGCACTGTAATGGTGTACTCTGTGAACACAGTTGTCGTCTTTTGTTTTGTTAGTGGCTACTTTTTCACTTCCTCTTCCTCTCCTGCCTTGTTTCATCGTTGCCCTTACCTTCCCTTGAATAGTTTTCATATTCTCTCTCACATTCCTGCTTGCATAGGTTTTCATTTTTCAATGGCTGTATAGTAATGTTTATTTGTCCATTATATATAGAGTTAATTTCATAATAATTAGACAGACATGGCAACTAAGTTGTTCACAGCAGTAAAGTGGAACCAGCTCCAATCACGTGATTTGCTGCACCTGAAGAATATATTATGATTCTCTGATTGCTAAATTTAGATTTAAATCGATTCGTGCGGGGTAGCAACGAATTCTACTCCAGCAATGAAGGATACAGTTGATGCAAATCAATTGCCGGCTCTAGTAGCCACGGTCGTTACAGCGTATGTCTCTAGCGTTCCGCCGCGTAGAGGGTCGTGGGTTCGAATCCCGCCTTGGGTATGGGTGTTTATGTGTATCGTGTATATGTGTGAAACCAAAGAAAACATAGTAAAAATAAACGGAAACAATAAATGAACGGTTAAATAGGGGAATATATATATATATATTATTAATAAAATCAAAATCAACAGGGGACAACTTAAGGAGTACTTCATTGCAGCTAATGGGGTACCCTATAGCTCATTTTAAACAATGATTTACAGCTTAATTTAATGGCTGCATAAGTTCAAATGTATGTTTATAATAACCAATAAAAAGGAAGTGAAGACACAACTAAAATGTGAGTAGTAAAATTAAACTATCAAGTACGATTTATATTCGATATCTTCAATAGTAAATATATTAAGAGTTGGAGTATTTAATATGGTTCATATACATACATGCGGCAAAGTGGGCAAAACACGCAGGAGGCTCTGTTACAAGCCCTAATGTAGATAATTCAACTTTCCCTCATTAACAACATGAACACTTTCTGCCTGCCGTGCTAGGGGTCCCGCGTTTGATTCCCAGTGGTGGGGGTGAGATTTTTTCTTCAACCAAGGTAATTCCTCATCTTCCCCAGAGTCTGGAAGTATGAATGAGAGCGCGAATGTGTGCGTGATCTAAAACCCAACGAATACGAGTTAACACTTTCGTTATGTTCCAAAGGAGAGAGACCGCCGATATGACCATTGGAGTTTAATTTCTCTCCATCTTAAGCAGTCACACATCGGGCACAATTTGGTGCCAGATTTCTATGTTTGAGATGGGATGCACGTTGACGTTTCGAAGATCCACGTCGAGAAGCCAGATATAACAGGGTTAATTCGTTGTATTTTGATTTGCTTCTTGATGATTGTGCTTGATTAAATTAGAGTCACGAGAATCTTGGTCTCAGGCGCGGTTCGGAATAAAGTTTCGAAAAATTCAAATTTTGTAACTATTTAATTGTATTATTTAGATTAAATTTCACTTGAACTTCCTTTCCCAGTCACTTCCAACATATTGATAAATGTTCTTGATCTTGCACCATTATCCATCACACTCACCATTACAAAACATCTCCCTCAAGATTATTGATTTTTCGTAACTATCCTTAATCCTCTCTTAATTTTGTGATTGGCCGATTTAATTCCACGTCACAACATTACATCATACAATTATTACTATGGTCAATCCCAAAATTAGATATATTTTTATTATTAAAACGACTAAATAGATTTACATAATCATGTATTTTATAAATTTATAAACTTTTCATACCTCCTCCAAACATAAGCTAAAACTACTGTTACAGGCATGAGCATGTAACAGTTGCCAAGTTGGAGTTTTCCCTTATTAAGAGGATACAACAGAAATTGCTTGAAAAAAAGCGGAAATATGGAAGCTGTGTTTCTAAGGTTCACTAGAATTTTGGAAGGGCTAGATGCGTGATTGAAGCTTAATTTAATTAAAGAATTGCAGAGGAAAGGCATTGGCGAAACGCAAACGGTTCAGATATAGGTGGAGACCAATCAGTTTATCAGCAGTCAATTCTTTCCAGTTTCAACAAACACTTTACTTATCAATAACTTTACAACAATGATACGAGGCCTGTCAAATAGTGTAGGTACAAATTCATGACAAATCGTTAAAAATAAGTGTTGTTGTTTAAGAATCTACTTTATTTACAATTTTTATTAAAAAATACGTCGCCAAAAAGCAGCCAGTAATATCGATCAATGGATAGAAAGTGATAAACATCTGATATACGTAATTCATATGATTTGCTCTACTCACTCGTCTACTTCATTTTAATTTGGATAAACCTACATTAAACATATATTTCTTTTTAGCTATAAGGATACAGTGGGCAAATGCAAAAATCAGATATGGGGAGCTGTTATGTAATGCCTTTCAATTTCCATGCTCTTCGCAATATTACAAGGTACATAGAAGCACACAGTGACCTATCATTTGAAAACGATATTGGTAGGTTCCTGAAATGTTGAAAACAATAATAAGTAAATGGTTAGATATCAGAAACAATGCGTTTGAGTTCACCCGTGTGCTTGATTTTATCTTGATCTCTTACGTTTTACCAATTAACAAAAATTCGTTTAGAACAAAAAGGACGCCCGCCGCGGTATAGTAGATGGTAGCATGTCTGCCTCACGTTCAAGAGGTCCGGAGTTCCAACATCGGTCAAGGTGAGTTCCTTGGGAAAGGCTTTTTCCGGGGGTTTCCCTTATCTTGCAAGACAAATGTCAGGTAACTCTAAGATCTATGAACCGTGGACTCATTTGAGCATCATTTCACCCAATTCATTCACCGTCCGATATGACTTAATGTTGGAGGTTGTAAATTACAACAACAAAAAAGAAAGGAAAAAGGAAGATAAAAAAGGACTTCACAGGCTATTCTCAGAATTTTCAAAATTGTATACATAGATACCTTGTATTTCTCTACAAATATCTAAAATGTATGATATTTTAATCTAATTTGTTGTATCCATTTCCCAGAAAAGCAAAAATAAGGAATCAATTTGCATCAAAATAGTAGCCTGGAATGAGTTTTTATTTCTGAAAATGATCATATCGCATTCCTGAAAGAAACTGAACTTAACTGCTAAGTTTGGTATCTATACAGCTTCTCGAGTTTTTGGTTAATACTGTTCACTGAGGGAAACCTTCCTAAATATTCTATAACTTCAAAACATGTATTTGATGTGAAACATGTGTATTGGACTTTCGTCTGTGAGTTTACTCTAAATTTTACAGGAAACCATTGCCTGTTGCTTAAATTTTTCATGGTACCAATTTTAAAATGCTAATTGAACTAGTGTATGAAAAAGCTCAGTAATAAATCAAAACTAATTGCAAAAAATTAATTTAACGCTTTACACTACCAATGAACGAAAAATAATTACACGGAATTAACCAGTGGCATGTAAATGTTAACCTGATATGAGTAAAATAGGTTGGTGTTTAATTTAATTTTGTCTCTCTGGTGGACAAACCGTGTACACTGTATTTTCTAAATAAACAAATAGGTGTGAGCTGCCTAAAGCTAACTCTCGAACCTGCCCGAGGGAGCAACCTTCCTTCCGTTTAATATGAGGAATAAGAGCATCATCAACATTCTTCGATATAGCCATTTAATTGTCGGTTGTAACACCAGCTAGCGATTGGCTACGGGAACAATTTCATTTACAGAAGTAAAACCATGCCAAATGCTAACCTGATGAGTGTGGAGATAATATCATGGCTTCTTTATTGCCAATTATGTTCCGCATCTCCCGCGTTTCTTCATTTGATAGCCTCTTAAGCTCTTTATTTACTTTTCTTATTTTCTTTCCTTGCCTACTCCCCTTCGTCTTATTAAGTTTTTTTTTATTTACCGTTCTAATTTTCTTTTCCGGTCTTTCCTTCCTTGGTATTTTCTTTGGTTATTTCGCTCCTTGTTCTCATCCACATTTCAATATATAATGGGCAGTGCACCTACCTGGCAATCCGCAGTTCTCAACCACCAATTTTCTAATTACTTCACTTGTTCTAAAATTAAGCTAAGCTTTTTGGAAACCACGTGCTTAGTTGCTCATTCGTTAATTGTTATTACTTGCTTTACCGTCTCTGCACGTGTCATTTAGAATTTAAAATAGCCCACTTTGTAGCTTAATTCAATTTGTGCTTTTAGCTTTCAATAACTCAAACACTTGAGCAGTTATAAATAAACAAATAGGTTGAAACCGAGCTGGATGGCGCAGGCGGTTTCGTCAATTGCTCGCTTTCGGGAGTCCCGGAATCGATTCCCTTGGGTGAGTTACCTGAACCATAGGCTTTTACGGGGGTTTTGTGGGCTCGTCTGGAGAAAGCTGGGTAGGTTCGCCCGAATTTCCTGTCCCTCCATTTGGGCTCAATTATCATTTCACACCATCTCTCATCTGGTGGTCTCTTTCATGGTAGAAGTGTCGGCGGGTGTCTCGGCGGTGTATAGCAGGATGATTTGAACTTCCTCCTCCGGTAGGACGGTTGCCGATCTCCAAAGCGTCTGCTGGGACCGCTTCCGAACTACAATAAAATAGGACCTTTGCATGTTTACAAAGTTACAACGTAAGTGACCAATCTTCTGGATTGGGAAAGCAACTCTTCCCGCTAAATTAGCCTATTGTTCCACCATTACACATTGGAGGTATGTTTGGTGGTTAAGCGAGTTCAGCTGTTTTACAAAAGAGACCCCTCTTACCACACAAAATGACTGTCATAAATCGATCTTCACAACTCAACGGAAACTTTCAATCCTTGTCTCTGAAAAGCAATAGCAATTTTAATTTTAAGGAAGTGATAAACACATGTTAATTCCAGTTGGAGTTCTTAGTTGCCAAACTTCGGATTTTTATTCTTCTGTTCGGTCTTACGTGGTTTTACTTTGTCAAAGTATATTTCCTTACGGTCATATGCCACGAAATTAACGAGATCATTTCTGTATTTTAACTTCACTAAGCCGAAAAAGTTATATAACCAAGAAATCTAAACATTTAAATAAATTTTGTGTTGTAAAATTACACAAAAACATATTAAGGGCAGTAATCTTAATTTTGTAGCGTGGTACAGCCTACAAGACTCGAACGTGAGTCCTTTTAGCTAATTTAAATAAATTTGCGTCCAGGTATGTGCAATTCTCCGGAGATCTGCCCAAGGCAAATAACATTGCGATGTGAATATGTACCTCACTCTAGACTAGCAATGAAGGCTGAAATAAAGAAGTATTTGCAAGGAAAACCCATCGTTTTAGACTACGAGACTTCAGAGAGGCAGGGAGGACGTGTTTTTGCAGTTTTACTCTGAACAATGTGTGTCCAGGCAAACCAGGACGTATTTCTAGGTAGTTGCAGATTTTTTGATAAAGCAAATGGTATCACTTGTAGCAGGGCAATCATTGACGCTTTGAAGGAATGACACCTCTATGAAAATGTACTGGGGATGGTATCAGATTCAGCTCGTTACATGGGGTCACACTTTGTAGCATTGCAAAATATTATTGGTGGCTATTTCAGTGTTAACCTAGTTGGTGATTTTATCACCAAAGAAATGTCACAACTAAACCATTTGGTGCCAAAACTAAAAATGGCTCTCTTGCATTCAAGAAAAATGAATAGTGCTTATATGAAATTTCTTGAAGAAAGTTACCCAAATCTTCAAGCTGTAGTGTTTTCTTTCCCCATGGCCACAGGTTGCAATTCATGGTTTAAATCTTTAGAATATGTGAATAAGTATTTAGTTGCATTATTTTTTCAATATTTGGATGAAACTTTATTGAAGAGCAGATCTTCATATCTACTAAACATTATCACTGATGAATGCAGCTATTTTGAAGTACAGTGTCAGGCTAAATTAGTGTCCGAGGTGTCAGTCTTAATTTATGAGCTTGTTCTATATTTCTGTGTATTGTTTTAACTTATATTATTGTAAAAGAGACACTTTATGCACTCTCAACTCACTATCATTAACACACCTCCTTAAACGTGATTTAAATCTCATATAAATAATATTTATATTCACAATTTTAAAACATTAACTCAAATTAAACTTTTTTCCAAAATGCTATACAATGATAAATTGAAAATGTATATATGCTATAATATTCTAAATGTAGAAACCAAAATGCTAAATTTCTGATTTCAAAATGCTAAAAACCACTACTCCTACTAATAGCCAAGTTTCTATACCAGGCGTTATAATGCAAACTCTGGATTTACATTTATTTTATTTTCAAAAGAAATTACATAAAATATTTTACAAATTTTGCAGATGTTAATTACTTGCTACCTTAACTAATTAAGTAAGCCCAAAAGTTACTGGATTCCAGTAACTTTATAAATTTATTTTAAATTTAATATATCTAAAAACAGGTTTTCTTCTTCTTTGTTTCTAATCCAACAATATAATTCAAATCTATGTTTCTACTACGGGAATATATTATTTTCGAAATAAGGGTCTTTGACAATCACCTTCCTGTGCTGCCAGTTTGTTTTGCTTTTTCGGCAGCACATAGCAAAAAAGACATTGGAATTTTAAATTTCTCTGGTTTCAAGAGCAAGTCGAACATGTTCATTAGTGCCCATGCATTTGTAAGAAGCGCATCCCGGTAATTAAATTCTTTGTAACAGACAAGCCGTTTGGAATTCCTTTCGTATTTTTATACACCTTTTTACTGTCTGCCCACTGATTGTTCAAGGACTTGCTAAAGGACTAGCTCTCATGACCGGGGCCGCTTACCTAACGCAAGCCCCTCAATTTCCTCAAGATGTTGAGTGGGTACCGGTCTCATACCCGAGACTTAAAATACGCACACCCAGTGGTGGGATCGATGCAAGGCCGCATTCCGTAGCAGGACACAAGGCCTAACTACGCCAGGGCGAACTGCCTGCAGAGTAAACACAGTTCCAATACAAACTAGTGAAAATATGTACATTAGTCTTTTGATTATGTGCATATATAATACTGTCTCATATTACAGAGTTTCATGCATCAAGCGGTTAGTCCTTTAATAATCCTGTCATAAACGATTTTATACCCATATTCATATGATTTATTACTGGACATTTCTCGATTATTCTGTAACAAACAAGAAATAGGAACATTACCCTGGATAATTCAGAAAAATGCTGCAAATGTGGCATTAAAGAGGGAATGGTTTGATTTCCTGCGAAAGGAACGCTGGCAGTTAATGACTTCTGGCCTCAGCTGTTCCATTGAGCCTTACATCACCCGATTTTAGCTACCTCAAACTGGTAATTGAAGTGAAAAATAAATTATTTATAGTTTTGAGACGTACAAGACACTACCCAAATTTGCGTTTCCTCTAGACACCCTCCTCTCCGCCCAATGAATGGAGAAACTAGATTAAATAAACGACAAAATCCCGGACCATTATCTAAATAATATATATATATAGGAAAAACCTTACATCGTTCCCGTTGAGGAATAATAAAATATATGAAATAAAATAACAAATAGAGCAAAATCAAAAATAAAACGTACAAAGAAAAACACAAGAAGAAGAAAATGAATTTTTCAGAAACCGAATTGGTTGGCCTAAGCTAAAACTCATTAGTTTTCAACAGAATTCCCATGGGCGAGAACGCTAGGATGCCTAGCTTTAGTACTTCGTGTTGCTTTTCGCTCAGGATTTGGTGTTTGTGTGGATAAAAGCAGAAAGAGAACAGTTAAATAGAGGCAGAGTAGGAGTAAACATCGGTGCTATACACTTTAGTCACATTAGTTTAGGATTACATTGCACATAACAATACCACACATTTGTAGTAAATTACTTTTATTTACGGCTGTGTCAGGAAAATCTCAGAAAAATAGTATTTGGTCCATTGTTTATTTTGACGAAACAGATGATATACGGGACACCTTCTTGCAGGTTTCCTCTCCCTTCTACCAACAGCGCCACTGTGTGCAAATGGAGGAAATATATGTTTGTCTACCGACGGAGAGATGGCGCTAAAGGTCTCCTCACACTTCAGGAAACAATACTTCTATTTGTGTTACATACTTGCAAAATAATGCTAATATTATTTTATATTTATATATAAACTTACCTTGCGTTTATACAACCGGCACAAACATGCAGATATATTAAACATTTCACAAAAAATGGACCGAATATATCTGCAAATTGAAATAGAAAGATAACTAGAATTTGAGGGTTTATTTATCGCCGATCTAGACTGCATCGGGTCCCCCGTATGGCATGCGGGCACCCTAGATAACACAGGAGCTGAACCTATCAGCAGCTAAAGCTGAGCTCCTCATAATTCTGCCAAGCTGTTTGTCATCTAAATTTCTCCCCAACTAAATTACAAAATATTTAAAATAAAACAAAATTGGTGCTAAGTACTGCATCCTCTCTTTCAACCCGAAGGTACTTTGGTAACCTTAAAATTAACTCCCAATCAAAAACCTACATCACCTTCATCCTACATCTTTCATTAATAATCCTACCTGCGGTAAAACCCCTAATGGGTGGGCACGCAGCAAAAACCTTCTGGCTGAATACAGCCAGGCAGCACGAGCGAACGAGCGAGTTTATTTATGAAAACCTTCAACGATTCCAGTGATAAACAATTTAAAACATCGGGTATATATAACATCATTGCATTACAACTATGAGGCTGTGTGGAGAAAGGATTTCAAAGTTATAGTATACAAAAATCCTTTTCTCAGTGAACTGTGCAGTCTTACTGACGCTCTGTTGTTTCCTTAGCCCTTGTGGTATAAGGATATCATGTTAAGCTCTAATTCCTGAAGGCGCAGGCTCAAGCCCGGCTCAGGCCGTTGGGCCATTCGGACCTAAAGTTCCATAGCAAGGTTTCCTTCGAAAGGCAAGTAAAGCAGGTGGTCTCTATTGCAGATTTATGTAAGACAGCCCTATCAAATAAAAGGCTCTTGGGCAAAGGTAAGCCCTTTTTGACGGCCAATATTGAATGGGACGCTGAGAACCAAAGCAAGTATTAAAACAATGCGACCTACGAGAGATTTATAAGGAACGAAGCACAGAAGACTTCAGGTCACAGAGACGCAAATGGGGATCTCCAGTTCGAAGATCAGTATTTACAGCATTAACTGCTTAGAGAGGACAACGAGCAACCAGGTCTTGTGTCCATGAAATTTAAGTTTTCAGCAAGGAAACGTGTCATCTGTCCGGCACTGCCATACGCCACAAAACCTGGAGGTGCAACCGAAAGATGTTGAGGAACCGGAATGTAAGGAAAGCACAAGAAATGCCCTTGGCATTTGACTACTAACCGTGGGAATACAACAAATGTCTAAAGTTAGATTAGGAAGTCGACGGGAAGAGATCCTGGTACGTCGAGAAGTAGAGCTTCCCACTTTGCCAAGCAGCCATAAGTTAGGTATTCATTAGCTTCCCCCAGCACTCTTCTGTTTATATGTCTATAAACCATACAACTGCACATCAACAGACTAAATGCCCAACATTATTAGGTAAAACAAATGACTTAAAGCAAATACAGTACTCATAGATATTATATCAATATATTCACTTTTACTACAAATTCAGATATGCTACATTCACATGAACTTTTCAAACCTTGCAGAAATATTCTTACAAACACATATCATCTATCTACTTCAAGTTAAACGGAATTTGCGTTACATTGATTATTAATTTTCTTGTAGGTAAAAGGGCAATATGGGAATACGGTAAACCTTTAAGGGATAGCCCTCTCTTAAAACAAGAGCTGTTCGCTATAAGCATGCCTTCGTAATAAATATAAAATAAAATTAGTGAAAATATCAACTTTCAGCTTTTATGTATCAATAAGTAATTTTATATTAATAAATTATAATGGTACAAATAATAAATATAATACAAAAGTTAAAAGTGCTAAACTTTATTATACATTTATAAAGTTATTGGAAAAGAACAATAATAATGGTAATAATAAGATTTAGTAATAAATAATTTAATATTAATAAATAATATTGGATTAGTTTTATATATTTGTTGTTAATAGTTGGTAGTATCAGTACTCTATGCGTGATATTTATATGGATAGAATGTTTTGTGTATTTTCATTTAGATTTATTTTATTAAAAATGTTAATAGTTTAATAAATTGTCTATTTTATTTCATACACTTTTTTATTTTTTATAAATGTTATACAATAATTGCAATGTTTGCATCAGGAGGAATAGGAATTCTGATTAAGAAGGATCTAGGTGAGACTTCGGACATAATTGCAGGACAAGGAAATGTTGTGGCAACATTGAAAAATGAACACGAGAATAGTCCTAGGGGTATAATAAAGCTCTCCAGATGCATCAGCTCTTCATAATCGCAGATTATGACCATTAGAGAACGATATAGACGAACAGAAAAGGAAGTTTATAGAGAGAGAATTTATAATAAAGGGAGATTTTAATGAAAGAATAGGAGAGCAAATAGTAGATTATGCGGAGAAGAATATGGGGAGGGAAGGGAAAAAATGAACTAAGACCAAGAAAAAGTAGAGATAAAATAACAATTGAGGAGGTAGTAAGTTTTTAGGATTGTGTGAAGAAATAATTTAGTAACATGAAATGGTGATATAGCGGAAGATAAGGAAGGGGAGTTTACGTTTGTAAATGCAAATGGACAAAGTGTTATAGATTATATTGTAGGCAGGAAGAAAATGGAGGAAGAATCCGTAATTTTAAGGTTATGAATATGATAATAAATTGTAGGCACTTCCCATTACAACTAGAAATCAAAGTATCAGAGAGGTAGGAGGGAGGGAAGGAGACAGTACAGTTAAAAGAAATAGAAGTATTTAACTGGAGAGAGGTAAACGAGGGGTGTTTCTTGGCAGACGAATCTCATCGAATAGGAATGCCATAGCATTGTTACTCAATTTCGATGTCGAGACGCGGCCATCGGGTAGAGTGAGAGTTCCTTCGATGTAGAGATAACTTCTACTAGGAAGCGTGTACAAATTTTTAGCTTGACATGGAACTCTAATTTCATCGTTCAAATCGAGAGCTGAAGTGTTGTACGGCAGGAATATGTGTTATTCCTCCTTACTGTTCTTATCATCAAAGGTCGGAATCCCAGTCATCCAACACATACATTATAGAATTTTGAATCATAAGCTGTCAGAAATCTTCTATTAGACAATGTGATTAGGTTGCGGGTCGAAGATCGAGTAGAGCTCGTTCTCGAGAGATTTTTGTAACATAGCATCGTCTCTTAAAGCTTATGCCCATTACGACGTATGTGCAATCGTACAGTGATGGTTTCGTTTCTGAAATATAACTTATCTCCATTCTGGTCTACCACTCTAATTCTAATGTCGAGATGATCAATGAAGTTTTTATCGATGATTGCTAGATATATAGGACTTGATGGCTCCTGCGAGATGTGATAACCTGGAGGTACCGACGGAAAAAATTCATACAGAAAATGACCACTCTTACAATTGATGAAAGATCCAGCGACACGACTGCAATCGATACGTATAATGCTAACCTTGGATATGTTAACCAAATCATTAGCCTCGGTCAGCACGTTCGCCGAAACTCTCCGTTTAGAGGTGAAACCGAGAAGAGAAGCGTTCTCACGACTAAAGTCGATAATATAGGGGCATTGAATTTCCGATTTCATGGTGTTGTTATTAGCACGTAGAATGAAATCATCACCGATGTCGAGAGCATCCTTGAGCAGGCGAGCGATGTCATCCAATTCATAAGTACCCGGTGGAATCACTATACGCCCGACTTTACCATCGCGAACGTAATGGAATAGATTATTGCTCTCATCCACATTAGGAATCGAGTAAAAAGTCTCTAAATTCAATAGAGCTATCTCGTAATGACCGTCTGGATCCAGATGTAGTGATGGATTGAGAAATGTAGAGAAGATGGTATCACTTCCACCCACGGTGATCGTGTAACTCATTTTGATAATTTACGAATGTAGCAGAGGTCGTTTTATAAGAGAAACTGAAAGCACAGTTGACCAAAAATAACGGAATCGAAATCTTGAAATCTCCTCGTATTATATAGGAGCTTATCACCTGAAAGATGTATTTATATCTCTTTCGATGGTCTCAGATCACCGAAACTGTCAAAGTAGTATGCAACGTTACCATGCTTGCGTACAGCAACCCTATGAGTACCAGAATTATACGATGTAACCGAATTCACTACTATTCTCTCAGCGTATCGAGGATGTGAAGATAGTTTATCTAACATGTAGACACTCATAAAATGTGGAATTTGTAGACGTCGTGCATAAGAAGCGATCTCGGCAGCACTCAGGGCTTTTTCCGGGATAAACATAGGCCTCGCCCTGAGTTTTTTGCTCGAAGATACAATACTCTACCCTTACGTCTCTTACGTCGAAGACCTTTACCCTGAGCTAAAGATTCCATACGCTCATTGTGACGAGTTAATTCGGCAAGTTGTTTTTCATCCGAACGTTTCTTATTCACAGCTGTGGCAATCTGAGCAGCGCCTCCAGCTAGAGCAGCTAAAAGTGGTAGTAATGGTAAGAAACCACCTCTCTTACAACGACGTTTACGCATACTAGCGTCCACTGCCAATTTACCCTTCATAAGTGTGGTGACAAGTCGAGTTACAATTCGTTCAGGGCCCAAATGACCTTGTTGTCGACGGGCCCTTAAACACCACACACTCACTCACCCAATTCGTTCACCCAAAGAAGCGTCAGCAGGTTTTACCCGTCTCCAGGCCTTCTCCGAGAGCACCTTATCGGCTAGACAACTTGATTCTGTATCAGTACTCGCTGCGTAAGCTTTGTCGTGATCGAAACACGCCGAGTCCAACCCATTCACTTGTAAGTCGCCCCTCTGTAATCGTTTACGTAGTTTTGTTCCAGGACCACAGAAGCTATAACCCGGTAAATGAGCCTCAAATGGTAATGCATTAATCAAGGAATTAAGAATTCCCGAACCCTTGCGTGCGCGTATAGAGCCCATGTCCCACTATGAAACAAAAAGCAAAACGTATGCTTTATAAGTATTAGTCGTGATATGGAAGTAGCAACGCAAAAGTGTGCGCTACCCATACAGGTGTTAGACTTCGATGATGATGTTCGCAAAGGACGACAAGGCACGCTGTTTCCGAGTAATGTTAGAGCTCTCATATTGTGTAGTTCAAATGCTGGATACACGAATGTTCTACTCAACCTGCTTGTTCACGAGAATGGCTTGAGATTCGTAAACCTCTACATATATTCTAAATCGTTGCAACAACCTAAATATCGGGATTTACTCGAGGTACTGAACACTATACCCGATATAGGCGTATTTACGTTCGATTATGGTGAAAATGTAGTCCAAACGTCGGAAGCTAGAGAAAACTCGATATTCGTATTTGACGATGTGATACACGAAAAACAGGGTAAGATAACCTCATATTATGGTTATGGGTAGCATGGGTAGACATCGTAACGTCGTTGCTATAAATTTAGCTCAATCATATGCTAAAGGGCCTAAAAATTTAATCAGAGATAATGCAAATATGATTGTAATCTTTAGGCAGGATAATCTCAATTTAAAACATATATATGAAGATTATGTAAATACCGATATGTCCTATGCTGAATTTAGGGATATGTCTAAACATATATGGGAGAGTGATGAACGATCCTTTGTTGTCATAGTACCGGAATATCCATTGAACGAGGGACGCTACCGAGACGGATTTGATCTCTTTATCAGAATGAATGAATAGAATAATTCATCACTAAAGCGATGAGTATCAATGGGTTCGGATCCCGAAGAATCATACCCTCTAGGGGCGTGTTAAATCGGTATATCATAACTAGAGGTGGATCGGGAAACTATAGGTTTAAGGGAAAACGGCTGTGCAACGTTCGCGACCCTGAAGAAGGCGACGATGCGACGACTAAACGTTATGTGGATACGCATACGCCTGACGTCAAGAATCGAATGCAGATCTACAGCGAGCAGACCTCGTATCAAAGTATGGGCGAGTCTGAAGCTATGCTTAAGGCTCACATACAAAAGTCGCTCGACGTCCAGTACAACAATTAGTTGATTGCTTAAGTAAATATGCATTTAAACGTGATTCTGAAAATAGTGCCATTCTTGATAGTATAAGGATGAAAACGCTGTTGGAACCGCTTCACGATCACGATGTTCCCAATAAAAAATATGTGGATGACAGGATGCCAGTTCATGAATCTAATGAAACTCTGTCATTTCGAATGAGAAGATTAAAGGAGATAGCAGATCCAATAGATGATGCTGATGCAGTTACCGTGAATTATGTTAATCACTTCTTTATACAGAAACAGAATGAATTAAAAACATGTTTAACTGTGACAATAACAAACATTGCCGATACTATTTCAGAGAAACAGAATGAACTACAAAGACGTTTAACTAGCACGATTAGTAGTGCTAGCGCGACAATAACAACAGCTGCGGAAAAAGAAATGAAAGAAATAACAGCACGACAAACCGAACTTGATAATAAACTAATCAGTACAAATAACGATATTCATACCATAAAAGAACGAATTAGAAACGTTGTAAACGCTATGCTGCAACAATTGAAAGCTCAACTCATAATTCCATTGCAAACACGTCCGTTTCGAGGTCCCTCGCTAAGGTATACGTTAACATCGGTACTGGAATACTATAAAGTTCCTGGAAATGGAACTGTACTTTCGTGCAGTATTGTTCCCTCAGTACAACCGCATACTATAAACGGTATATTGTCTGCAATAAATGGTAGACTAGTTGAAAGATATCCTGCAATAGTTGAAACTGTAGATATGCTAACGTTTACAGCACCTGATGGACGTGCTAAAGATGGTCATATATTAAGTATAGAACTGATAGTTTCATATAACTTAGCAGTGGCCGATTAATTATACTTACCATAGAAGAATTCGCATAAAGTCTATAGATGTTCGTGGTAATTCACTTCTCCTCAGTGTGTACAAATATGATAAAACGTTACGTGAGAAGCGGAAGTCTAGACTTTTTCGTGTTGGTGACTATGTGAGGATTTCTAAGCTCAAAATAATTATGGAGAAAAGTTATCTACCTAATTGGAGTGTTGAAGTCTATAGGATACATACAGTGCAAGGGACACATCCATTGGCATACCTGATCGCTGATCTGGAAGGTAAATTAATTCAGGGTGCATTTTATGGCCATGAGCTACAGAGAACTCAATATCCAGGCACATATTTAGTGGAACGGGTGATTAGACGACGTGGTGAGAGGATTTTAGTGAAATGGTTAGGATTTCCTAACCATGAATGGATTAATGAGGCTAATATTGGATAAATAAAAACCACAACTCAATAAAGATGATACTTTTAATGATGTTCTTTTTATTCACCTTGATTCCTTAAGAAATAACATATTTAACTTTACACATAAATTCATGATATTTAAACAAATATTATTAATTTTCACAAAATGGTGTGCTTTAAACACAACCCAATAAACGTGAACTTGATAACAAAATTTTAATATTTGATAAGTAAATTCAGTGTTCTTTTTATTCACCTTGATTCCTTAAGAAATAGCATTTTTAACTTTACATATAAGTTAATGATATTTAAACAAACATGATTTTCAATAGTTAAGTAAAAAACTGAAGCTGCCGGTAGTGATCAAGGCCAGTCAGTCAGTTAGTGGGTGAGTGTCAAGCTGAGTGGCTGAGGATAAAGCAGATGTTTGCTTTGAAACCGGTCCCAAGATTTAAATAAGATAAGTGAAGTTGTGTTACTAGTATTTAGTTATTATTAATAAACATGATTTTCACGAAATGGTGTGCTTTAAACACAACTCAATAAAGAATAAAGTTTAAATCCATACATTTAATACATGATTATAGTTGTGAACAATAAAGATTATTTCATCACAACTTTTAAAACATGACATTTTAATATGTGATTAGTAAATTCAATGTTGTTCTTGATTTCTTAAGAAGTGTAATACATATAAATTCATAAACATAAATATACTTGAACTAGTTTACACGAAATGGTGTGCTTTAAACATAACTCAATAAAGAATATAGTTTAAATCCATACATTTCATACATGACTATAGTTGTGAACAACAAAGATTATAACATACTTATACATCTAGATACGTTTGTATCTCATGCCTTCCTCAATCAATTCAACTCGTATACTTCCTACACAGTTTTCTCTCAAAGTTATATTCATCATTCTTATAAAGATGTACTTTCACTAGTAGACGAAAGTTTATTTTTTCTCGCAATGCTATGTTCGATCTTAGAGGAAATTATTTTTATCAACCATCATATGATACACACATTTTGCTTATGCTCCACTTTTATCATGCTTAGAGGGAACGTTCATTTTTTATACTACCATTCAGGCATTATTATTTATCCATCAATGTGGAATTACCTTTCAGACAGATTTACATTTTTTTCTTTTCTTATACTTCGAGGTGGGAAGATTCCAGCTTGGCGTAACATTCCATCACACATACATTACTGACAACCTTTCAGACAGATTTACATTATGCTTTCTTTTCTTATACTTTGTGGTGGGAAGATTCTAAACTTACATACATTACTGAAGAATGGATTCTGAATAGGGAAGATCCCCTTACCAGATTGTGTTAATACATTTATGTCCTAAATATTTTCTCAGTACACGTAACTGGTTATTCTCTCGGTATTCTTATACATATGGAATAAAGATATTATATTTTATCATACACTAAACGAAAAATGCATCGAATCCTAGACACGATATCCATACATGAGAGTTCAAGCACACACACACCCCTCGATACGAAGATCCCCGCGAACCCCCGCCAGCGCCGCCCAACATTCCAAATAACACACACCCATCCACACACACACATAACGATCCTGGGAAAAAGCAATACGCCACCGATCCAAACAACAAAAAATCGTCGAATATCAAACATGAGACTTCTAAATCATAGGAATATTCTACATCATACATTTATTAACCGAGGTGAGAATTCTGGATCGCATCAGGTGTGATGCAGAGTACTCTTTTCCCTATTGCTGACCACACAGTACAACACAGTTTTGGTTCAATATATTTAGGTGGCGAATTTCTTGAAATTAGCATTGATGTTAATGACCACACAGTACAACACAGTTTTGGTTCAATATATTTAGGTGCCGAATTTCTTGAATTTAGCATTGATGTTAATGACCACACAGTACAACACAGTTTTGGTTAAATATATTTAGGTGGCGAATTTCTTGAAATTAGCATTGATGTTAATGACCACACAGTACAACACAGTTTTGGTTCAATATGCTTCGGTGGCGAATTTCTTGAAATTAGCGTTGATGTTAATGACCACACAGTACAACACAGTTTTGGTTAAATATATTTATGTGGCGAATTTCTTGAAATTAGCATTGATGTTAATGACCACACAGTAAAACACAGCTTTGGTTCAATATATTTGCTAACATCTACCTCCGAAGTACATATTGTGACTTTGTGGGTTCGTGAAACTAAAAGTCCGTGTCTCCTCCCTCCCCATATTTTTCTCCACATAATCTACTATTTTCTCTCCTATTCTTGTATTAATATCTCCTATTATTATAAATTCTCTCTCTATAAACTTCCTTTTCTGTTCTTCCCTACAGCATAGCTCTAAGGTGGTGTAAAATGTTTAAAGAGGGGAGACAATCAATCAAAACCCGGTGTTCCAGTTACTGCTCTTACGGAAGAAAACGCCAACACTGCTGCTGCCCTTGTGAGGGAGGAGCGACGAATTAGCTTAAAATTACTTTCTGAAATACTGAACATTTCATTGGGTGCCATCCAAACGTCTGTGTCAGAAACATTACAGATGAGACACGTTTGTGCGCGATGGGTTCCAAGATGGCCTCACATTGCCCATGTTGTTACTGAATATCTTGCAAAAATCAACGTCAAGTGCATCCTTTACTCTACCTATAGTCTGTGAGTTTTTCTATTTCCTAACTTGAAGAAACGCCTTTGTGGGAGGCATTATCCAACATCAGAAGCAGTGGTGAAGGCTGCGGAGGCGATTTTGAAGGATCTCTCAAAAACTGTTTCCAGCATGTCTTTGAAGACTGGCAGAAACGCAGGGAGAAGTGCATCACATTCACGGGAGGCTATTTCGGGAAGGAGCATCAAAATTATAAGAATGAGTAAAGCTACATTGGCAAAATAGAATTGTGATCATTCTTTACTGAACAGACCTCGTATTACGGAGGTATGTGGCTACTGTTTTCATTTGTAAGCTAAAACACTGCCCTTAAATTTAAAGAACTATGAATTTCCAACTCCGTGTGTATCAGCGAAATTTCTCATGCCAAACACATTCGCTGAAATTCGCCGGAGGCATAAAAACGAGGCTATGTAATTATATCAATTGATAAAATAATTTTATAACAATAATTGGAACTTTTACTATTCATAAGGAATTCAACACATGGTTTTCCTTTGTAGTACAATCTCATATGCTATAAACAAAATTGTTTTTAAGTTTGTTTTTCCAGAAAATACAAATTAATTTAATATTTTCTACAAAGGAATTAGTGATTGATGGGACAATTTTCTTGGCCATTTTCATTTGGCATCCCTCAATGATATTAAGAAGCAGCGATGAATTTAATGCTATACTAATTTTCGTTTTCCAGGTATCCTGTTCACACACTGGCCACACAGTTTTGTACCTTTTGGATATAATGAACCTCGGACAATTATTTCAGATGAAATATGAACATAGAATTCTTGCTTGACTGGATTACTTTATTAATTTATGAATATGGTTTATCTGAATAACAGCAACAAATTCCACAGCATTGATGAACGGCAGTATTGTTCATTTATGATTTTAGAGAACTTTGTTGTTGTCACTTGGTACACCCAGAACTCTGAATTGGTCTGTTACTAGATGATATAAAAACAAAATTTTTCAAATGGATTTCCGAATAGGAATTGTTCTGGTTCTCCATTTTAGCAAATATAAACCACCGATTCCCTTGCACAGCATTTACATTACTCTTGAATCGGAAATTTCATCTGTTGCTTTCAATTTTCATGGTAATCGTTTATATAATTTATGCGACAGGCTTATTTTAAATGACAATTTTCTCATAAACAGCGCTAACAATTTGGTTTGCATTTCACGGAGTTGCAAACAATGATTTTTCCAATTACATTGCATAAATTATTTTCCCTTACTAAATTTATTAACAGCCACACAAGAGTACATTTTGATGAATATATTGTTTTAAATAATGTGTCCGCAGGGATGATTTCCGCAACCCGGAGTTTGCTGAAGACAAGGTTTGGTAAATGTGATCCGCGAGCCAATGACGGCTAACTAGAAGTTTATGACGAATAGGAAAGTGGTGTTACATCTTTTAAGAATAGCTTGATTTAATTATAGTAAATTAAAGGTGAATTGATCAGGTGAACTTTCTGTGAATTTTATTGACGTTGTGCGAATGTCTTGCAGTAGGACTAACACATTTATTTCTAATGCAAATGAAGCAAGAAATACAGGAACAATGATCAAGATATATGAATTAACCCTGTTACTTACTATACATATTTTCGGCTTATTATGCTGAGTATAAAATAAAAATTTGGACGTTATTACAAAGAAGGTGTTCAAACATTTACCCTTAATGGCCAAACCGTACATTTTTGTACATAAGGAATTAAAAATGTGATTCAGGTTAGTTTTCATTAAGATGCAACGTATCCTATAATTTTCGTCAATTCAAGCATTTCAAGTGCACGTATTGAATGTCCTTATTGATCATGCACCATACTTTACCCATACGGATTTTAAAGTAAACATTATAGATATTTCTTAAACGTTAGGCACCACAGTATTGAAACTAACGGCAAATTTGTTTTTAGATTGTTGCGGATGATCTGCCTTACAATGCTGTGTCAATTTGAAGCGTTATGAGTGGTTCCCAATTTTAGCAGAGACACCTATGTCAGGGTATGCGTGGGTATATCTTGAAGGGGTGACATTTGCAAAATTGGCCCAAAATTGTGAGGCAATTTTTTTAAATTTTTATTTTATAGATTGAAATTTCAGTATATATTTCCAATGTATCATTTTGATTTTCCACCTCCAAAAAGTTTAAAACCTTGGTGCTCTTATTGTACGATCCCACGCCCCTTTTTCAGGTCAGTGGTCTGCCTCAAATTTTCTTGGAAAACTGCGACTTTTTCCACCGTTTTGGGGATTGGACAGCAGTAGAAGGTTTTAAAATGCATTCCATTGACAGTCATTTGTTGGAAACTGTTTAGATGTCTACATTTATGTTACAAGTTTGTGGATTAGTTTCCGTATAGCTGTTTGTGCCCAAAGTATTTTGTAAGCTTAGAGTTTGGGTAGATATTGTGTGTTTGGGTTTCTTTTGCTTCTAAAATGTGGATAAGCAAACAAATATTTAAGAAATATTAGATTCCAAACATTAAAAGTGTACGTAGATGGAAGAGAAATGAGGTAGTTGATGTTGAGGTTATGTCACCTCCATGTACGTCCAAACAAAAGCTTAGCAAGTATTCTGGGGATATTTCTGTTGGTGAGATTGAAGAGAACATTGGATCCAATGAAATATTCACATCGACATAGTTTACCAGAGCCAGTGTAACTTGAAATAAAACCCATACATCGGGCACTTACCTTACTCGTTCTTCAGGTATATATGAACCGACAAATATATTCTCTCATCGCTTCTGGTCTGCCTTCGAACAAGACAGAAGATGACTCAATGTCCACAGCTGCTCGTCGGTGAGCGTGACTTTCAGTATTCTCGAGGCCCTTTATTCAACCAAAGATTCCCTTTGTGACTGTTTTGTCATGTCATTATGAAGGTTCTGAAGAATATCCTATTAAAACAAGGTCAAGTGCTACCCTTTAGAACTCTGCTAAGGACAATGTTTCTTATGTTCCTTATGATTTAACAACTATTCACCCCAACTGTTATTCGACTCAGCTGCCCCTGCACGTGTTGTAACAAAGAACCAACATTCCTTTGAAAGCCATTATGATTCTTTACTTATGTAAATCCTTTAATTTCGGTATCAATATGTATACCTATTATTTCAAGAATATTTAATTTATAATTTTAACTTTTGAAGTCCATTTTAGGTAACTCTTATGACTATCAGGTCATTTTCATTAAATTTTCAAGTCATCCTATAGGACATCAAAATTCGCCCCCTGGATGTAACGTAACGTTCAGAGGACCTAAATTATTACAAAAAAAGACAACAACAGCAACTTAGACTAGTGTAATCACATGCATTAAAAATAGAATTTGCAGACCACTGTTGCCGTACACGCGTGTTTCCTTTTGTATAGGTTCAGACTTTCTATACTCGTAGTTGCGGTAACCTCAGGTCTAATCGGTAACGTGAAAACATTTTAGTAGCTCCATTTTATATAAAAATTATCACTATTTCTCTCCTGAAGTTATTTGTGATTATCTTCGAACCACCCTCTGCAACAAGGAGAGAAAAGATGACTACACGGAGTACACAGAGCAGTAATAAGAAGTAATATCAACAAATTTATATTTCCCGAACCAGAGATAGTGGAAAGATTCTACACAATATGTAATCCGCAAGTCAAAAGTTAAGAGCATTCTGTTGTTAAAAGAAGATAAGTAAGGGATTCTTTACTCATAATACAATTATAGCCCTTTCAAAGCCAAGAAGCAAACTGACGTTTTTGTACCAATTAGCAGCATCATACAATTTTCGAGCTTTGGGATGTCAGTCTAAGAATAAAATTATAACGTGGTTTTGTTTCTATGCTCTGCTACAGAAGCTGAACACGGGAGGAATAACAAAAGATCCAACATGCTGTGATCTCTTCTCCTGATTTTGATGTCGTGGTGTGGCAATAAGCTTCCTCTTCTTTACGGCTCTTCCCTTCTCTAGGAGCAAAGCACATCTTGAAACGAAAGTTGAACCGAAGAAAAGTTTTGAGGGTGTTTTATTTTTCATTTAAACCCTCTTCAATAAAATTAATGGCTTTTCGAGGCAATTTTTAATATTAAGACGTTTTTCATCTCCTAATGAGCGTCCCGATTCATAATTTTCATTTAAGTCGTTTAGGTCAGGAACCTGGACTAATTGTATTTCGCTTATTGAGAGAGATTTCCTGACTTACTGCGGTATATTTACTTCTGACGATTATAGTTCTATAAACTTAATGTGTATCTAAAATAATTTGGGATTAATTTTTATTTCACATGAAGTACTAAATGTATCAGTAGCACTATAGTTCTTTGGATGCACAATGATCTTCTATTTCACAGATTTGTAATTAATAAAACAGGGATATAACTGTTCGATCAGATATACCATAAAGTGTGAAATCATTACGCACTTTATTAACTAGACGTGTAATTATTTTTTGCCATATAGCTTTTACCATCAATTACTATAATTTAAAGTTTCAATTGTGTAATTTTTATAGAAATTCAAGTCCCCGAAATGAAAATTCCCAAATTAAGCTATTATAAATATTAATTATTATAATGGCACTTTATGCATGTCAATTGATGTTATTGGTTAATTCGTGAAATATTAAGAAATGTAAATCTATAACCATACCCTCTCAGAATAAGTTAGGTAACGACAAGATTGAAGTTATGATCAATTGTTGTGCCGTCATTATATTACTATAGACAAATGGTTCCTTAATTGGGGCTGTGAAGTGCTTGGATATACTTAGAAAATACATATGACTTGCTGAACACAGAAACTACTACTACTTCTACTACTACTACTACTACTACTACTACTACTACTACTACTACTACTACTACTACTACTACTACTACTACTACTATGCCCGTCCCGGTAGTGTAGATGGAAAAAAGGGAAAACCTCGGAAAAACCTTATCCAGGTAACTCACCCTAACTGAGATTCGAACTCGGGAGCTCCTGAACGTGAGACAGACAAGCTACCATCTACGCTACCGAGGTGGGTGGACCATTATTAGGTACATTTAATGGAAATTAACTCTTCTTACACACTAGCCGTGTATAGGACGGACTATGAAAGAGTAGAGTCAGACTAAAAGCCCCGAAATACTTACAGAAGAACACGGAAGAATTTGTGTTTGAAGGCTTCAGTTTAGAAATTACACAACCTGCTATTGCACGAAAGCACTGTCAGCTTTATTATTGTTTTCTGAAAACAGGGCAAGCCTGGGATAGAACATTCTGATTTGTTGAATAAATTTGTATGAATTTCTCTCCACACTCTTCCACAAATTAACTTTTCTAAAACATATTCTTTGGGTTCCTGTACGTCGAGATAAACGTTTGCAAAACGCAACTATGGCGGTCAGGCACTAAAGCGGAAGCAGCTACTCCCGAGGGATTTTCTCAATGTGGGTGAGGTATAATGATTTTTCTAATTGGATAAAATTAGGTATAAATCGATTCCTATTGGATGTGAGTGAGATAACAAAGAATACTGCTCGAGGTATTAGAGGATGAGATTGAACCTTATTATTATAAATTGGATTGCACCCCAGGGATACAGGTGACTTAAGCTATAAAAGGGACGTTCCAAGGATGGCTTAGACGTTCCAGTCTTTGTATGGCCACAACGAGATATAAGTAAGTAGTGATGTTACATTCGCATATACTTAGTTACCCATTCTTGTAAAAACTATTATTAGGTAAGTTTGTATTTGCTGTCTTCTTCATTTAAACGTTTGCAGAATTACTTTCGTTACATTTCGTTGTAGGTGAGATGATTGATGTTAGGCTGAAGCCACAGTCGTGTCTTATAAAAGCGGGTCGCAAAGTGATGGCTGTGAAATTACATGTTCCTTCAGAAGCGGTATTACCTGCCTGACGATGCTTCGCCAATTTGAATGTGTGCGTTGTGCTGCCTCAGTCTCGAACGGTGTCCTATCATATGTGATGCCGAAGTTAAGGGAAGTGTTTTCCATTTAGTGGTATTTAAAAGCTGAATTTTGCAGTTAAGAGTGCTGCTAATAAGCTATTGTTATGTAACTATGTGAACAATTTTTATGAAGTGTATATCTATATATTACGCAAAATTAATGTTGTGAAAGGAATTTTTAAAAACTATCAGTAGTTGCTGACAAATGGTCTAATATTTTACGTTGGTTTCGGGCAAGACATATGTATTCTTTTATTATGGGCTAATAAAATAATACCTCTGGGGGCATTTTACACCGAAATTAAGGGATGCAATAAATAAAGAATGTAATAGATTTCAGAGGAGTGTATCTTTGTGAAACGCATGCACGTGCAGTTGAGTTGAGTTGTTTTAACAAAAGAAACGTAAGAAAGAGGGTTTCTTATCAGGAAAGAATTGTAAAGAAGTAACCCTTGACTCCGTTTGAAAAGGAATTCTTTGGGTCCTTAATAATGGCATGACCGAAACTAATAATCACAATGGATAAAATAGTCACAAAGAGAATCTTTGTGTGAAAAGACAGGGCTTCAGCAGTGAAAGTTATACACCCACGCACAGTTGTGCATAGTGTGAACAAAGACAGTCCGCGGCTGGCAGCTGATTCAGTCAGTTCTCTCTGGTTCTGTCTTGGTCGAAGGCAGACCAGATGCGATGAGGGAAAATATTTGTTGGTTCATATGTACGTGAAGAATGAATTAAGTTTTATCGAATAATAAGCATTCTACATACGGTCACTTTGATCAGTGAAATATTGATAACCTTGGTCGGCAACTTCGAGTTTGATGTGATGATAAAAAGAAGCAGTCATTAAATCATTAAATCACTTTATTTGCATCAAACTGTCGCGCGAACGTGAAGCTTCTCTGCTCCACTCATTTTACTGCTTCATATGGTATGCGTGGGTGTGTAATAACATTAAGGATGATATCGGAATCTAAGTTTAAAACGTTTAATAACTTTTTAAGTATTCAATTAAATTAAGAAGTTGCCGACCAATTCAAACTAATTATTGAATCATATACTGCACGAGAACACGTGATTTTATCATTGAGGCAAGAAGTGACGGTTCATTCAGTTACACCATCTCCCATTGGTGACTAGATCAGAAGTGTCCAAGAGTCTGCCCAGAGTATCCTATTCAACTACCAAAATTCCGCTAGTAACCTCCCCTTTTGTTAATGACTGTAAACTTCTAAGGAATACTCTCACATATTCTACGCATTCCAAGCTAGCCTGTCATACCTAATCTGGCAAATTTGGATAGCAATTTTTCCCTCACCAATGTAACCTACCTAACTTCTCCGAACCTGCGTGAGACTAGCCTTTGCTAATTACTTCACTAAATGGCATCTTACCCCGAGCCAAACTGAACTCATTAACTGCCAAAACTAAAACCCCGTAACATATAACTCAAAGACGCAAAATCCTTATACTAATTTTATTAGAGCCTTTGATGAAAGTAATCAATCATTTCTGTATCACTTCTGTGGAACGAAAAATGATTAGCGCCTTAATTCTCGATGAGAAAGTCGTTAAGTATTTCAAAGCTGAACCCAATAGCGGAAAAATCCTAAATGTGATTACAACCGCAAATGCATTTACCTAACACAAATCTAATGCTTTTACGAATGATAGATTTTTTATGAAGTAAGGTTTTTGTAAGTCTTGTGTGTATCACCTATATAAAATTATACACAATTCAATGAAATATGCATTTCCTCATCATCCCCTCCATAAATAGGGTACTTTTCTAAAAGTCCTTTTCTATATATAAGAGGCCCCAAGTAATGCACCTACCGACTTCGAATTCTTCAGTTACCGGTAATACTTATTTTTCGTACCGGACACGTGGTACAGAAGGTATAAATTACAATAATTATTGTGAATATTCCAAAATTTTACAATTTACAACCTTTGGCTACATTTATTTGTCGTTACCTTGTTGCTACCTTGGCTTGCATGACATCCTGGTCTTCTGCTCTGCCAGGTAGCTCTTAACCTCCATAACTCCTTGAATACTTAATTAGTCCCATTCTTCCCCCTCCTCTTCCTTTATTACATTTTTAACATTTCTGGCCCATTCTTTGATTTCCTGCAAGAACTCACCAATACGTCTTACCTCCTTCTCCTCCCTGCCCGTTAACATTCTAATACCTACTATCCTCTTCTCTACTTTCTCCCATTTTTCTTCACAAACCTTTTTTCACCACCTTGCTACCTCCTCGCATTCTGTTACATAGTGTTCTATGCTTTCTTTTCCTCCACACAATTCACAAATTCCCTTTTGCCTACCTTTTATCCCTCTCAGAAATGTTATTCCTGTTCTCATCCATGCCAACCCTTCCCTCTCTTGTTTATTGCAGTAAGCTACATATGCTTCTGGTCCCCAATTTCTTTTTATTTGCTTGTAAAATTTTAATGATTTCATATTTTCTAGACTTCCCCATATTTCCTGTCTTTCTATATCTTTTATTGTGCATTTTACTAAGTTACCCACATCGCATGTATTCCTTTCCTCTAATCTCAATATATCTCCCATTCCTCAGGAACATAAGTATTACAGACATAGTATAACTGATAAGAAACGAAGATTTAAAATTATGCCAATTTTCCTCCAGGTTTTGGCAAGATCTTCACGAAAGTCATCCACACCCAAACCACACTTTGGAAAAGATCCAAACTGAGACCACTTTTATAAAGATATCAATGAGTTTGAAATTGTGACATCGACAATAAAATGGCTTTCTTGCTTTTTAAACATACCTTGTGGTCTCCTGTTTCTTCTGATTGATTCTTCTGGGACATTATAAAGCTGGGGAAATTTGAGTGATAGAGAAATATTTATTCGAGAGAATCGATACACTTTATTATTATATAAAATATACGCTAAAATGTTATTTTATTATATATTTGGGAATATTTAACGGATATAAATGCATTTTCTCAACTGCAGTTGAGATATTAAAAAGCATGTGAATTGTTGTTGCTTTTTCTCCGCAATAGCTCGCAGGGCTCCCATGAATTTATTTAAAATTCCTTTAAAATTCACACATGGGCCTATTTCCACTTAATGCATTTAATTGGGCAATCAATGCTTAATTTTAAATATTTTTCAATCCTTTCCAAACTGTTGTATTCTAAACTTCAAATTCTGGCAAACGTTCATTTAGCTTGGTGCTTTTTCCCCGAACACCCCATTTTGTTCAAGACGCACAACACTTCCAACATCCAGTAGACAGAAACACCTAAGTCACCTTAAATGTGTTTGTATGCAATATACTTTTGGTGATGTTATCCATTTAAAAGTTTTAATGTGCTTGATTAATTTGAATTTGTTTCGGCTATTTTATGGTTTGCAGCTTAGAAAACGAGTAACATTACTTCCTGTATATTAAGCTTCATTTTCCGCATTTAAATACAATCATTTTTTATTGCAGATAGAAATTTTAACACTCCTCATACTTGATGATGAAATGATTACATCGAAAGACAGTCAGCAGTGACACCATCCATATCCGTTTTCTGATGTAACAGACATCCTGTCATCCTTTCGTTTCTGTTCCGTAGCCGATGTTACTTCCTTTGCTTTTTGCTTTCATTTCACCTCTTCTTTAGACAATGGCGTTCCTCTAACCATCCAAAAGAAAGAACGAGATGATGATGATGATGATGATGATGATGATGATGATGATGATGATGATGATGATGATGATGATGATGATGATGATGATGATGATGATGATGATGATGATGAAAAAACTTGACTTTGTCTGCTTTCATCTTACTCTGGTTTAGCTGTCCATTACAGAGGATAGAGACCACGGATTTCCTCAGTTCTTCTCGGCTTACACTTTCTTGACTTCGGTGTTATCTGTCCTAAATGTTTGCCTTCCACTACTTCTGCTCTACCTCTCCTCGTTAACGCCATTTTCTCGTGTTCTTCTTCTTTGTTCAGTATTGAACTGAATGATTCTACAGGAAATAATGATTTAGTCTTATAGACAACCTCCCATAGGTCATATATTAAAGAATGTTCCGGTATATAATTAAGCACACAAAATCTAAACGTCTTCGCTTCCATCCGGTACACACCGGTTCATTAATTAAAGAGCAATGCAGCATATAAACTGAGGTGTTTTCTTATCTCTATCGAAAAGAATGACGCTAACATTAACTTCTTTCATCTCTACTTTTATAACGTACTGTCGCGGCAACGGGCATAAGAGTTTCGGCGCAAATAGGTAACAGACGGCGAATAGTGTTTCACGGTAATAAAGAGCTTGCATAAGCAGTTAATGAAAGCGCGGCTAGTGTACACAAAGAGCCGGAAAATAAAGATAGCTGAGGTAAAGGACTTGCCGGCACATATAGGATTTCACGTTTGGAAGGTTATAGTGATATCTTGATTGACAGAGAAAAGTTGTTTTCTTATTTGTACGATAAACCTCTCGAATTTATGAATGAGATGTATAACAGATTGTGACATGCCAGCGGACAGTTGTAAAACGTCAGTCGTGAAGAGACGTAAGCAGTAAACAGGAGAATGTTGTTATAACGAGAGCTGTTTGTTATTGTCATCGACAATTGGTGTTGTAGACTGTGATATGTGATGCAATTCTGCTGCTATGCAGTGTGTTTCTACGCGAATAAAGAACATTTAGAATTTAGGCAAATTGGACTTTTAATTCTACGAACCCACAAAGTCACAGTACTATACTAGGTAGGTCACCTGCCCCTGTTTATTTTTTAATTTATGCAACATGCTAAGCGACATATGTGACATAGCTTTCTTAAATGCCTTCTAATGGATGATTTGCATAACCGTTTATAGAGGAGGGTTAGATAACTCAGTGCATAAGTGTTGTATGGGACAAAAATCAATCACTATATATGTCGATTCCAAAAACATCATATCCAGACACACGGTGATTCAGTAATAATTTAGACGAGTTTACAAACTTTTATTCGCCCACCTCGGTAGCGTAGATGGTAGCATGTCTGCCTCACGTTCAAGAGGTCGCAAGTTCAAACCTCGGTCAGGGTGAGTTACCTATATGAGGATTTTTGTGGGATTTCCCTTATCCTAAAGGACTTATGTCGGGCAACTATAAGCTCCACGGACCCTGGGCTCATTTGAGTATCATTTCACCCATTTCATTCACCGTCCGATGTGATTTTAGCAAAGTTACGGGACGTAAATTACAAAAAAAAATTATTAGCGTACACTCGCACACAACTTTAAGGACACTCCTGAAGTAGCAAGGTATCACATGCGTCAGTTGACAATAATATTGGAATACAAAATAACAAATCTACGTAGTGTGAACAATAGGATTTAAACATTCAGCCAATACGTGCTTTCGTTGTACAGCCACGTCAAAACTACTAAGAATTTAGTGGATTGTTTTGCTTCTGTCACAAATTACGGCACTTTTTAGCTCATACAGTAATTGCAATGGTGGAAGCAGTTTTTTTTTAATTGTGTTAAAACTATCAAAACCAGCTCAAAACACTCAATGAAGCTGTAAAAAGCGTGTAAAGTTTCGAGGTGAGTTTTAGGTCCTTCCTTCGCAAGGTACCGTTTGGCTAAATGGTACTATACGGGTTACTTAATCACTCTGCCATTTCAGCTTGGTTTTAAATTCTTCGTGACCAGTTTAAAGTGTTTATTAGGGCCTATAACTTGACATTTTTATAACATTAATGGCATTTACAAAATACAATCACAACCATGTTTTCTGCTGGCACATAGTTATAAACGTGTAGTTCGTACCAGATAATTTATTGTGGTCGGTATTGTGCTTGACCCATTCAACCAAGTTTCAAACCTTTCACAAATGCGAAGTGAATCATGAGATTTAAGCATGAAGCAAAAAACTATTAGATTTAATGTCGTCGACATACTCCTAAGAATAAAAGCCAACTGCGTAACATGATTTGCGACACCAGATACGGTAAAGACAAAAAGGCTCACAAAGTTAAACATGATCCCTAATTGAAGATAAAGAGAGCCCGTAGTTTCCTTTTGAGGGGTAAGAGCCTCTCCAGCCTGCCTTGCACTACCATATATATGCCAAGAGATAACCAACGCACTCGGCCAGCTGTCACGTGTTCTATGTCGCTCTTGGGGCAAGCACTATTTATCGCCTTGCTAGTATTATATGCATGAAATTCCGTCGTGTATTTAAGATTTTCGCAGCTTCTTGGTCTTCATTGAAGGCTTAAGTTGTAATGATAGTTGCGATAATACTGATCAGAAGGTCAGAAATACAATAACGCCTTTGTTGGGAAAGGATCAATGATTTCACATTAGACTATAAACTTTGGGTTGCATAGGTAAAAATAAATAGGGGCAGCTGACTCACCTGGTGTATCTAAAGGTTCCTTATGTAGAAACATTTTGAAATATTTTCTCTTCTTAGAAGGCAAACTTGAACATATTATCGTATTCCTGTTGGCTGTTTACTGTTGGATTTCATACAGATTACGTTTATTTCGTGTGTAGATAACGACCTACAGAATGTGTGTGTGTCACCTTGGGGCACATATCGCTAAGGGTCCATAAGTCTATTATTATTATGATGATTACTATTATTTTTATTATTATTTTATTTTGTAATTTACGTCCTCTAACGTTTAGTCATATCGGACGATGAGTGTAATGGGTGATATGATATTGAGCCTGGGGCCCATAAAGCTTAGAGTCCCCCGACATTCGTCCTATGTTTATGAGATACTGAGGTCTCAATAAACAGCGAATTCTAAACCGAAAACTTCAACCAGCTCCATGAATTATTAGTTTTATGTGGTGCGTCTATTTGTTGAACCTATCATTAAACTTGCTCCGCCCAGCGATCAACAAACTGCATGAAATGAGGCAAAGTTTTGCTCCAGTATTCTCTGTGGTGGTTTGACACCAACTGCGAGTTTGTGATCCTTCGTGATATATGGATTTTGGGCAGGCCAAATGCGTCGATTGTGTGAATTGCCTTAGTTCAACTAAAGCCACTGATGGGCACTATTATCTTAGCATATTGCGCAATGAGCCCGAGGCTATACATTATATGGTTCCTTCATGTGCTGGACATCTATATTTCTACATGCCGTTACGCTGTACCTCTTCTCAGTTCTCTGACACACTGAGCTGTAATACTCTAATTTAATAATTAATTAATAGCAACAATGTTGTCTGACTAGCTGGATATTTTTAATAGCATAGTAGGATACGTCGAGATTATTTGGGTTAATTTGTCAGGTTAAACTTATAGAAATATTTCTATCCGGAAATCATACTGAATCGATTTAAGTAATTAATATGTCAGATGTCTCACTTTAAATACTTTGACAATCCTTTATAATATAATTATTATTTAAATGCTAAAATTAGGTTAAGAAAAATTTATTTAAAAAGAATGACGATGCATAGAAAAGTTGAAAGATGATTAGTTGTCGTTATGGCAACGGCAGAATTATAAAAGATGAGGCACTTGAAGCCATTTTGATCTTCTGTAAATGGACGTGATGTTGTGAGAGTGTGTTTTGCGTGTGTAAGCATTTCTGCGGAGTTTGTGCTTGCATTGGAAAGTGGAAGGTTTCGAAGGATTGCGCAGATTAGTGTGCTCTCAATGTATGTAAAGCTTTGAGGGGTATAACTGATGAATGGAAAAGTTTCTCTGTCTTCTAGTACTTCCCTTAATTCTTGGATTACCATTTTAGCTCTCTGCGCACTTATTTGACCATTTCTTATGCTCTCGTACTTCATTCCTGCTAAGATCCTTTCTTATACTCTGCTACATCGTTAATATTCTCTCTCTCAAACACGTATTCTTTCACCTCATTAATATGACTGCATAGCAGGGAACTATACCTGCCTCCTAATCTTTGTATTGTTCTTATCTTTCCTTGTGTACTTGTCATAATTTGATTGTTAATATAACTATCATTATCTATTCCTTCTATCTGGGTGGCTGCCCATAATGCATTCTCTCTTAGTCCGCTCGGATTACTTCTGTTTACTTTCCTGTGTAGGCTTTCAGTTTAAGTTGTCTTGTAGACAATCATTTCTATTTATAAGTTGCTCCCAAAACATTCTATATGTTGGGCAGTTATTCCTGTTGGCACAGTGAATTTTAATTCCTGGTTCTAAACTCTTCTTTCTGGTTCTGCACGGTATGCATACTGACTTATCTTTATCTTTGGCCTGTTGAATTCCTTTTTTATTGTGGTCCTGTTCACCGCAATGTCAACACACAGATTTCTCCTGTTTGCAGTACTTTGCTATGATGCCTAATTTCTGGCACTTCATACACTTGCGACTACTATATAGTCTCTGTCAGAACAGCTTGGAAGCCAGTATATATTTTTTTCTTTTTGAGTCAACTTAAGTCTCAGTTTAAGGTCAACTTCCAATACTTGATGTACTGTTCCTTTATCTCTCGAACCGGTTCTGATCTGAAGGTAACCTTCTGGTCGAATTCCTACCATGGCATCTGGTCTTTGTAGTTTTGCTCGTGTAGGTTTCGCTTTAAATTATCTTCCATTTCTTTGCATAGTATATCGTAAATTATCATTAGGGGTTGTTGCTTTTTAGCCTGTTCAACCGTAATGTCCTTGTCTATTGCTATTTAAAGTCCTTTCAATGTCTTCTTTTGTTTTAACTTCCATTATAACAATGGAATCTGTGGCACGTTCATTTGTTATCTTAATTTTCTCCTCTATAGGTTTTAAATTTTTGGTAACAATGTCTTGTACTTCATTTGTCTTTCATCCTTGGATAGATCTAATAAGCACAGTATGCGTTTTCTTTTTTAAGGCTTTAAGCAATCTGACTTCTGACTCTGTTAATTTTGGTTTCATTGCTATTTGGAATTATGTTTGCTTCGGTTGGGCCATGGTTTCCCTCAATGCCTTGTTTTCCGCTTGCAGGGTTATTACTTTTGCAGCTAGTTCATTAGATGTTTCCATGATTTTACCAATCTGGGTTATTATTGTCTTCTTTGTTCTCACCCCAACTTTGTCAGCGGCTATCGACGCATTTATCTATGTTAGGTATTCCACAAAACTAGTGGGCATCTGCTCCCTAGCCACAACCTCACCTTCAACCATGATAACTTTAGAATATCCAGTGTCCGATTTCATAGGAGATCTCAATGGTGACTTTCTAGGTTTAAAGACATCCGCTTCCTGATTGCTTCATCTGTCTTGTGATTTAGAGCTCCTCTCAGCTACTCCGGAGATGCCGGAATATCCAGGGTCAGACGAGAACCCGGGAGCAAGTTTGGCACTGTCTGGTAGGGTCGCATGCACACGCAAGGCACCCTACTTCCCACTAACTATGAACACACCACTAGACGCTTTCCAGCAGGGAGTTAACTGCCAAACTGCAACCCCTGTGGCAACGCACACCACGCCACCAATTGCAACGCTCCACCTCGATGCCACTACTGCGGCGCCTCATCCCTGATGTCAGAATGCAAGAGTGACGTGCAACGCCGCCGCCGCCGTTACTGCGCCACATGCGATGGCTTCGGCCACTATACAGGTCAGGCATAGTGCCCACTCAACCCCAACAACAGCCGCAGAACCACCACGCCATCAACTCTAGCCTCGGGCCAATCCTCGCCACCTACGCAGGCACTCAGCGAGGAACTCAAGACGGCATCAGCAAAGATCCAGATCGAGCTACACAATGCTAACGTCCGCCTAGCTGCTGTGGAAACGCAGCTCGCCGTCGCCTCCGCCACCACGACCAACCTGCTAACCTTCACGAACACACCACCTGACATTGCAGAGATCCTAAACCCAGCCCGAGGAGACCATCGCAGACACTGTAGCAGAGAACTTCAACACCATCAAGACCTACTTCACGAAAAGAACTCAAAATTCTCAGCTCGCCTACACCGCATGGAGGAGCTGATCAACATACATTCTAGAACAGCCTTGAGACACTCATCAAGGAAACACACAAATCAGCTACAGAAGATACTCAAAGTTTACTCGGGACTATAGTCAGAAGGTTCGATACTAACCATAACTTCCTTGTTCAGTTAATTCATCAACTCTCTGACTACACCGACTCACACGTAATCGCCCACTTAGAGCAATCAACAAAACAGTAAATCCCGACATGAACCACCTACGCCGAGTGATACCACGACGAAACTAACAGAGCACATGCCCCACTGAATTCCCAGTTTGGCTTCCAGGGCGCAAGCCATGCCTGCCATCCTGGCCTTGTACATACGCAGCGCAGCACGATTCATGCTGCTTAGGTAACAAACGACAATTTCCAGAGTGCTCAGTGCGGGATCTGCCCCAAAAAATACTCTCCGATTTCTCTCACCTAACCCCGCTTCCTTACATGAAGCGAAGTTCCTTGTTTCTGTTTTAATAAAATTAGACTTAAAAAATAGAGCGACAACAAGTCATTACAAATAGCGCCGCAACGTGGGGCAGAATTTTGGGAATATCATTGCAACGAGTACACTATTCCCACCACATACGCATTAGTAGCTTAGTCGTTAAAATACCAGTAATGGCTTCTAAAATTATTAGTCGCTTCGGAAAGAATTCACTTGTTTTATCTGGGACACCTTTCCAATTAGTTATTGGTATATCAGAAACTATTTATCTACCCTCTGTTGTAACGTTTCATCTTGCCGTGCTATTACCAAGGGCAAATTAAGGCACAGACGTTAACTTAAATGGAACTCGAACACCAAAGCTTCTGGCCAGGTTAACAAATTGGACCATTTACAGTAGTTTTCATTGACATGACTGTGATAACCGTAGTCAGACACTGGCTATATCTAAACTTTATACTGAATAAAGTGCTAAAATGTTGGGAAAACCTTATTAAAATTTTCTTCAATAATAATTTTGACAGTGATAGTGATTAAAAAGGTAAAATATAGGGAAAAGCTGTAAGTTTATTTTGTATATTTATTGCTTTACATAACTGCGTTTGTATTCCTTTGAGTAAGAAGTTGCGTAATGTAAAAATTATTTGCTTTTAAATTTAATTATTATTTTTGAAATGACCTTATAATTATTATTTAAAAAAATTAAATAACGATTTTTAATTTTGAAGCTATGAATCTTTAAATTCATGGAGTCAGACTGAAAAATTCAAGGCCATAGCCGGTATTTGAACTCCGGATCTTCAGGTTGCCGTCCAGTCATTCTAACCTTTGAGCTACTATGGCCAATTTGCCGACAGGACATTAATTTCTCCAACTGACTTATGTTTTTCCCGGTAAACCACTCAGGAGTTCTCTTAGGAGTTCTCTCTCCGTGGTTCAAATCCCGGCTATGGCATTAAATTTTTTAGTCTGACTCTATCTTATCATACTTTAGCCTACTCACGGCCAGTGTGAAAGTACAATTAATATTCATTCTTTAAATGTATGTTTCATAATTATTATTAAATGATAAATGTAAATATTTTAGATAGTAATTCCTGATTTTAATGCTAAAACTGCTTAATATATAAAAAGTGACGTATAACATTTTATTATTAACCTTATTAAATTATTAACTTTTAAGTGTTGAATAGTTCACTATTTAGGAAGTTCAGAATTTAGAAAGTGTAATATTTAAATACTAATAAATTTATTTTTTAAACTTTGTTTGATTGCAAAATATTTTGTTTTAAAATTTGGAATGTTTAATTGGAAGTGAAAATTAATTTTGTGTATAAAAATGTGTGGTTTTACATTTTAATATATTATGAGATGAACTTCATAGATAATATTTTAGAAAGTTAAAGTAATTTTGTATATTTTTAAGTTATAAATGTTTCAATTTATGACTGCTAATAATAAATGTTTTAAAATGTTATTACATTTGTTATTAATATTTTTGTTTTTAAATTCATTGCAGGAATATTTTATTTATTTTTGAAAACTATGTAAATTTATAACTGTTTGTTTTTAAATTTATTGTTGGTAATTAATTAATTAATCTGTAATTGATAGCCTTATGTGGTTATGACAATTTTGTTTGATTAAATATTGGTGCTGGATACCAGTACTAAAAGTGGCCGCCAGTTATCGGCGGTAAAATTTTTTATGGGGAATTTTAAAATATAGCTAAGCTAGTAACTGCAATACCAGTTATGTGCTACTGGAAACCATTAATAATAGACAATTTTTGTTTAAAACATTGTTAACTATGTCTGAAATTTTTGTAAGTTTTTAAGATTAAATTTATAACATTTGGAAGGGTGTATTAGGAATATTTTAAGAATTTAATTATATTTGGAGATTTAATTTATTTTTACATTTATTTATATAAATTTGGTGTGAATTTTTATGTTTGATGAGAGTACATTTTAAAATGTTTGTAACAGTTTTACTTTTATTATTTTAATGTACTTATAATATGTAAATTGGGAATGTTTTCATGGTTTAATAATTAAATAATTAAATAAATGAAGAAATATATGAATAAATGAGTGAGTGAATGAATGACTGAATGAATGAAAGAATGCAGGAATGAGTGAAGGGGCGAAGGGACGAAGGTAGGAAGGGAGGAAGGGAAGGAGGGTGGAAAGGGAGGAAAGGGAGGAAAGGGAGGAAAGGTTGGCACGGGTGGAAAGGGTGGAAAGGGAGGAAAGGGAGGAAGTAAATAAAATTCTGAGTATTTAGCCCAGATTAAGAAATTATGTGTCGGGTGTAGTATGTAGATTTTTATTTTATTTTATTTATTTCATTTGTGTTATCTCCGAACTTCCATGTTCGTGTTGATGAAATTCAGTATAATACACTATTATCGCACTGCATAGAAACAGAAATAGGAAGAAAAGGAGTAACTTGCTCTTCACTTCACGAGTTGGACACTTTGCCCGTTCCGGCTCCATAGAACTCGTGTCTGGCACCTTCTGGGCCATTATGAACTCTTGTATATCTCGGATGCACTAGAACGCGTAACCTAAGGAATCAGGTGCTTTCTATTTTTAATAAGCATTATATCGAATTTTGTCTATTATGTAGTGTATTCTTGCGTTCTGAATTATTACCTAGCTCTTTATTCATAGGTCTTTCAATAATTAGTGGCAATATTTGAAGTAACAACAAATAAATCATTTTTGGAGCAGTCACACTATTGCAGTGCTTAGAAGTAATCTCCTCCAACATGAAGAACTTGCCTCCACACATCAGGGAGCCGAGGGATGCCATCCACCGCGTCTTGTTGTCCTAATATTCGAACAGACTGCTGCTGTAATTGCCTGCCTGGTTCTAAAGTGAACTCCTCTAAGTGGTAATTTAATTTTCTAAAAAAGATCGAAATCACATCCTCTCTTATCTGAGAGTATGGAGGATGCTTCCTCTGCCACATTGTTTCCTCTGTAAGATAGCGTGGAACTATCGAGCGCAGATTTTCCTCATCTTTTACTTCTTCTTTAGTATATGAAATAACGTACCATTAGCAACTCCAAGTTGCTAGTGCAACAACGATATTCTTTCAGCAGTGCTCTAACAGTATCTACATGCACATCATCACTTGCTGATTGTGGTCTGCTGGCTTCACGAATTTGATGAGCGTCTACGAATTGCATTCGCCCATCTAGCCACGGTACGATGTGGTAAAGTATGTCTACTACAAGCTTCCAATAGTATTTTTATGGCATTATCGAGCACTGACACCTGATGCAATCTGAATTTTAATTAAGCATCTTTGTTAGTACTCACTAAACATATTTAGAGCACTAGAAGATAACAGCCTACAATTAAACTTACAAAAAGTCTTATTCAATAAAATTATTGTTTTAAAGCTCACAGCTAACAAACATTAGATGATCTTATTTTTCATTGTTATCAGCTTACATGATTTACCACAGATAGCATCAGATGTAGGCAGTGTAGCCATGAAATTTTGAATGACTCATGTTTATTAATTAATTGCTACCTCCATTCCTATACTCCAATTTACAATTATTAAGGACTTCATGTCTTGAGATTGGATAAATATAGACCACGTGGATAAATTTTATGAATTTATACAATTTCGCTTAAATTTGTTTATAAACCTTCACACATTGCTCGATATTTACAAAATTTTCTTCAGTGCCCTGATCATCATAAATTCTTACCTGATGATCATTTTCAAAGGTTGATACTTGTCCTAAAGTATTTTTTTCTGTTGTAATTTTTTATTATCACTATTTTCGTTTACTTGATTGTTATGTTGGAGTTAAAAGATTGATTCAAGATATTTAAAAAATACATTAATATCTGTATTTGTGTTCTATAAGAGACATTCAAATGAAGCCCGGTCTCTTGTGCAAAGTAATGGTAACGATTTTTTAACTAAAAATAGTCACCAAAACTTTTGGTACATTTATTTCATTGTGACACTAGCCGGTCGATTCATCCTTGAAGGAGCTAGTAGGCTGCTGTCGGATCTAGGCCTGTATCCTTTCACACACTTCGTCATCCGTTGTGAATCGATGTCCGCGAATGGTTTCTTTTAGAGGTTCATACACATGAACGTCATACTGTGAAATGACTGTATGGTAGATGTTCCACCGTTTCCCGTCGAGACTACTGCAAAGTGGCTTGATAACGCTACGCACGGCTGATGGTTCCCCTTTCCAGGAACTCGACAAGCAGTGGGCCCTTGTGGTCCAAAAAGGACATCATGACTTTACCAAAACTGGTGTGCACGGCCTTTGATTTCTTTGGAGGTGGTTAAGTCACATATTTCCATTGCTTGCTCTGACGTTGGCCTTCCGGTTCAAAATAGAGACACCATATCTCGTCACCACTGACAGTATGCGACAGAAAGCTGTAATCAACCTCATGATAACGTTGCAGTAGACTCAAAAGAAAGCACCTAGCGAGTATTGTGGTGTTCTGCAGTCAGTTGGTGGAGAACACACAGCGCACTAACTTTTCGAAATTTCAAATGTTGTTGCATTATGGTGTGAATTTTGCACACGCAGTAACCGCTGGCTCACGTCGACGGTGATTATATGGTTGCCCAAGACTAAAGCATTCACTTCTGCATTCATTTCAGGTGTGCTGACAGGACGAGCCTGTGCAGGACGAGCATCGTATTTCAGTAACTCACATCCCTCAAAGTATCTTTACGCCCTCTTACAACACTTGAACGATACAGACTGTTAATGGAAATTAATTGTTCTTTCACACTGACCGTGTGTAGGCTAAATTGTGGAAACGTAGAGCCAGACTGAAAAATTCAATTCCATAACCGGGATTTGAACCACGGATCTTCTGGTCTCCGTCCAGCTGCTCTAACCATTGAGCTACTATGGCCAACGTGCCGATATGACATTAAATTCTCCAACTGACTCGTATTTTTCCCGGTAAACCACTTAGGAGTTCTCATAAACACATGAGACAACTACCTTAATGGCGACTTACAACATGTAAGTAATTTAAGGCGCGGGCTTATTAGTGTACCACTATTAGGTCAATTAATGGAAATTGTTTTTTCACACTGCCTGTGTGTAGGCTACATTGTGGACACGTAGAGAAAGACTGGAAAACTCAATGCCTTCTTCTTTTTCCTTCACGGGTTAGGCTTAAGCCTGTTCCGGTCTCACATTTCCTGAAGCCATCTCTTTAGGGGGCGTCCTATTGATCTTCGTCCTCTTGGTTTATAATTGAAGGCTTGTTTTGGTATTCTTTCTCTTGGAATCTGAATAAGGTGTTCGACCCATTTGTTTCTATATCTTTGGATTTCTTTTTATAACAGTTGTACTTCTCATTCTTTTCTAATAATATCATTCCTAATATGATCTTCTTTTGTACATCCTTTGATCGTAAGAATCTCATTTCAGCAGCTTGAATTTTACTCCTCTTCTTCTCTCTCATTATCCATGCCTCATTTCCATAGTTTAATATTGGGATTGCCATCACTTTGTAGAATCTTATTTGAGTTTCTTTCCTTGCTTTATTCCTGAGGGTTCTCATAATTGTTCGGCAAACTGCTTGTAACTTTTGTATTTTATTCCTTATATATCGATTTTCCGACTTTTAGGTTATATCACAGCCAAGGTATTGAAAGTGCGATACCTTTTCTATTATAGCTTCCTCTACTACAATTTTGGTCCTTATTGGGTATTTTCCCTGGAATGCCATTACTTTTTTGTCTTTGAGATTTTCATATCATATTATTTACAAATTTGGTTCAGTTGATACATTCCTTTCTGTAGTCTGTCTTCCTTTTCAAAGTTTAAAATTATATCATCTACAAATAGAAGAGCGTTTATTGCTCTTCCTTGTCCTAACCTAATACCCTCATGCACTAATTTTTTCCATTCTATTATAATTTCACACACACACAAACACGCACACACGCACATACACACACACAAAATACCTGTTTTCTGTTTCTTGGTCTTAACCATGTTGGACATAATTATTTCGTAGTTTGATATTTTATTAGTGAATTCAACATTCGAGTCGCTGCCCGCCTCTGTAACGTGGCCATAGCGTGTCTGCGTACTGTTCTGGAGGTCTCAAGTTAAAACCTCGGTCAGGGTGAGTTAACGAGATAAGGCTTTTTCCGTGCTTCTCTCTCACGCTGAAAGATAACTGGTACTTTTAAGCTCTATGTCCCCTCGACTCATTTGAACATCAATTTACTCATTGTCCAATACGACTTAACGCTGCAGGTTTTCTCTTATTCTGAAGATTAATGTATGCTACCTACAAGCTCTATGGACCCTGTACTCATTTGAACGTCATTTCATTCAAAGTCCGATATGACTTAACGTTGGAGCTTTCCCTTACACTGAAAGATGAATGTGTGGTAACTCTAAGCTTTATGGACCCTGTACTCACTTGAGCATAGTATCATTCATCGTCCGATATGAGTTAACATTGGAGGTTTTCCCTTATCCTGAAAGATGAATATCTGATAACTCTAAGCTCTATGTACCCTGTACACATTTGAGCATATCATTCATCGTCCGATATGACTTAACGTTGGAGGTTCCCCTTACACTGAGAGATGAATGTCTGGTAACTCTAAGCTCTATGTACCCTGTATACATTTGAGCATATCATTCATCTTCCCATATGACTTAACGTTGGAGGTCTCCCTTACACTGAAAGATGAATGTCTGGTAACTCAAAGCTCTATGTACCTTGTACTTATTAGAGCATCACTTTTTTCATCCTCCGATATGACTTAACGTTGGAGCTTTTCCCTTATCCTGAAAGATAAATGTCTGGTAACTCTATGCTCTATGTACCCTGTACTCATTTGAAAATCATTTCATTCATCGGCCGATGTCACTTAACGTTGGAGATGTTCTCTTATCCTGAAAGATGAATGTCTGATAACTCTAAGCTCTATGTACCCTGTATTCATTTGAGCATAATATCATTCGTCGTCCGATATGAGTTAACATTGGAGGTTTTCTCTTATCCTGAAAGACGAATATCTGGTAACTGTAAGCTCTATGTACCCTGTACTCATTTGAACATCATTCATTCATCATCCGATATGACTTAACGTTGGAGATTTTCACTTATCCTGAAGGATGAATATCTCGTAACTCCAAGCTCTATGTACCCTGTATTCACTAGAACATCATTTCACTCATCATCAGATATGACTTAACGTTGGAGGTTTTCCTTTAAATTGAATGATGAATGTCTGTTAACTCTAAGCTCTTTGTACACTGTACTCACTTGAACATCATTTCACTCATCGTCAAGTATGACTTAACGTTAGAGGTTTTCTCTGATTCTGAAAGATAAATGTCTGGTAACTCTAAGCTATATGTACCCTTTACTGATTTAAACATCATTTCATTAATCGTCCGATTTGACTTAACGTTGGAGATTTTCTCTTATCCTGAAATATGAATGTCCGATAACTTTAGGTTCTATGTACCCTGTACTCATTTGAACATAATTTCATCTTCCGATTTGACTTGACGTTGGAGATTGTCTCTTATCCTGAAAGATGAATGCCTGATAACTCTAAGCTCTATATACCCTGTACTCATTTGAGCATCATTTCATCCATCGTCCGATATGACATAACGTTGGAAGTTTTCCCTTATACTGAAAGATGAATGTATGATAACTCTAAGCTCTATGTATCCTCTACTCATTTGAGCATCATTTCATTTATTGTCTGATCTGACTTAACATTAGAGGTTTTCTGTTATTCTAAAATATGATTATCTGGTAACTCTAAGCTCTATGTACCATGTGCTCATTTGAACATTACTTCATTCATTGTTCGATATGACTTAACGTTGGAGGTTTTCCCTTATTCTGAAAGATGATTGTTTGGTAACTCTAAGCTGTATGGATCCTGTACTATTTGAGCATAATTTCGTTCATCTTGCGATATTACAACGTTGGAGAACGTGAATTTAAAAAATTGGGTTGAATTTACGTAATGTCATCAGAGTATGTAAGTAAATTCAGTTTTTTTCCCTATGGTGAGCTACTTTTTCAACTTGTTACTTCAGCCTCTTGCATGCCTCTTGTACCTACAAGGAAATGTGTAGTAAGATTATTTCTGCATACATTTATGTCGACTAACATAGATTTGGCAGAAGAGTGGGTGCATGCGACTTAGCTTTTCAAGGTTTTGAGTTTTTCTTTTTAGCGGGTGTAAGCTAAAGGGAGACGATGCACTACGATCCAGATGTATCTGTTGTAGTTATCACTCAAATAAGCTAAACATAACAGGTGTTGGCTCGAAGATTGGATTTGCCTAGGTAGAAGGAACGACCCGTCGAACAAGCGGCCCTCTAGTGTCCACGTCGTCTGTCTGCCACGAATCCCAGATTATGCACTTGGAATATAAGAAGGAAAAGAATGAAAGAAAATTGTGTTAAATGAGAAACTTCTGACCAGGGAAACTACGAATAACTCAAGGCCAGGAGCGGTGGGCGATAGGTTCAGTCTGATTTTTAAAAGAAGATACGCGAAGGTCATCAAGCAAGGGACGCTAAGAGTAAGAAAGAAAGGTCGTTGCTATGGTAAGGTAAACAAAGGTTGCCAGTACAAAAGTGAATCGAGAAGATATTGGCACATTGCTTCTCTCACACTGTTTATTCACAAGACATGTTTCAAGAGCTTTTGCTCTTAACATCAGCTGATACTCGATTAGTGCAAATTGTAGTGGGTTCCTCTTCCTCCATATCGTTAATAGATGGCGTGATGTACTTGTTAAAGATGTCTGGTGGTGGAGTTTCAAAATTCATGACTCCATGACGATTTTTGTGAATGAATCTTCTCGATTTACTTTTGTATTAATTTGTGCTTCACTATCCCTAAGCTTTTTTCAAGTTTATACTTTAAAAGGTTGCCAGATTGGATACACTGGTGAATCACATACTCCTCAGCTCAGTTATCGCTAGTTGTATGCGGGAAACAAAGTTTGCCTAGTTGCGCTCTGTATTGTTTCCCTACTTTGTTAATACACAATTAAATACATTTTTATGGAAGAAAGACGTAGTGGTAGTAGGATTAGAGTTAGGCCGAGGAATCATGGCCCAAGGCAAAGATCAGCTTAGCGTCGGGGTATTACATTGCATAGTCAAGCTAGAGAATTTGTCTATTCTCTTAGAGAATTCTTCAAACAGGAAGACGAGAGTTTGCTCCTAATCAATGAACAGCATATTCCTTTTATCCAAAAGCAACAGTCCCAAGTCAGTATATATGCTTGTACGTAAAAGAATTCCCGTGGGTCAAAGTTCTGGCATACCGGCGGCGTTGATATGAACATGTCAATTAACAAAGTGTTAAAAATAGTATATTGCGGTATTAATGTATACGGAACGATGAAACGTTTGAAAAAACGAGGCGCTTGCACCGAGTTTTTTCAATTCTCGAGATTCCATTATGTACTTACCACAGATGTGTTGTACAATTTTGTTTGCACTATGTGTATTTATATTAATCTGAATTTTAGTAGTTAAGATATTAGCTGAAATATTAATACATATAATTGAAGTTAAATGTTAGATTTTAGAACGTCCATCGCGTATATGTGTTTCTATGGAGAATTACTTACCGCACTGTGCGGGAATTTCAACTTACGATGCATAGCAACAATAACGGCAAGTACGGAATATAAGTTATGTAGTGCAGAAATTATTTAAAAGAACTCACATATGTGAAGAAGCTACAACGCAGTGAATGTGTGAACAACTTATTTCTGTTTTTAAAGTAGACTAATACAGATTAACTGTGCACATGTTTTGTTGAGGTGAGATAACGCGGACCGTTGTTTATGTTTCGAGTGTTGAGAGGATAAAAAAGGGGATCTCCTGGGCAACATTGAACTACCCACGTGAAGAAACAGATGACCTTAACGTATCTTCTTTTAAAAATCAGACTGTAAGAACTTAGCGGATCTATCTTGCTAGGTTTCGACCTAACGGAGATGCAATATTGAATGTGAGATAGTGTACACCGACACAGTATACTTAGTACAAAGACGTTTTATTTCCTGTCTACTGGAGACGAATTCATGAAGATGGCAACCCCAAACTGAATGTGCAACTAGCTTCCGTTGGTTTCATGTTTTCCCACAGAATTCGTTGTAGAAGTTCATGCTCAGGCCTGCAGTGCTACATTAGACATTCAGAGTGTTTTATGCTTATATTCTCAACTTCCTGCATTGTCGTATTGTTCTTCTTTTCTTTTCTATTTTCTCATTTTTACTATTTGTTATTATCCTGGGAAGTGCTCAACTCAAAACGTTGATGCAGATATTCGACCTTCTTTAAGGCAAGGCTACAATGGAAATTCCAAATTCTTTAATAATAATTGTATCATTGTGAACATTTAGCCCCATAATTAGAGTATCATTTTAAACTTGCATGCAAATTTTCATGCTCCAACACCAAATAGTTCATTAATTATTAATTTTTTTGTAAAAATATTGTTCTCGCTATATAAAATGTTCCAAGCGCAAAAAATTTGAGCTTTTAAGTTGAACTTCCTTTTTTTGTCTAGTACAGGCCAATTCAAAAAGACCCACATTCTTATGTTTTGGAATATTCTAGTAGCATTTGTTCTAAAATATTTTCCAAGTCTTAGCCCTCAAAAGTTTGAAAACATGAACCTTCTTACACAAATACGAGTTACGTCTAGAAAGAAAGCTCTATTTGGTAATAAAATTAAATTGTGTACAGATGAGAGTCGCTAGCAGCGAGGTGAGGGCTGTACGGGGTTGGTCAAATACGTCCCAGCCAAATCCCTTATGGATGTTTTTCGTCGAATTTGCAGTGTGTGTTCGTGCGTTGTCGTGAAGAAACACATAACCTTTTGACATTGCAAATTTGCCGATAAAATTAGCTGTTTTCACTTTCCTAGCATTCAGAAAACGAATCACAAATCTGATTTCACAAGCGGCGGGATTGTCAATCAACACCGACATTATAAACAAGAACAACAAAGCGTACGTGGCTGACAGCGATCTCACAATGGAGCACGTTTCATCTCCTTGATACAGAGAGTCTACTGCGCATGTGAGGAACTGCGATCGCAGCGCTGCAGCGGAGATAAATTGAAACAGAGCTTAATTTCTGGACACCCCTTGTATAAATATTTGTAACAAAAACTTCACGTATCTTAAGAAAATGGTGTCAATTCTTCTTTCTAATGGAGATGGATGTCAAAAACAAATTGTTTTCATCATCAGTCCACCAATAAACTTCGTAGTCAGGGATTCCGGTTATCATGTTCTTATGTTTTTCAGTATTACCAAAATCTGAAAATGAAACAAACCTAAAAACAGAATCAACTGCTGGTATTTAAAAATTCATTACGCGATATTTTAGATAATTGATGGAGACCAATCATTTCTTCACACTAGCATTGTAAATGCTAAGATCTTTGATAGATAGAGTTAACATGAAAAATTCAATGCCACGGCCGGGATTTCAACCACGGATCTCCTGGTTTCCGTCATGTTGACTCTATCAAAAACCTTAGCCTATATATGGCTAGTATGGAGAAATGATTAAATTCCATCAATTAACTAAAATAATAAGAGTTAAATCATGAAGCCTGGGACTCAAGTACTTAGGATAGTAAGTCGCCACAATGGGTGTATCTTGAATGCGAGAGCCCCTAGTGGTCTACCGGGGAAATATATCAGTCAAATGGAGAATTTAATGTCAGGACGGCACGTAGGCTATGGTTGCTCAGAGGTTCAGAGCGATTGGACGGAAACCAGGAGATCTGTGGTTCAAATCCCGGCCATGGCAATGGATTTTTCATGCTGACTCCATGTATCAAAAACCCTTAGCCTATAAACGGCTAGTGTGGAGAAATTATTAATTTCCATCAATTAACTGAAATATCTGGTAGTGGTTTGACATGGCTCGTTAAGACCTTCTGTGGGATTTATACAGGGTGTATATAAATGAATATCTGGGTTTTAATTCTTTATAATATTTATTACATTAAACTTACAATTGTAAATGATATGTCAAATGACAAAAGAAACTTAAACAGTTTTAATTATTGGCACCATTGCGCATGTGAGTGCAGTGTTTCTGCCGCAATCCTCCAGACCAGTGTTTCTCAAAGGATGGTCCGCGGGCCCCCGGGGGTCCGCGAGGAGGTCCCTTAAGTCAAGTTATAATGTTGAATTAAACTACAGAAAACGTAGAATTGTATTTACTGAGTCCTTTAACTGCTCGGTGCCGAATTACATTTGTTCTACTTAAAAATTTTTACGGCTATGTCGTAACGATGTCACACAGCTGAGAAGTGCAATCATCATAACATTTGGGAGCGTGCAGTACAGCTTTATAATAGAAGCAACCGATGGTGCTGAACTTGCTACCAACCACCTATATGTGCGAGCAATCATTTTCAGTTTTGTCCAACATCAAGCCATTCAAGAGAAACAGACTTGACAATATACTTGCCAACGACTTAAGAGTAAGAATCAACAACATTAAACCCAGTTTAACTGAGCTTATTTAATGAAAAGAAAACAGTAGCATTGTTCACATTAATACATTCCAAAGATCAAAGTTTCATGCTTTTGCCACGTAAACTGATTTTTTTAGTAACACAATACTAACTTTGTTGAAATGATGAAGTAGTGGATTCAGAACTTTATGAATAAATTTTTACATGTACAAAATAGTTTCTTTACATGGAAAATAAATTAAGTTTTATATCATGTGCGTGATGTTACTAATACTTGGGTAATCCAAAGGGGATGGAATTTCAAATTTTTACCTGGTGTTAGGCTAAAGTTAAATAAAAATCTGTTTGGGCAAACTTGTTTACAATTTATCTCAAAGTGAAGCAAATTAATTTTAATATACACAATTTAATATATATTTTTATTTAAAACGCACTTTATACACAAGTTTATTTTATTTAATTTAACTTTAATTTTTTAATTTATTATTAATTAAATATAAAACTAAATATACAAGAAAAGATATTAAATTATATATACAGTAATTATTTAAATTCAAATTATAACATTCAACCAAAAGTCGACACGTTTATTTAAATTGATATGCCAAACTATGTGGGTCCGCAAAAAAGTCCCTGAGACAGAAGAGTTTGAGAAACACTCGCTAGACAGTGGTACTAGCAAAGATGGCGACTAGTAAACAGAAAGCGTTTTGTGTTTTACAGTTTGCAAAGACCGAATCTGTAGTTACTGTGCAACGTGCGTTCCACAATAAATTTGGCTGTGGTCCTCCTAGTGATAATACCATTTGCAGATGGTAACATCGTTTTAAGATACCCGCTGCCTTTGTAAAGGGAAGAGCACGGGACGACCAAGAGTAAGTGAAGAGACTCTTGAGCCAGTGAGAGAGTCGTTCACTTGTAGCCCAAAGAAATCAGTTCGTAAGGCTAGTCGTGAACTACAAGTTCCTGTGTGACTGGAAAGTTGTAGGAAAACGCTTACGGTTACGTCCTTACCGTTTACAGTTATTAAAGGCTCTAAAGCCGACTGACCACGGATTGCGGGTCAACTTCGCAAACGACATGTTGTTTCATGACGATGACGATTTTATGGATCGTGTTGTCTTCCGTGATGAATCGGCATTTCAGTTTAGTGGACATGTGATACCGAAATTATGGTTTGACAGAAGCAGTCGTGATAGATGTCGAAGGAAGGTTGGTTCTTTGTTACGACAACGGGCAAGGCCAGTCCATTGGGGAAAGTGTTTATAACAAAGCCATGAAAGACGCTGTGTCCTTAGAAGGTTTCTAAAGGAATTGTCACTTGACGTATATGAATAGGGTATTCTTTGGATCGTTTACAATGGCGACCAAAACAGCCACAAAGGGTCTTTGGTTTGAAAAAGGAATTTGGAGAGTGAAAGTTATATAAAGACACACGCGCAGCTGTGGTTAAGGCAGTCGTCGGTGTATAGCCGATATGGCTATATCGCGGCCAGGAAGCCATTACGAACATTTGTCGGCGTGTAGCCGATATGAGAGTAGAGTCAGACGTGAAGCCTATTAAAGCGGTCAACTTGTTCGGTCTTGAATATTTTTCAGGTCATCAAAATTTATCGAGAAATATAACTAGCATTCAGTCACTATAAACCGTGATTGGTAACCCTCGGTCGGCAGCTTCCATTTCAAGGTCTGAAATAAGAAGCAGTGAACAAATAATTTGGAGACGGGCATTCCAGTGTTGTCAAATTTCCTTCACACACCCATCCACGCATACCCTGAGAGAAACCTCATTGCTCACTATAATATTTGCTTCAAACTGGTGCACAACGTAGAGCAGTGGTAACCTGTGATCACAATTAAATTCAGTTACAAACTGGCGCGCCAACGCGGGGCACGATAGGAGAAGAAGGGTCAACCTGAGGAGGAGGTTCAGCTCGATACGAGGAGGAGGTTCAGCCCGATACGAGAAGGAGTTTCAACCCGACGAAGAGGTTCAACAAGAGAAGCAGATTCAACCTAGAAGGAGGTTCAACCTAGAAGGAGTTTCAACCCGACAGCGAGGTTCAACAGGAGAAGGTGGTTCGACAGGAGGACGGTCTACCCATCAAGAAATTCGTCAACAGTTCGGCTGGAAAAAGAAAGGAGGCCGGCATCGTCATCAGTGACATCATCAGGAGCCAGTAAAAAAAAACAATCAAAGGTACAGAGTGTTAAATTATATACTAGACTACTGTGAATGTATTTAAGGAGTGGAAAAATGCTGGGTCAAAATTCTGTAGAAAGCATGGGAGTTCAGGAGGTTGATGCTAGTAGCAGTATGGAGGAAGTCGAAGTACCAGAGTGTAGTGTAACTGTCCCAAAGAATGTAGAAATGGAAAGAAGTATGTTGGGGGCACTCAGAGAAATGTTTGAAAGTTTCAGAAAAAATATAGAGAATGAGATTCAAGGTTTAAGAAAAGACAATGAAAGTTTAAGTAAAAGGATAGATGATAAGAGTGAAAGTTTAAGTGAAAGTTTAAGTAAAAAGATAGATGATAACAATCAAAGTTTAAGGAAAGAGATGAATGATAACAATCAAAGTTTAAAAAAGATAGAAGAAAAGTTAGAAAATAGTGTTCAGAAGTTAGAGGTAGGACAAATAGAACTAGGAAAGAAGTTAGAGGGTCAACAACAGGCATTAGAAAATGTCAGACAACAAGTTAGTCTGGAAATAGAGAATGTAAGGAAAGAAGCTGGTCAGATAGCAGATAATGTGAGGAAGGAAGTTAGTCAGGAGATAGAGAATTCTGAAAATAAAATTGTTAACTTAGTTAAGGAAAAATCTGATAATGAAAACAGAAAACTGAGGGAGGAAATAGCACAGAAATTAGACAAAGAGAGAGAAATAGATAGAAAAGAATTAGAAGAAACTAGGAGTAGATTAGAAGTGTCAGAAAGGGAAAGTAGAAGACAGATGAGGAATTTGGAGGAAATTACCGATTACATGAAAGAGGTAGCAGTAGAAATCAAAGGAGTAAAGGAAAACTTAGAAAATTTAAGAATAAGTGGAAATGTTCCTAGTTGTAGTTCTAGAAACGTAAGTGAAGTAAACGCACGAAACGAGGCGATGCCCAATAATGCGTCAGCTGACATTTCGTTGCTAAATATGGGTGCTAGCACCTCCAGCAATGACAACAAATACAATAATGGAGACAGAAATGGCGGTCCGAATATGACATGGCCAAACCATATTCTTAACGAAATTGTACACCCAATTTTTGAGAAAGAGGATTCTGATGATCCTAAAGTGTTTATTGCAGGATTACATGAGTATTTTGCGATAAAATGTATACCGGAGGAGTACAAAATGACAATAGTAAGAAAATGTTTTTAAGGTAACGCTGCGAATTGGCTAGACTTGTCCATGGGAAATAACAATGACTTCGGGACCTTTATTAATTTATTCCTGAACAGATATTGGGGAGCGAACAGACAGGCAAGTATAAGGCTCTAGATCAGCAACGGGAAATTTAACCCTAGAACCGAACAGTCGATGGTGAGCTATTTCATGAAGGTAGCTAGAAAATCAAAAATGTTAGATCCCCCTATCAATGAGAAAGAATTGATAAATCTCATGACAACTCATTTTCCTGAGACTATCCAACATTATTTAATCACAGCCAAACCCAATAACGTCGCTGCTATGATTGATTTGTTATTAGCCTTAGAAAGCAACAAGCCGAGAAACGATTCAGGCAATAGAAATCAAGAGACAAGCGGAAGAGAAAGGTGGAGTAATTTCGGGCAAGGGGCACAGTCACATCATAATCGGAATCACATAAGAAATAGATATCGAGGTCCAGTGCCGAGGGTTGAAGCGAACTCCTGGGAAGGTAGGAGTAGAAACCATTTTGACAGGGACAATAGAAATCGGAATGGGGAGAACCGTGAAAGGAACATCCAAGTAAACTATATGAATGCAGGCCGATTTGATAGAAACAGCAGGGGACAAGTATTTAGATTTAGAAGACATTCTGGTAATGAATATTGGAGGAATGACGATAGTTATGAGTTTAGGCCGAGGTCACCGAGGCAGGGAGACAGGAATAGAGATAGTCGTAATTCACCTGAGAACTCAGAAAGGTCTGAGGCCATTAATGCCACAAGACAGATGGTAGTAAGCAATCAAAATCAAGTGCCGGAAACCAGGAATATAAACAGTGGAACTGGAACCGGAGCTGTAAGTCGGACGCAGGGAAACGCCAATCCCAATCAAACGCGCCTTCAGTGAGAACTGGGATAAATACAAATTGTAATATGTACACGGAAACTAGGGCTTCTCGAGGGCAAATGATGATGATACAAAGAAATTCAGACGTTAGGAAAAGATTAGAAGAGAATGAGAAAGTAATAGAACCTCCGAAGATCAAAATAGGTATTAATGGACAAAAATACGATGCGATTTTAGACACGGGAGCGAATAGCACAGTGTGCTCGCAGAAGTTCTACGATGACCTAATAACTACAGGTTTTAAGGTGATGTCTTTACCGGTCAGTGGCATTTATTGTTCGCTAGCTGTTGGTAAGAGGTAGGAAAGGGTGAAATTTCAGGCGATGTTGAATGTTGAAATAAATGGGACAACAATAGAGGTTCTATTTCTGATTGTGCCCAGACTAGTAACAGATATAATCATAAGTTGTGATTGTCTTTATGCATGGGAAGCGGTAATAAATTTCGAAAGTAGATTTTTGAAGTTGGATACAGAGCAAGGGACGGTTATAATATAGTTTATGGAAGATAGTAGTTCGGAGAACATTGTCAGGAATAAAGAAGAAGAAGAAATTAGGGCAGATACCTTCTTTGTTGAATATATAAAAGTTGGAGCTATGGAGTTGGCATATATTAACGTTGAAGAATACAACACTGAAAATGACGTGAATATGATGCCTGACGAAGATTTTAAATGCGTTAATAATGTTTTAAGAAAACACCAAGAGAATTAATCTGTAAATTCGAGCGACTCTCAAAGAAATAGGTACGGTAGTGTGGTACACTATATAGACATAGAGGACTTATTAAGAGAAAAGACCAGTAAAGCAGCCGACTTAAATGAGGAACAGAAGAAGGAATTGTTTGACATTTTGGTCAGAAATAAAGAAGTTTTCTCTGAAAAACCTGGGAAATGTATCAGCTACACCCATTCATTTGAAATGGCGCCTATCAAACCTTTCACCCATAAAGCGAGACCAATTCCATGTGCAATCAGAGAGGAAGTTGATAAAGTAATTCAATCAATGTTAGAAGATGGAGTTATTGAAATCTCCAATTCAGAGTTTGCAAATCCACTGTGCATAGTAAATAAATTAGATGGAAAAATTAGAGTTACTTTGGATGCAAGAAAACTGAATCAACACTGGAAACCTGACCGATTTAGACCAGAGAGGTAGAAGTAACACTACACAAACTAAAGAAAGGAAAATTTTTCTCCACCTTGGATTTGACGGCCTCCTTTTGGCAGATACCGCTTCGGGAAGACTTAAGAAAATACACTGCATTTTTACACTCAGGGATTTTATACCAGTTCAAAGTATGCGCATTTGGAATGAATACCAGTGGTAGTGCATTGCTCAGAGCTCTATACGGAATATTTGGAGAATCTATTAAGAAATTTGTAGCTCAATATATTGATGATTTTATATTATTTTCACTGAATGTGGATGACCATTTGTGACATCCCGATTACGTGCTGAGTAAATTAAGAGAAGCCAATATGACAATTAAACCGAGTAAAACAGCATTCTTCGTGAGACAGACGGAATTTTTAGGATACATAATATCGAATGAAGGAATCAGGCCAAATCCAAACAGAATAGAAAGTATTAATAAAATACCGGCACCGAAAAATATAAAACAACTGAGAAGATTCTTGGGAATTCTAAATTATCAATCTAGATTTATTATTGAGTTTGCAAACGTCGTCGACCCATTAAGAGAACTTTTGAGGAAAGAGGTAGATTGGAGGTGGTCACCAGTGGAGGAAGAAGCGTTCTCAAGAGTGAAAAGATTATTTGCAGCTTCTATCTTGTTAGAGAAAACCAGAGCAAACCTCCCATATATTATTTTTACTGATGCTTCAGGGCGCGGTTACGGTGCTGTCATAATTCAACGAGATGAAGAAGGGATAGATCATCTTATTGCAGTGGCCTCAAGGGGAATTTCGAGAACAGAAGCACAGGCATGCACTACTGAAAAAGAAATAGCGGCCGTTTATTTCGCGCTGGTCAAATTTAAAGAGTATGTTTATAATAACCCAGTGATAGTGTACACTGATCACGTAAGCCTAAGATTTATGAACTCATGTAAGCTAACCTATACACGTATTTCCCGATACATCCACGAGATTACTTCCCACAATTTGGAAATAAGACACATTCCCGGAAATCAGAATATTTTCAGTGACTTGTTATCTCGCATGGAGACAAATTATCCCATACCTGACACTATCAGAGAAAATAAGCATGAGGTGACCATTTTATACCTTGAGACGAAAGAGGGAAAACAATTAGTTAAGAAATTTTTAAATTTGGAGCAATTACAGAGAGAGGATGACAGTATCAGAAAATTAAGAGAAAACGCTCAGCCCATAACGGAGAATTTGAAAGTTACCATAGGACTTCATGAAGGAAAGATATATAAGTTTCACGGGAGAATTGAACAAAAGTGGAAGGTTATAATTCCGAAAACATTAGAGGAACAACTCATCATGGCATATCACAAGTCATTGGCGCATACAAGTAGCGAAAAATTAACGTTAGTGATTGGAGAAAATTTTTAAATAAAGCATTTGGCGAGGAAAGTCAGAAAGGTGTGTTCTACGTGCGAGTTGTGTCAGAAGGCCAAACCTTTTAGCATTAAATTCAATACATAACCGCAGGCAATTATTAGACGAGAGCGAAATGCTTTAATTACAGCAGATGCACATGGTGAGCTTCCCATGGGAAAATTCGGATGCAGGTATATCTTTGTTTTACAGGACGCTTTTAGTAAATTTGTTAAAATATATACTGTAAGAAACATAAGTAGCAAACTTGCGTGGGAAAAATAGTTAATGATTATGTTCCAAAATATGGCAAAGGTGAAGCGATCCTAATTGATAATGCAACTGTGCATCGCAGTAAATGTTTTCAAGAGACGTTGAAAGAGAATAACATTAAATTGTACCACTGCTCGTCTTATTTTCCGTCGGGAAATCCTACAGAACGTATACTTAGAGACATTGGAATATATTTTCGAATATTAACACATAAAAACCACAAGTATTGGGTAAAATACTGTCCCGTGATTGAGAAAATTATTATTAATACAATAAACGTAACCACAGGATTCGAACCCGTTAGACTCATGTTAGGCATTGAGCCGGAACCAATATTCAAAGAAATAAAAGAAAATGTAGACACCAACAACACCCAGTTAAGCAATGAAGAGAGGGCTAAAATTGTCTTTGAGAGAATTAAGCAAAAAGCAGAAAAAAGGAAATTAAAGAGAAAAGAAAGAAAACATAAATGGGAGCCAAAGATTGGTGATTTAGTACTGGTAAAAGACCATAAATTATCAAGTGCAGTAAAAGGTAGAAATAAAAGGATGGATTTGTTATATAAGGGTCCTGCGGAAATTGTCGCGAAATTTGGGGAACATACATTCGAATTAGCAGACGTCAAAAATAATAAACTCCTAGGTAGGTGGCATAAACAACTCCTTCGTCCTTACAAGAAGCCTTTAGATGCTCCTGATTCCTAAATAAGCTATGGGTATAATTTTCTCATAAAAAACGGATATGTCTGTATTTCAAAGAACTAAAGTACCATAACAAAATTGTAAAATTAGAAGAGAAACAAACTTGTAAATTGTATAGGTTAAGTATGAACAGTGTAGTGTACAATGTATAGGTTAAGTGTAAACAGTGGTGACAGTGCAGTGAAACTTAAAACTAAACAAGTGAAAAAAATATTAATAAAAAAACCGAACAATGAAAGACTTTTGGAAAGAATATTTATATAGAATCCAGAAGAACAATTCAGAAATGTAAAAAAAATTATATATAATATTATTAATGTACCATTGATTTAAACATGGGAGTGTATATTTAGAAATTGTCTCAAGTGTAACAACAATATGAATTAATTTTAAGTAGATCAGATGGAGAAGAAAAGAGATGATGTAGATTGAAATATTTTCCGAGTAATATTTAAAAGTTGAAAATTGCAGAACAGAATGTTGGTAAATTTTAAATTAACTGTTGTTATGTAACCATGTGAATAATTTTTAGGAAATGTGATGTAAAAAATAATGTTGTGAAAAGAGATTGTAAAATGAATTGGAAGTTGCTGACAAAGGTCTAATATTTTGCGTTATATTGGGGCAAGACATATATATTATTTCATTATTGGATAATAAAATAATATCTATGGGGGCATTTGACACCGAAATTATGGTTTGACAGAAGCAGTCGTGATAGATGTCGATGGAAGGTTGGTTCTTTGTTACGACAACGGGCAAGGCCAGTCCATTGGGGAAAGTGTTTATAACAAAGCCATGAAAGACGCTGTGTCCTTAGAAGGTTTCTAAAGGAATTGTCACTTGACGTATATGAATAGGGTATTCTTGGATCGTTTACAATGGCGACCAAAACAGCCACAAAGGGTCTTTGCTTTGAAAAAGGAATTTGGAGAGTGAAAGTTATATAAAGACACACGCGCAGCTGTGGTTAAGGCAGTCGTCGGTGTATAGCCGATATGGCTATATCGCGGCGAGGAAGCCATTACGAACATTTATCGGCGTGTAGCCGATATGAGAGTAGAGTCAGACGTGAAGCCTATTAGAGCGGTCAACTTGTTCGGTCTTGAATATTTGTCAGGGCATCAAAATTTATCGAGAAATATAATTAGCATTCAGTCACTATAAACCGTGATTGGTAACCCTCGGTCGGCAGCTTCCATTTCGAGGTTTGAAATAAGAAGCAGTGAATAAATAATTTGGAGACGGGCATTCCAGTGTTGTCAAATTTCCTTCTCACACCCATCCACGCATACCCTGAGAGAAACCTCATTGCTCACTAGAATATTTGCTTCAAACTGGTGCACAACTGGAGCTGTGGTAACCTGTGATCACCATTATATTCAGTTACACATGTTAACACTCATATTGTGCGCCTCTGGTGCTCAGAAAATCCTCACGAAATGGTACAAATGAAACTAGATTCCCCTAAAGTGAATGTTTTTTGTGCCGTATCCCGACGAAAAGTTTATGGGCCATTCTTTTTTGGTTAAAATACTGTAACCGGCGCTTCTTTTCTTGATACAGTAGACCAATGGCTCTTCCCTCAGTTGGAAGAAAAAGAGCCGGAGAAATTCATTTTCCAGCAAGATGGTGCGCCACCTCATTGGAAGAACGAAGTACGCGATTGGTTGAAGATCACTGTACCCTAGCGCTGGATAGGCCACAAGGGCCTCAATGACAGGGCTTGCTATGCATGGCCTCCACGTTTTCCTGACCTAACGCCATGCGATTATTACCTTTGGGGCTTCATCAGGGTTGTGTGTACGTGTCTCCGCTACCAGGTGACCTCCCTGAATTAAGAAACTGGATTGAAGCAGTTGTTTCTACAATTACTGAATACACACTTATCAACGTTTGGGAAGACCTCGGCTATAGACTTGATGTGTGCCGTGTGACAAAGGGTAGTCACATAAAACATTTATAAGTAATTGGTAAAACTGTTTGAGTTGCTTTTTCATTTGACATGTAATTTATAACTGTAAATTGAATGTAATAAATATTATAGAGAGTTAAAGCCCCGATATTCATTTACATACATATTCCGAACATATTGTAAAAAAACTCAAGTACACGTCTTTTCTATGGATGTATTGGCGCAGTATTTATGAAGGCTGTTAGATTGACAAGGCGAAAGTAAGTTTGCAGTCCGCCTGCAACAATACAAACCGGGTCTGGAGCCAATCTTCCGCGTTACCCAATTCACGTGGGAAAAGCAGGATGCGGCTGGTAGAGGAATGCGCTTTATTTATTCAGAGAACGTTGCAGGAAGCTGATTTCCGTTGCTTTAGTGATTGATTCAAGGCTGCAATATGTCCCACACATTGTGCCGAGTGTTTCATTGCCTTCATCATTTGAACAAGTCCTTTATCGGCCGCTGAAAAATCATTGACATTTGGGGAGATAAATAGTAATATATTAACGTAAATTGCTCTATCAACTACCCTTTATAACTTTCTCTACTAAGTATAATAAGTCCGGAGTGGATTTATAAGCAATAAAATGTGTGCAACAGGCAGGCAAGAAGACACTAAACATGGGCAAAATAGACACTTATATACAGTCTGACTTTTAAAAGAAGATACGTGAAGGTCATTTGCTTCTCCACCTGGGTGCTTACAATGTCGCCCAGCAGATCCCCTTTCTTTATCCTCTCAACACTCGAAACATATGTCACCTCAACAACGTTCAAGAGGTTCCGAGTTCGAATCTCGGTTAGGGTGAGTTACCTGGATAAGGTTTCTTCCGGGGTTTTCCCTTATCCTGATAGACGAATGTAGGGCAACTCTACGCTCTATGGACCCCGGACTCATTTGAGCATCATTTCACCCATTTCATTCACCGTCCGATATGACTTAACGCTGGAGGACATAAACTGCAAAAAAAAAACGCCACTAAAGTAGGCAAGTTAAAAAGTATTAGCCTACTTTAAAAACAGAAATGAGTAGTTCACACATTCACTAAGTCGTAGGGTCTTCACATGTGTGAGTTCATTTAAATAACAGTTTGCACTATGTAACTACTGTCCGGCCGTTGTATCTCCGGCTCTGACGTTTTGCGACTGTAAAAGATGGAAGGGGAAACCTAATAGTACCAACATACAGTAATGAGCAATTGAAAACATATCCTCAAAATTATCTTTAGAATGAAAATATAGGACTATATTAACTTTAAAACACTGAAATACAATTTACAATTTCATCATAATGCAAGATATTTATTACAACACCACTCTATTCGAATATTTCATTCACACCTTTCATACACACACTAACTGCATCTGTTGGTAGTTCTGGGAGTCTCTACATCCGGTGTCGTGGTAAGGAAGTTAAAACTGTCTGCTAGCGCCAATCAGCGTTGTCGCTGGTAGGCGTGGCTCCCGAACCCAACACCGTGTTGCCAGCTTAAATTTGTTTGAGCCACGTGGCCTAATAGCGGCTTGCACTGGTGAACTTTCTTTGATATATTTTTCGTGCGTGAATTCCAATGTTTAGTGTTCGTAAGTCCTATTATTATCGCTATTATAATAATATGGCTACTGGTTCGTGAAATATGCAAATACATGAAATATTTAAAATACGCATTGTTCCTCTTCTTGAAATTCCCGCTAAAGAAGTGGCAACAGCCTGCTTCCCCCTCTCGAGAAATGTCAGAGCCGGAGATAGAACGGCCGAGGTATAATATTCAATATTTACCGTTATTGTTGCAATGTATCGTAAGTTGACATTGCCCGCCTCGTTTGCGTGGAGGTAGCATGTCTGCCTCACGTTCTGAGTCCCGAGTTCTAATCTCCGTCAGGGTGAGTTTCCTGGATAAGGTTTTTTTCGAGGTTTTCCCTTATCGTGAAACACGAATGTTGGGTAACTTTAAGGGCTATGGACCACGGGCTCATTTGAGCATCATTTCATCCATTCCTTTCATCGTCCGATATGACTTAACGTTGACAATAAGTTGACATTCCCGCACAGTGCGGTACGTATTTCTCCATAGAAACATATATACGCGATGCACGTTCTAAAATCTAACATTTATCTTCAATTATATGTTTAATATTTCAGCTAATATCTTAACTACTAAAATTCAGATTCATATACACATAGTGCATAAATAATGTGCAACATACATGTGGTAAGTACATAATGGAATCTCGAGAATTAAAAGCACTCGGTGCTCACGCCTCGCTTTTTCAAGCCTTTTCTCGTTCCGTAGAAATTAATATCGCAATATACTATGGTTAACGACTTTGTTAATTGACATGTTCATATCGACTACGCCGATATGCTGGAATTTTGAACCATATAAATTCTTTTCTTAAGTAAAGATTACAAACCATTACAGATATTCTACTTTTAGAAGAACAAAATGGTTTTAGAAAAGGACGATCCTGTAAAGATGCTACCTTTACAGTTAAGCAGATAATAGAAAAAAGAAGAGCATTTAATCTGGAGACACATATAGCTTTTATTGATTATGAAAAAGCGTTTGATCATGTCAATAGGAAAAAGTTGTGGGAAATCATGACTCGAAGAGGCTACCCAAATGATCTCATTAAGGTTCTACTATATATAAGGATACAACAATCAGCATACATATTGGAAAATGGAATGCATAGTAAATGGATAAATATAAATCAATGTATAAGACAGAGTTGGAGTTTGTCTCCTATTTTATTCATAATTTATATAGATGATCTGATTAGAGAATGGATGTTTAATATTAACGGAGGCATTCATCTTGCACCAAATTTTATTCTTAAGACGATACTATTTGCGGATGACCAAATAACTATAAGTAAAACTGAATACGAGCTGCAAAGAGCAGTATATGTTTTACAGAAGTTATGCAAGCATTATAATTTCAAAATTTCCACAAATAAAACAAAAAACAATGGCGTTTCGAGGTAAAGACACTATTAGAACCAAAATAGTAATTGATTATATTATCTTAGAGCAAGTTACGGGTTTTTGAATTTTTGGGAACATATCTCAGTTATAAATAAGAAAATGATTTTAAAAATAAATTACCAATGTTTCAACAAATATGCAGTATAATAAATAGAAGCCTAAAAACTAAAACCAGAAATGAAATACGGATGAAATTTTATAAAGTAATGGCTGTGGCTACTTTTCTTTTTTGGTTCTGAAATATGGACATTAACAAAAGCAGACAAAAACAAGTTGCAGGCTGCCGAAATGAGATTTTTAAGCGCAGTAAAGGGATGTACTCTTTTAGATAAAATTCCAAATGAAAAAAATAAGAGAAGATTTAGAAATAAGTTCTTTAGAAGAAAAAAACATAAATTATAGAAATGAATGGAGAGAGCATATTGAGAGAAGGTCGAGAGATAGGATCCCAAGAAGAGTTATAAACTATAAACCTAGAGGAAAGAGACATCCGGGAAGACCACCAAAACAATGGTCAGAGATGTTTTAAGCCGGAACGGGCAGCATTGCTAGTCCTTGGAGTGACGAATTAGAAGAAGATGAAGAAGAAGAAGAAGAAGAAGAAGAAGAAGAAGAAGAAGAAGAAGAAGAAGAAGAAGAAGAAGAAGAAGAAGAAGAAGGAGAAGGAGAAGGAGAAGGAGAAGGAGAAGAAGAAGAAGAAGAAGAAGAAGAAGAAGAAGAAGAAGAAGAAGAAGAAGAAGAAGAAGAAGAAGAAGAAGAAGAAGAAGAAGAAGAAGAAGAAGAAGAAGAAGAAGAAGAAGAAGAAGAAGAAGAAGAAGAAGAAGAAGAAGAAGAAGAAGAAGAAGAAGAAGAAGAAGAAGAAGAAGAAGAAGAAGAAGAGATGAAGAAGAAGAAGAAGAACGAAGAAGAAGAAGAAGAAGAAGAAGAAGAAGAAGAAGAGAAGAAGAAGAAGAAGAAGAAGAAGAAGAAGAAGAAGAGAAGAAGAAGAAGAAGAAGAAGAAGAAGAAGAAGAAGAAGAAGAAGAAGAAGAAGAAGAAGAAGAAGAAGAAGAAGAAGAAGAAAGAAGAAGAAGAAGAAGAGAAAGAAGAAGAAGAAGAAGAAGAAGAAGAAGAAGAAGAAGAAGAAGAAGAAGAAGAAGAAGAGAAGAAGAAGAAGAAGAAGAAGAAGAAGAAGAAGAAGAAGAAGAAGAAGAAGAAGAAGAAGAAGAAGAAGAAGAAGAAGAAGAAGAAGAAGAAGAAGAAGAAGAAGAAGAAGAAGAAGAAGAAGAAGAAGAAGAAGAAGAAGAAGAAGAAGAAGAAGAAGAAGAAGAAGAAGAAGAAGAAGAAGAAGAAGAAGAAGAAGAAGAAGAAGAAGAAGAAGAAGAAGAAGAAGAAAAGAAGAAGAAGAAGAAGAAGAAGAAGAAGAAGAAGAAGAAGAAGAAGAAGAAGAAGAAGAAGAAGAAGAAGAAGAAGAAGAAGAAGAAGAAGAAGAAGAAGAAGAAGAAGAAGAAGAAGGAATTCTTTTATGTACAGGCATATCTACTGACATGAGATTGTTGCTTTTGGATAAAAGGAATATGCTGTTCATTGATAAGGAGCAAACTCCCGTCTTCCTGTTGGAACAATTCTCTAAGAGAACAGACGAATTCTCTAGCTTGGCTATGTAATGTAACAACCCGACCGTAAGCTGATCTTTGCCTTGCTCCATGATTCTTCGGTCTACTTCTAATCCGACCGCCACTTCCATAAAAATGTAGTTTAATAGTGTTTTAACGAAGTAGGCTAACATTACACAGCGCAAATATGCAAACTGTGTTTCCCCACATACAACTAGCTATAACTGAGCTGAGGACTAGGTGATTCACCAGTGTATCCAATCTGGTAACCTTTGTTTACGTTACCATAGCAACGACCTTCTCTTCTTACCCTTTGTGTCCCTTGCCTGATGAACTTCGCGTATCTTCTTTTAAAAATCAGACTGTAGGCACTAAAGTTTTGCTAAGTAAACAATTAGAAATACACCATTTTGGTAAAATAGCTCTTAAATTGCACTATAGCCAATAGTAGATTAGATTTGAATTTATTGTGCATATTACAAAATTTTACAATTTTTAAATTTAGGCTACATTTATTTGTCCTTATCCTGTTGCTACCTTGGCTTGCATGACACCCTGGTCTTTTCCTCTGCCGGGTAGCTCTTAACCTCCATGCTTCCTTATTACTTAGTTAACCCCTTTCCTCGCCCACATCTTCCCTTCTTATATCCTGTGCATTTCTTGCCAATTTTTCTTTTACTTTCTGTAAGAACTCACCAATACTTCTTACCTTCTTTTCCTCCCTGCCCGTTAACATTTTTATAGCTACTATCCTATTCTCTACTTTCTCCCATTTTTCGTCCCAAACCTTCTTCCTCCACATTACAACCTCCTCGCATTCTGTTACATAGTGTTCTATGCTTTCTTTACCCCCATTTAATTGACAAATTCCTTTTCCCTACCTGGTATCCCTCTTAGTAATATTATTCCTGTTCTCATCCATGCTAACCCTTCTCTCTTGCTTATTTCAGTAATCTAAATATGCTTCACGTTCCCAATTTCTTTTTATTTGCTTGTAACATTCTAATGATTTCACATTTTCTAAACTTCCCCATATTTCCTGTCTTTCTATGTCTTCTATTCTGCATTTTACCAATTTACCCACATCGCTTGTATTCCTTTCCCCTAATATCCATATATCTCCCATTCCTATTTTTTCCATAATTCCTCCTATCCCTGTTCACCAACTGTTTGAATCCTCTATTTTTGTTGTCTTATGCATAATTTCATAATTTCCCCTTCTTTGGCCAAACACCTATAACAGAGTTGTATTATTCTTTCCAATATTATTCCATTTCTTGTTTACTTTCCTAATTCTACTAAAGCTACTTCCCTATGTGCTGACCTAGGTAAGTCTGATACCTCTTTACAAAACCTTCCGAAATTTTGGTCCACTGTTTTGTTTACCTCTGTGTCCGCCCTCCCCCCCAGATCTCCACTGCATACAACATTTTGGATTCAACTACTGCTTCATACATTCTTTCTAACAATTTGGTTGTCTGTTGTAACTTATATTTGCATATTATTATCCCATTCATTGCCGCCTTTTCTTTTGCTTCCATTTTTCTCCTGTGTGCTCCCCACTTTCCACTGTTATTCAACCTTACTCCTAAATATTCAATTTCATTGACCAGTTATACCACTTTTCCATTTAGCACCCACTTTTCATTCTGTTTTAGTTTACCTCCCTTCTTGAAGACCATAACTTTCGACTTATTTATGTTTATACTATAGCTAATAGTACAAAACTATACAAAATGCAAAGCAAGGACACAGCAATGAAGATATAGGCATACAAAATACACACATAGCTGAAACCACAAGCTTTGTTTTAGGAAAGATTTTTTACATAAATTACCTCTCACTATCAGCATCAAACTTTGAGTTAAATGGACAATTATCTTACTTTTAAAAATGTTCAGGATTAAATTTAAGTCTGTTTTTTTGTAAGATGTTCTTATATTGTGAGGACCCTTTTTCTACTTCGCGCGACACAACTGGGCAATATTTAAAATTTGCGTTTACTTGTGGCTCAAGGGCAAGCTTTGCCTTCGCCACCGTTACCGAACTAGCTAATGGTTGATATGGTTCTTCAACCAGGACTTCTTTGAAGTACGTGGGCTGTTCAATATAGAATGGTCATAATTTGTTTACTGTCATAATTTTTTGCACTAAATTTTAATCTTAGTATATTCTGTTAGGTTTTGGTGAAACAAACACACCGTAGTAGTTTTAATTGTTGGTACTCCTGGTTACCGCCTGTGAGAACAAGGTAAGTTCAGACATATTCACTATCGCCTACCGCTGCAATGGAGGTAACACGCGAGGGACAATATGCGGTTTTGAAATTCTGCATTCGTCTCAACAAAACTTCAGTTGAGGCCTATACAATGTTACAGGAGGCCTATGGAGAGTCTGTTCTTACCTTCAGCACAGCTCGAAGATGGTTTAAGGTGTTTAAAGAGGGCAGACCATCGATATCAAAGGAAAGTGGACTCGGTGCTCCAGATACTGCTGTTACGGAAGAAAACATCAACACCACTGCTGCCATTGTAAGAGAGGATCGACGAATTACCTTAAGATCACTTTCTGAAATACCACACTTTTCACTGAGTGCCACCCACACGTTGGTGACAGAAACTTTACACATGAGACGTGTTTGTGTGCGATGGGTTCCAAGACTGTTGATTCCCGAACAAAAGGATATTCGCATGCAGATCTGCATGCAGTTAAAATTGATGTTAGAGGAAGATCCGGAGTTTCTTTCAAACGTAATCACTGCTGATGACACTTGGCTACATCATTTTGAACCTGAGAGCAAACAGCGAAGCTCAGTGTGAAAATCTCCTTCATAACCAACCCCAAAATATGAAAAAGTGGTTGCTTCTGCTGGGAAAGTAATGGTCATCTCATTCTTTGATATTCACGGAATGGTTTATCAGCATGTTGTACCTGCACACACATCAGTAACTGGACAATACCACAGGGATGTCCTGAAAACATTGGAAGTCCATATCAGGCGCAAACACTACATTTCCGTGAACCAGGCTGGATGCTGCACCACAATAATGCGCGGCCGCATATTGCCAATGTTGTTACTGAATATCTTGCAAAAATCAACGTGAAGTGCATCCCTCACCCTCCCTATAGTCCGAATTTAGCCCCATGTGACTTTTTGACTCTCTAACTTGAAGAAACGCCTTCGTGGGAAGCATTATCCATCATAAGAAGCAATGGTGAAGGCTGCGGAGGTGATTTTGAAGGATCTCTCAAAAATGGTTTCCAGCATGTCTCTGAAGGAAACTGGCGGCACTAGAAAGACGAACCTTCCAGTTATCTATCTTTATCTTTTTCGGCAAGCTTTTATCTCTGCGCAACACTATCTTGTCTTTTGTGCGCGCCGGCCGCAAATCGTCGCAACAATAGATTGGCGTCAATATGTAAGGTACAGAACTCCCTTATTTTTCTGGTTCTCGCCGGTGTCCAATCCGGTATATATCCCACGGGTATCGGGAACAACTGGCCCTTATGTCCAATCCAATCCGAACAACTCCCAATCTGGGAGTGGCTCGAATATTCGGCACGAGGTTCCTCTAGTAACGTCAGAGGTATCACGAATGCTAAGGGCCGCAGCGTCCGCACCACGGCAGCTGAAGGGGATGGTTCCCGTCCCCTACGGGAAGGTTGTTAGGGATTGCAATTTGTAAGGTTAGTAGCTCAGGATAAGTTCTATGGTGACTTATGGTGGGGCTAGCATTAGTCCTGGTCGCTTGCAGGTTTCGCCGGAGTCGAGATCATATTCCCGCAGACCTCAGAAAAAGCTGTTGAAGCTGGAAGGGTGTTTGTTATAAAAACTGTGGGATAAGGTTAGGAGCTAGTCGCTGATTTTTGGGAAGGAAAGGGCAGAATAGAAGTTATCGTTAGGGATGTACCTACCAATCGGAAGCTATTGCTATTGGAAGTTAACGGTTTTGAAGGACTTGGAGTTTGTGGAGATGGGATTTTGCTGCAGGGCGGAGAATTTGCTTGAAGATAAGCAATTCTTTGTGCAGGCTCATAGCCGATTTCCTATTGTACAGACGTTATAGCACAGCCAACCTTCTGGACAATGTTTGCCACAGAGCTGATGTGTTGTTTCCACGTCAGATGCCAATCAAGTGCTACTCCGAGGTATGTAGTCTCCGTGGACCATTGCACTTCTCCAGCCAGGCGGAGGTTGGGTACATCTTGTAGAGTGCGGCAGGTGAATGGGACTGCCTGAGATGTGGTTGCGTGTATCGGGGGAGGCATCGGTGAAATTGCGTCAAAAATAACAAAAAACGACATTTTCTGTGTTTTGCCTTAAAATTATATTTAAACATTGTAGTTTCAGAATCTGCCGGCAGTTAGGCCCTAGCGCCATTTAAAGAGCCGCTACGCCAATATTTAAATGCACATGTGCGGGTGGGGGCGGACATTTCTATTGCCTTTGCTATAGTATTCCAAAGAAATTGATGGAATTCTCACGTTTAAGCTACGCGGTTTGACTCCATAGACTGTGGTAATGAGCAGAGACATCTTCTGAATATTTGAGAAAGCTACGGAACATTTTTGCGTCCGCTTTTATATATTGTTTCCCACTTACTACTTTTGAAAGTAAACAAACATTTCCACTGGCATGTAGGGTTTGTGAAATATGTTTTACCTGCAAGTGAAAACTGTGGATAACAGCTTATATAAAATTACTATTGTTTAGAATTGTAATAAAGCCTGATTTAACATTGTATAGCTTTGTTGTTGCAACAGTAGGTATATGATTCATACCAGGTTAGGTTAGGAGTATAGTGGATATTTCGAAGCAAAATATAATGAAACTTTAAAGTCTTCTAGCCATAATAGTAAGTAATGATACTCGAATGCTCTGCTTGAGGTAAATGTTAAGTGAAAGCATATATTCCAAGAGTTAACAGAGATTCTAGTAGGTCACCTGTTGATGTAAATAGAAGAATGGTTGATGTACTTCTGGGCATTGGTAAGGGTCAGAAGTTTTGTAGGACCATGGGTATGAATTACATGAACTATTCTACCTACAATTTCCATCTCTTATACAAAAATAGATAGTTAGTACTATTATACTAGAGAGGTATTAAAGGAGAAGCACAGAATGCTAAAGAAAGTTTCCATGGAGTAAATGTCACAAAGAAATTTTTATATTAAGAAAGAAATTGTAAATTGCAGTGATTGCAGCTGTTAGTAAATTTAGTATGGGTTAAAAAGCTAGTCTAAATGTTAAGGTGAAAGTTGCAGCAGGCAAAGTAAGTCCTGTTAGCAAGAAAATTAGCAGTATTAGGGATAGGTGAAAGCTAAAACAAAGTGATCAAAGTTCATTGAGCAAAATTAAATCTGCCAAGCAGCAGATAAAAGTGACTAAACTAAAAGAAGAAGAGGATAATAAACTAGCTGAGTGGTCTTCATATAGTGAAGCAGGGTTTTGAAACATAGAAAAGATGTGTGTATTTCGATCCCCTAACTACAATTTTCTTAATGTCCAACTTTTAGGTTTTAATACTCCTTATGGTTCAGACACTACACTTTTCAATGAATTTCCTTAAGTTTTGCATATATGTATATTCCTAGATAAGTTTTCAATAAAAATTGGTATCATTATGCCTGTATATCAGAAGGTTAATAATGATTGTATTGAAAACAGAAAATTGAGAAAAATTCAAGAAAATGCTATCATATTCCTTAAAGTTTCTCCTCCAGAGCCATTAAACATAAACAAATGAGTATATACGTATATAGTTTTTTAACTATTATCTAATTGAACCAGAATCCAAAGTTCCAATCATTTATAACAAAAATTGTGGAGAATGTAATGTTTCCTGACGTAAAGAAATTACAGAAAAAAATTAATTTATTTTTCTGGTTAAAACTATTATAGTTAGAAAAATTGTAAAAAAGAATCAAAGGTAAACAAATTAAAGAGAAAGGAGGTAATAAGATAGCTGTAGGGCCTGCATATGATGAATGGAGTACTGAAAGTAAAGGAAGTAGTGTAATTTCTATCTAAATCTTTAAATTCATTTTTCTCCACATTCAGTTGTTGAACATTTTTAATCTACAAAATCTTCCAACTTCTGAAATTTTCAACGAATTTGTATTAAACTTTGCATGCATATTTCGAAGTAAATGTTTAGTAAAAGTGGCTATTTTTGTTGATTTAAATTAAATAGTTTATTTATTATTAAATTTTAAATCTCAAAATAACAAAAAATTAAGAAAAATTTAATATATTCACACGTACAATTTTTTTTCTCCAAAAATAATTGACACAAACTTTAAACTATAGCAATTTTTGTAACTGATGTACATAGAAATATGAATCTAAAATTTAAAGTTTCTAAAAGAAAAACTGTATGACCTGGGACTTTTTATATAACATACATAAATCATACTATTAAAAGCACTAAATAGTTTGTTAAAATACTATTTAAGATAGAAAGATGAATTTTGAAAGCTTAACTAGATTCCCTTATACCCCAAATAATGACAAAAGTTCAAGCAGTTCTGATGCAAACTTTGGATTTTAGCATTTTTCACAGATGCCTCCCCTTCGGGCGCCAAGTGATGAACCATTCAAATAGCATATTAGCGTAACTCTGATATACTCTCTGACTAGGGCCGGTGTTATGATCTCTGCATAAGGTGTGGGTTAACAGTTAACTTGGAGTTACACGCCGATGTCTGTATTACGAACTTCGTTTAAGGGCTACCTGAGAGTTATTTCTGGAGGTAAACTAACCTACCCCTCGAGTAGCTTTTAGTGAGATAACCTGGAGTTTACCTTCATACACAAAAAAGAAAATGGCGTGCCTCCAGGCCAGATTGAATGTTGACAGTGATTCTGAGGATGAAATGTTGGCACAGTATTGTGACTTTGTGGGTTCGTGAAATTAAAAGTCCAATTGCACAACTCAAAGTTTTCTTTATTTCCACTAAATTACAGTTGGAACACTTGCCGATTACGCAGAATTAAGTAATGCACACAATTACAATTCGTCCGTTCGTCTGCCACAGGTCCACTCTACCTCACAATTACGTACAACTCCTCTGATGCACGTACAAAGTCTTCCGGTCCCTTCGCTCACACGGCGCTCCAGACGGCTGTTCGCCAAGAACTGAACTGTCTCGCCAACTGCAGGCCATATATAGGGAAGATCGCCGCTTCTGGAAGGTTCGCGGCGCGCACAATTATCCCGAGGTTTCCAGACGTCTGGTGGGAGGGGAAAGAGATGGTACAGGGCTCGTGACGCTCTCCTAATCATCCCTTCAGTTAGTGACACAAGACAAATGGGTAGGCGTGGTGTGAATGCTTCCCGTCTGGCCCTACTCTCGGCCGTTTCTATCAGGAGTTCCGACGTTCGGGTGACAGTGTTTATTTAATAGAAGAAGAGCTAAAAGAATTAGAATGCGGAAAGGTAATTTCATACATATATATGAAACTATATATTGACACTATATATTGTCACGGCAATGGCATAAACAGTTTGGGCACAAATAAGAAAACAGTTGGCGGATAAAGTTTCGTGGTAATAATGAGCCTTGCTAAGCAGATAATGATAGCGCGGCTATTGTAAACAAGCGCCGGCAAGCAGAGTTGACCGAGGTAAAGGAATCGCCGGTATAGACTAAGTTAAGTTTCTAGAATGTGATAAAATATTTGGTTTCTTTATTCTTCCGGAAATTTCTGGACTGATAGAGATTGTTCGGGTTCTGGCCTATTGTAGAACATTCTAGAGTTACGAATTAGGTATTAAAGGACGTGACGGCTCGCAAAGTTAGCTGTAAAACAGTGAGCTGTAAACAGAGTAAGCAGAGAGCAGCTGAGAGTGTTGTTGTTGAAAAGACAGCTCTGTTGTTGTAACGACAGCTAATGTAATCAGCTGTCACGGTTTGTTATTGTCATCGACCTTGGAAGATTGTGTTATTATGTGATGTAATGTTGCTACGTGAGAATTGAAAAGTGTATCTCTACGGAAGTAAAGGAGATTTTTAATTTCTGTAACTCTGCCTTTTAATTCTACAAACCCACAAAGTCGCAATATATTTGTGACATGCTAAAAATGAAATAAAATAAACCACATGAGTATTAGGCATATTTACGTAATAATTTATGGAATGATAATTTCTAGTGTCCCATGATGTCAGTGACTTGTTGCAAGCAATGCAATATTTTATGCGAACATGTTGCAACATGTTTTAACGAACATAAATGTAATAAACAAAGCATGTTAAACCTATACCGGAACGTACACGCAATACTATATGTGTAGGTGGGTAGGTATAATTATTCAGAAACGTGCTCAAGTAGTAAACGTTGGATTTTGCTAATAGTGGGTGCACTGTTTAATTTGCGTTTCGTTAAATCATTACCAGAGGAAAGTAACAAGCAAACAGTGAATAAAACAAATTTTTTAGGTTATGCAATTTGTATCGATGTCCAAACCGTTATTGCAAACGTTGTTCACACATGTAATGTAGCTAATTACATGTACAATACCATAATGGTTTTGTCCTACAATGTGCCTTAATAAATACCATTTGCTAATTATATTGCGATTTATGCAGTGTGAGCGCTGTCTCAATGCAAGTTGAAGTATTACTTACGATTCTTGCCGTACCTACTATAGATGGTGCAAATGCAGTACATAAATATATTTGCTGCGAATTGCCCACGTAAAGAAATGTTAAAACCATCCCATCTTGTATCCTGTTGTATTTAAATGAAGCAATTTATTTGTTCAATTACGTTTTTCAATCAAGGACAGAATGCTGTGACTGAAATGTGGCGTTCGTTTATGAAGTGCCAAGAAGAAATTAAAGTTTGCTACAACCTGTTGCGTTTAAAGAAAACCATAGTTATTACTTCATAACTAGCCAAATAGTATTCGTCTAATGCATGAGATTATGTTTAAAGATGTATGAAAATGCATGAAAATCATCAGAGTAAAGTACAGTACTGTCTTATTTATTGATTAGTGAAAATGAGAATAGAATAAAGAAACACATAGAATCTTTCACATAAACATAGGTAAACATTCAAAAGTAAACATATGCAATATAGGATACAAAATAAGTATTCGTCTGGATACTGGAACTGGTGTAGAATGTTACAGTTGGTACTTAGTACGCCCTCCATTCCTCTTTATAATCTCTTGCATTCTCCTTGGCATGGATTTCATCAAAGATTTTGTTTTTCCACTATAATGTTATGCTACTATAATGTTATGTTACTATAATGTTATGATACTATATAGTTAGCCCTAGACAAGTACTGAACCACCTCCATGTTTAACTGAAGCTGTTATATTTTTCTCCTCAAGCTCACAATTCTTTTTCCTCCACACTATTACTCGCTCTTTTGACTTTAAAAGCTCAAATTGACTCTGGCCAGTAAATACAACCTTCTTCCAGAAATCAAACCCTTCGTATTTATGTTCTTTTGCAAAAGCAACTTTCTTCTTTCTGTTGATTTTACAGATGTATGGTTTTCTAGGGGTTCTTCGGGCTCCAAACTCGGCTGCATAAAGCACGTTTCTTATAGTTTGTGCTGAAACAGACTTTCCTGTGTGTTTTAACTGCATTAGCAAGTTTTGGATCACTTAGTTTAGGATTTTTCTTGACTTCTCCAAGTAACTGTCGTTTCCCCATCTTGGACAGAACTGCAGTACCACCGCTTCTTGATTGATTTTTCGTAACTTTTGTTCCGATCAAACCTGTATATAATAGTGTTCAGTGTATTGGTAGATCTTCCAGTGGCTTCAGCAATTTTTAGAAAAGATTTTCCTTTTTAAATAACCTGATGCAAATTTCTCTCTCTTTTTTGCAGTTTTCACGACGTATTTGAGCCATATTACTTAAATAGCAGTCAACGGCTTTGAAACAGAGATGGAACTCTCAGGATGAAACACAAGTACATAAGAAAAGGGAAGGGGTGTGTGTCAGCGAGGCACCATACCTGGGATCTTGTGTACTAGATGAATATTTGTTTGACATCAAACGGGACATGATTTTATATAACGTAGAGCTGTTCAGTAATTAAGCAATATATGAACCCAAATTGTGTTTTATTTTTTAATCTTGATATCAACCGATGTAAGGATATAGTTACCGTTCGTTTCTTATCTTTATTTTTCTGGTTGTGCTTGTTACGTTCTATGTGAGATGGTTAGACGAATACTTTTTGAAGTATCTGCATATATTTTAAAAAAGTCAGGTAGCAGGTTACTGGTCCCAGAATGCATATGTTATAACCTGGCTTTTATTCATGGATGACTTGTAATTTATGGACCTTCCGTCTTTGCATATACCTCTGTGAAATGATAATTTATATAAGAAGCGTTAATTTATTCATGAGGATAAGGTACTGACCAAATGATTTTAGCCAAATTATATTTGTGCAATATTATTATCAGAATTAATACCATGTATGTGGCCCTATTTTTAAAATGTTTTGATTGGAAATCTCTTGCTGTTCATAAATTAACAATGCATTCCATATATTCTCCATGTATCTCACCTAACCTATAACACTAATCTAACGCAACCTATATAACCTATAACACTAACCTAACGCTATGAAAAATAATCTAACGCTATGGAAAAATCTAAACCCTAAACGAATTATGCCAGATCTTATTACGAATGAACTATTAATGAAAATATTGCGAAAATATACAGAAAACAGTTAATTAAAAGTTAAAACAAGATGCCTCATGCTACTACATGTGTTTGTTTTTTCCACTAGTTACACATTCTAAACACAAGATAGTGTTGCAAACAAGATAAAATCCTAGTGGAAAATATTGCCAACTGTTCACATTCCTCCATAATGGACAGGGTAAACAACCTTCAGGTCAATTCGGTTCGTAATACGAGGAACTGAACCTATATAACCTATAACACTAACCTAACGCTATGAAAAAAAATCTAACGCTATGGAAAAATCTAAACCCTAAACGAATTATGCCAGATCTTATTACGAATGAACTATTAATGAAAATATTGCGAAAATATACAGAAAACAGCTAATTAAAAGTTAAAACAAGGTGCCTGATGCTACTACATGTGTTTGTTTTTCCCACTAGTTACACTTTCTAAACACAAGATAGTGTTGCAAACAAGATAAAATCCTAGTGGAAAAGATTGCCAACTGTTCACATTCCTCCATAATGGACAGGGTAAACAACCTTCAGGTAAATTCGGTTCGTAATACGAGGAACTGAACCTATTCAATAGTTATTGGTAACTGAAAGGTAACGAAGTTCCGATAGCAACCGGAGATGGTAATACAGGCTCTCAGTTTGCAAACCTACATTTCAATAACACACACACGACTGGACATTGAAGATCTGAATGTCAGACCTTCGGTCTCAACCCAGAACAGTGCTAGGCCCTCTACTGGCATTTCAATAACAAGAGCGGGGTAAGTTACACTTTTGAAACATTGAATGTAGATGGCAGGCCCATACTATTTGACTCTTGTTTGTGGAAAATCAAGAAATTTGGTGAAATAGGAAAGTGAACGAAAAACGTAATGAACGATGTTATTTATAATTGATAACTGCATATACCTTCAACATTCCTATTTACCAAACCGTTGCTGTTTTGTTCTGGATACGCAAAAGTCATTGCTTGTTGGGTACTCATAGCTCTATTATGTATTATAAATTAAATCAGTGCACTGCTTTGATTAAGAAGACAGCTATGGTAATTATCTGTTCAATTGCTTCGATGAGATGAGGTGTTGGTGTGATTATTAGAGACCGGTGGTGTATGTATAGAGTGACTCATTGGATATTGGAAAATCAACTAATCGTGTGCTACAAGTGACCATGTGCAAAGTGAAACAGTGTGAATAGAAGTAGTAAACAGTGGTGTTCGCGTTGAGCTCAGTTTGTGAGTGAACAGTGTTTGGAGTAAATAGTGACGCGTATTAAAGCCTAGTTTGTGAGTGAACAGTGACAAGTATTAAGCATAAATCCGCAACAAAAGAGCGTAGGACGCACAGCTGCGTGCCGTTGTTGCACGCAACAGGAGGAGTCCCTAAACATCGACGCCCTCAGCAGCAACTGCGGCTGACAGACATTGACTACCGCAACAAGATGGCGGCGGCCGCAGTGACAATTGCAGGAGCACTACCACCAGCTGGCAGCGGACTGATCCCCCAAGGCGGTCGGCCGGCTACCCTTCCAGCCCCACCGCAAGAGCACTCGAACAGCGACCCGCCCTCGGGCCCAACATTGGCCTACGTCACAGCAGCCACTACCCCAGTCCCGATGGAGCACAGCGCCATGGAGGACAAGGCAGTTACGCGAAAGTACGCCCAACTGGAAAAGGAGGTAAAAGACATCAAAAAAGAAATATCTAACCTCCAGGAAATATTGGAAAACATGGCCCCAGAGTCCCGGGACTATGGAAATATAGTTAGTGAACTGGCACGCTGCTACCAGGAACACGCCATCAAAAAGCGACACCTGGTGCACCTGGGAGAAGGCTGGCAGGCAGCATCGCCCAGAAAGCGACCCCACCACCGCAATAGCGACTCAGATGCCGAGCGCAAGAAAAACAAAACGCAACATTTGCCCCTCCAGTTCACACCCAGAAACAGATACGAGGCGCTGTCCTCATCCGAGGAGGAAGAAGATCTGGAACGATCCACTGCCTTCCCTGCCCTTCCGACCACAAAACCAAAGGCACCAAAGGACCAACGGCCAACACGGCCAAACACTTCTGCAGCAAAACCGTCAATAACAAACCCCAATACTACACCCAGCCCCACCCCTACATTGGCCTCCACAAGAGCCGCAGCCGCGGCTAAAAACATAAAGCAAACCTCACAGAAACCGCCGCGTATCGTCATTCCTGACGGCAGGCAGGCGATTAAAGTCTTGCAGATACTCCGCGGCTCCCTCCCAGCTGGCGCTTACACGCTCCAGAATACGCGCAACTTCCTCAAGCTGTTCCTCAATCGGTAAAAAGACGCCATCCCCACTGTGACCAACCTCAAGGACGACGGAGTGGAGAACTTCAGCTTCACCCCTCGGAGTGATCAAACTCTCCGATACATCCTGAAGTGTCTTCCCGAGGACCTTGAAGGGGACCTTATCCGCGAGGAGCTAGAGGCGAAGGGCTACACCGGCGTCCTAGTTCGTTAACTGAAATCACGCGTCAGGCCTCTGCCAAACTTCCAAGTTACCCTTGACAAAACAACTCAAAGCAAGCGACTTCTGCATGAAAGAGAGTTATGCCATATACTTGTCACTGTAGAGGTTCTTAAGACAAAAAACAACATTACACAATGCTTCAACTGCCAGCAGCTAGGGCATACATTTAAGATGTGTCACATGACCTCCCGATGCGTCCTCTGCGGTGGCCTCCACCGCTTAGCTGACTGCCCAAAGAAGGCAACGCAGGACGTTGTACCCCGCTGTGCGAACTGTGCGGAGACGCATCCTGACAGCTACAGGGGTTGCGAGATGTTCCGCAACGAACGCCATCGCCGCCAACTGGCAGCCATAGCCAGGGCACCCCCAAGTGCACAACCAGGTCCATGACCCATTGCCCACCCGGCCCTGCTCAGAAATGGGGTTTCTTTGCAGGCGCCAATAGGGGACAAAGCGCACCAGTGCCGCCACATGCTGGCCAACCCTCAACAGCTCCCCCCTCCCAGGCGTCATCTGGTGACCTAGGAGGCCTCAAAGAGCCCTTTACTCTGTTTAAAGAGCTCAACTTACAGAAACTAGCTCCGAAGGTACAGCCGTTTATCGCAAGATATAAGAGCTGCACCAGCACTTGGGAGAAACTAGAAGCCCTCATATGGCTTCTGTCGGACATCTTCTAGTAAATGGCTCAACTAAGGGGAGGCACATCTCTAACTCGCGGGCTCCTGTGGAATGCCGACGGCATCTACAGGCAGCAGCACGAACTTGAAAGCTACCTGCGGCGTAACAAAATTGACGTCGCATTCATTTGTGAAACAAAATTAAAGCAGGAGCACACCTTCAATCTCAGGGGTTACCAAATATTTCGGACTGACAGAATAGGCAGACAGGGAGGGGAAACAGCTATTTCACTAAAAAAAACAAAGTTGCTCATGCTCCTGTTACGCTGCCACAATTGGCAGCGTTCGAGTGCACGGCTCTTAAAACACGATTAAATAACAAAACGGTGATGCTGGTGGCCCTCTATCGGCCCCCAAACAACCCCGACTGTAGACGCGAACTCGAGCAAATCCTCACTTTGGAGGAGCGTGTTATAATGGCAGGAGACTTCAACGCTCGACACCCCTGGTGGTATACACGTCGAGCAAACGCGGCTGGAAATCTCCTAGTAGACCTTATAACAGAAAATGACGATCTCTAAGTGTACTTACCCCCGAAACCACCTTCTGGCACAAGTCAGGGCACTTCCACCCTGAAATTTTGGACTTCGTCATTACAAAACTGCAACGTTACCAAACAACTTCACTGTGAATCACAGCCTAGACTCCGACCACCTTCCAGTGCATTTTGATATCAGTGGCGTCATCACGGCCGATCTGACCGACCCTCTGAGGCTCGCAGAAACAGACTGGAGCAAGTTTGCCCTTGAAATGCATGGGATGCCTCAGCCTAGCCTGTCATACTACAGCGAGGCGGACATCGACGTCGCCATTGAAAGCTACACCGCCTCGCTGCACACGGCCAAAAGAAATTCCACCAGCTACACCACAAGCCCACCTAGTTTTGCACGTACCCTGAGATGGAGCAGCACATTGCCAGGAGGCGACGCTTGACGAGACTTTGGCGGCTTACCCGCCAGCCTGAGTACAAAGTGCTAGCAAAGTGGCTACGCAACGTCATTCGGCAACAAATTAAATGAAACAAAATTGAGCAGTGGGAGCAGAAAATGTTAAATACCACACATTCGGAAAATTCTTTATGGAAATTATTAAAGGCATTTAAAGTCTCCTCGAACGCTAACTCAGGCACTGAGGCGCTACACACTCACCTCGGCCTGCACTTCTCCTCTGAGCAGAAAGCCGAGGTCTTTGCAGACTCTCTGGAAACAAGATTTACAGAAAACCCAGCGACGAACCCCAAGTTAGAACGGGACGTCCAGACCTGGATACAAAACTGGGTGGCACAGAGGCATGAGCAACACTTGCCCCTCACAATGCCGCATGAAACTGTACAAGCTCATTAGGAAGCTACCTAATGGAAAGCCACCGGCCCGGACAGGGTGACTAATGAGGAACACAAACATCGCCCGAGAAAAGCCCTGGTGTAAATTACATAAAATGTTCAACGCTTGTCTGCAGCAAAATTATTTCCCTGACACTTGGAAACGAGCCAAAGTAATAATGATCCCTAAGCATGGGAAAAGCACCAGACAACCTCAAAATTACCGCCCCATTAATCTCCTGTCCACTATTGGTAAATTGCTCGAGAATATAATTCTATTTCGACTCCAAAAACAAATTGCGGCGCCTGACATTTCAAATTCACAATTTGGCTTTAGAAAAGGGTACTCAACAGATCTTCAACTTTTAAGACTAGTAGATGACGTCACCGAGCAGTTTAACAATGGGGCTTCAACGTTGGCGCTATTTTTGGACGTAGAAGCCGCATTTGATCGGTGCTGGCACAACGGCCTGATTTACAAGCTGCAGCGAGAGTTTGCTGGCCTCCAAAATTCACTGCCATTGCTGCATAATTTTTTAAAAAACAGGCGCTTCTACGTCCAAGTGGGTCGCTCCTCCTGAAAGGAGAGAGTGATGCAGGCTTGCGTACCACAGTGAGCTGTTATGTCACGTTTCCTGTATATACTCTTCACCAACGACTTCCCCGTGGACGCCAGATGCAAGGTTGCAATGTATGCTGACGACACTGCAATATACAACCATCATAAAAATCCTCGTTATGGACTTTTAGAGATGCAGCGGTACATTGACCGCTTCCTTTCATGGCTTCATGACTGGATAATCAAAAGTAATGCGAACAAATACCAGCTTATACATTTTACAAAGCGGCGCCCTTTGGTAATGGACCTAACGGTCGATAGTCAAATATTGCACTGTCGTCAGCAGGTCAAGTACCTCGGTGTGACGTTGACAAGCATGATGCTTTGGACGACCCACCTAAGAGATAGCGCTCACAAAGGGCGGCAGCGATTAAAGATGTGCGCCCCCATATTTAGGAGCAAACAGCTAAAGCTCTGCTCGAAGATCATCCTATATAGATCCTTTATCTTATCCGTGGTCCTGTACGCCTTCGTGGTCTGGGCCAATACCTCCAAAACCGCCCTAAAGTATCTCGAAACCCTACAAAACCTATCCTTACGCAAAATCCTGTCTGCTCCTATCCGAACAACAACTGCAACCATTCACCAAGAAACCCACGTCCCTTACATCAACGAGGCCATCAACAAACCTGCCTCTTCCATCTGGGCGCGCATCCGACACCATCAAAACCCCACCATACACAACATTGGGAAAGGCGAACCCAAACACCGAAAACACGCCAGAATCAAAGCATATTGAAGAAAAACAAAAATAAAAAACAAAACGACTGCAAAATTGTGCGCACCCTACCCTTCCTGGTTCAGGCCACGCTACGCGGCAGAGGCCGCCATCATCGGCAGCCCAGTAATTAGCTACCCGCTGCTGCACAGCCTAACTGCGAATATTGTAAATATTGTACATAGCCAGGTCTGTACAGTGTAGTGCGTGTGATTTTGGGACGTACGTGGTATGCCCAGGTGTGTGTGTGTGTGTGTGTGTGTGTGTGTGTGTGTGTGTGTGTGTGTGTGTGTGTGTGTGTGTGTGTGCTCGCGCGCGCAAGATAAGCGTAGTATAAATATGTAAATATAAAAACAAAAAAGAAAGACAAATAACGAGATAAAACTTGTTCTCGGCGGCCTCAGAACAGGTCGCCGTATGGGTTTTAGAAGAACCCCAAAGACAATAAAAAAACCCATACCCAAAATTATAAACCCATGTAAATTTAGAGCCTGTAAGCCGGGTCCAATGTAGTGGCACAGGGCAAATAAGTTACAAATAAAAGGCCTTAAAGCCCTCCTCCTTCTTCTCTATCAAGCTGTTGTGTGAGTAAGACGTACTCGTCAAATTCTAAAATGAACGCTATCGCCAAAAGTTGTTATAGTATAATTGTAATTGTGCTATGAGTAACAATTATCACTTTATAGTGAAAACCTTTAATTATCAAGTGCTGAAAAGTCAAATCATCAATAAATCGAAAAGATTATTCAAAAGTAATTCGATAAAATAGTGTTTCATTTAAAAATCCATCATCTTCTTTGCATCCGCGACCCGTCCTGGGAAAAAGAATCTTATGCGAACATCAGAGCTGCTGTGAACGAGGTAATACTTGCAGAACATCAGGGAACTGCATACATTCGATACATATTGTCTACGCAACGTGGGATTTAACCAACCTCAAATTCACAGCTAAGTAATTTTCGTTACACGTTGCTGCTGTGTATATGGGATTATCCTTCAATACATAAGGTTACTGAATGCATAATATATCAAGTTATCGTTCTTCTATTATTTCCCTTAATTCTTGCATTAACAGTTTTGCCCTCTGAGCATTTACTTGACAAATTCTTATGCCCTTGTATTTTATTCCTATTAAGATCCTTACTTCCAACCTGCTATATCGTTCACATTCGTTCTCTCAAACTCGTATCCTTTCACTTCATTAATATGACTGTATCACAGGGAACTGTACCTGTGTCCTATTCTTTGTGTTGTTCTTATCTGTCCTTGTGTACTTGCTATAATCTGATTGTTAATCTGATTATCATTATCTATTCCTTCGATTTGGGTGGCTGCATCTATCGTCTTATTCTTACATTTTTGTTTATACTTCATTGCCCATAATGCATTCCATCTTCGTCTGCTCGGAATACTTTTGTTTTCTTCCCTGTGTATGCTTTTAGTTTCAGTTTTCTTGTCCATAATCATTTCTATTTATTAATTGCTCCCAAAACATTCTATATGTTGGGTAGTTATTCCTGTTGGCACAGTGAATTTTAATTCCTGCTTCTAAATTCTTCTTTCTGGTTCTGCAAGGTATGCATACTGACTTTTCTGTATCTTTGGCCTTTGAAATTTTTTTTGTTGTGGTCCTGTTCACCGTAATGTGAACACACAGATTTCTCCTGTTAGCAGTACTTGGCTACGAGGCCTAATTTCTGGCACTTCATATATTTAGCGACTGCTTTATAGTCTTTAATCTGAATGGCTTGAAAGCCAATATATATTTTTGCTTTTTGAATCAACTTGAGTCTCAGTTTAGGGTCAACTTGCAATACATGATGTACTGTACCTTTGTCTCTTGGTCCGTTTCTGAATCTGAAGGTAACCTTTTGGTCGAATTCTCCCATGGCATCTGGTCTTTGTAGTTTTGCTCGTGCATGTTTCGCTTTATATCCTCTTCCTTTTCTGTGGACAGTATATCGTAAATTATCATTAGTGGTTGTTGCTTTTTAGCTTGTTCAACCGTAATGCCCTTATCTATTGCTATTTACAATCTTTTCCATGTCATCTTTTGTTTTAACTTCCACTATAATAATGAAATCTGTGGCACGTTCATTTGTTATCTTAATTTTCTCCTCTATTGGTTTTAAATTTTTGGTAACAATGTCATGCATTTCATTTGTCTTTCATGCTTGGGTAGATCTAAGAAGCACAGTATGCGTTTGCTTCTTTATGCAATCTGTCTTCTGACTCTGTTAATGTTGATTACATTGCCATTTGGGCATATGTTTGTGTCGGATGGGCCATGGCTTCCCTCAATGCCTTGTTTTCCGCTTGCAGGGATATTACTTTTGTAGCTAGATCATTAAATGTTTCCATGATTTTACCAATCTGGGTTATTATTGTTTTCTTTGTTCCCACTCCAACATTGTCAGCGGCTATCGCCGCATTTATCTCTTACGCATTCCACAAAAGTAGGGGGCATCTGCTCTCTGGCCACAACCTCACCTTCAACAATGATAACTTTACAACTTCCACTGTCCGATTTCGTAGGAGATCTCAATACTGACCTAATAGGTTTAAAGTCATCCGCTTCTTCTGTTCTCCCTCTGTATTGTGATTTAGACCGCCTCTCAGCTACTCCGGGCATGCCGGGATACCCGGGTCGGACGAGAATCCGGGAGCAAGTTTGCACTGTCTGGTAAGGACGCGTGCACACGCAGGACACCCTACATTCCACTAAATATTAACCCTCCACTAGACGCCTTACAGCAGAGGATTAGCTGCCAAACTCCGGCCCCTGTAACTACGGACACGACGCCACCACCTGCGGTGCTCCACCTCGGGCCACTACTGCGGCGCTTCATCCCTGACGTCAGAATGCAGGAGCCACGAAATACGCCGCCGCCGTTACTGCGCCACATGCGATGGCTTCCGAAACTATACAGGAGGGGCACAGTGCCCACTCAACCCCAGCAAAAGCCGCAAAACCGCCACGCCAGCGGCCGCGCCGTGCCTCAGTGGTTAGACCGCTTGGCTCTCACCAAGGCGGCCCGCGTTTGATCCCAGGTGACCTCAAAGTGAGATTTGTGGTGGACAACACCTCGCTGGGACAGATTTTCTCAGGGATCTCCGGATTCCCCCGCCATCTCATTCTACCGGCTCTCCATCTTTATCTCATGTATCATCAGTGCCATCGCTTGCTGTACCGTATGTAGTAAAAGCAGGCGTTAAACACTACACATTTCACTAGACATTTCACCACGCCAGCAGCTCCAGCCTCGGACCACTACTCGCCACCTACGCAGGCACTCAGCGAGGAACTCAAGACAGCATCAGCCAAGACCAAAATCGAGCTACACAATGCTAACGTCCGCCTAGCTGCAGTGGAAACGCAGCTCGCCGCCGCCTCCGCCGCCACGACCAACCTGCCAACCTTCAGGAACACACCGCCTGACATTGCAAAGATCCTAACCCAGCTCGAGGATACTTACAATCACTATTTTCAACTGCTTGTATCGCCGAGTTAATCGCAGTTTCTATTGATCTCCATTTTCTAAATCCATATTGTTTGTTAGTCATCCCTATCAACCTCCTATATTTATCTACTCTCTTCAAAATCAGTTTCTCTTGTATCTTGCCTAGGATGTTAAGTAGACAGATTGGCCTATATGAGTTTGCTATTGTTGTATCTTTACGTTTGGCCTTTTTGAGTATAACCACATTTGATTCTTCCCAACAGTAAGGTACTCTGGCTTGTACTAGGCATTCATTTAATAAGTTGCAATGATGTGGGCGATTGGTTTCTCCAATGCTTGAATAATTTCTGCGTTTATGTTATCCGGACCTGGGACCTTTTCCTTCTACATTTCTCTGATTGAAACTTTTACTTCGGAGACATCAAACGCATAAATTAATCTGGGATTGCTGTATTCTTTCTCAAAGTTCCTTCGCAGTAGCTTTTGTTCTTCATTTTCGTCATCATGGTCATAAGATGGTAATAGAGTTTTTAGGAGTTGATTAGTTGATGCAATCCATGAGTTTGTAAATGTCCCATCAGGATATTTCATTGTTAAAATAATTTCTGGTGCCCTAATTGTCTCCATAACTAACACATGCTGTTCTCCATACATTTTCATTCTAATTGTCTTCTACAAACCTATTCCAACTTTCTTGTCTGGTCTCTTCTAAATTTTGTTTATACTGTTGCTTCAGTTTTCTATATTCATTTAACCTTATTTGTCTCTCCTGTGCAGTGGTCCTCTTTTGGTAGTTTCTTCTTGCTTTTCGTACTCTACTTCACAGTTTCTGTAATTTACCATTCCATACTCTATATCCCTTATTAGTTTTCGTGCATTTTTTCAAAGAATTTTCCATTTCTTCTTGTATACATTTTGTGAATTGCCATGCTGTTGAATCCTCGTCATCCCCTGTTTGTATTTCTGAACGTGTTTGAAACGATTCTCTAAGCTTTGCCCAGTCTGAACTTTTAATTTGATATCTTTCTCTCTCCTTGTTGGGTAACGTTTCTCCTTCTCTCCATGTTATAACATCAAAGTATATTAAACTGTGATCACTGGTTGTCAGTTGCTGTGCTACTTTCCAACCTATAATTCAGTCTGCTATGTACCACTTAGCTACGGTGACATCAATATATTCTTGTGCTCCTACTCTGTTACCAAATGTATATGGATTGTCTCTACTATTTATTACTACTAGGTCATTTTGTATGATAATTTCTTCTAGTTGTTGTCCTCTCTGGTCTGGGTGTTTGCTGAACCACCATGTAGATTTCGCATTACAATCCATCGTAAATATTATTGATTTTGTAGAATATGCATCCAGTATGTTCTCCATCTTCGTACTGGTTGCTTAGAATGAAACTGTTACCATCTGCAATCACCTCTGAAACAGTTAACGTGTTCATCACAAAATTGTGTCACTTTCACTACTTCTAACTCCCAGTTTACCGTTATGGTTGCCGTCATAGTTTATCTTCCCTCCATTATCACTCTTGACGTTCCTGCTGTGTATATGGGATTATACTTCAATATATAAGGTTACTGAATACAATATATATCAACTTCTCTGCCTTCTAGGATTTTCCTTAATTCTTGCATTGCTATTTTAGCTCTCTGCGCATTTATTTGACCATTTCTTGTGCACTCGTACTTCATTCCTGTTAAGATCCTTTCTTATATCCTCCTATATCGTTAATATTCTTTCTCTGAAACACGTATTCTTTCACCTCATTAATATGACTGTATCGCAGGGAACTATACCTGTTTCCTATTCTTTGTATTGTTCTTATCTCTCCTTGTGTACTTGCCATAATCTGATTGTTAATATGAATATCATTATCTATTCCTTCTATCTGGGTGGTTGCCCATAATGCATTCCCTCTTAGTCTGCTCTAATTATTTCTGTTTATTTTCCTGTGTATGGCTTTAGTTTCAGTTGTCTTGTCCATAATCATTTCTATTTATTAATTGCTCCCAAAAATTGTATATGTTGGACAGTTGTTCCTGTTGGCACAGTGAATTTTAATTCCTGGTTCTAAATTCTTCTTTCTGGTTCTGCACGGTATGCATACTGACTTTTCTTTATCCTTGGCCTTTTGAATTCTTTTTTTTTTTGTGGTCCTGTTCCCCGTAATGTGAACACACAGATTTATCCTGTTTGCAGTACTTTGCTATGATGCCTAATTTCTGGCACTTCATACACCTGTGACTACTATATTGTCTCTGTCTGAACAGCTTGGAAGCCAGTATATATTTTTTCTTCTTGAGTCAACTTAAACCTCAGTTTAAGGTCAACTTCAAATAAATGATGTACTGTTCGTTTATCTCTCGAACCGGTTCTGATCTGAAGGTGACCTTTTGGTCGAATTCCTCCCATGGCATCTCGTCTTTGTAGTTTTGCTCGTGTAGGTTTCGCTTTATATTCTCTTCCTTTTCTGTGCATAGTATATCGTAAATTATCATTAGTGGTTGTTGCTTTTCAGCTTGTTCAACCATAATGCCCTTGCCTATTGCTGCTTACAATCTTTTCCATGTCTTTTGTTTTAACTTCCATTATAACAATGAAATCTGCGGCACGTTTATTTGTTATCTTAATTTTCTCCTCTATTGGCTTTAAATTTTTGGCAACAACATCTTGTACTTAATTTGTCTTTCATCGATGGATAGATCTAACAAGCACAGTATGCGTTTTCTTTTTTAAGGCTTTATGCAATCTGACTTCTGACTCTGTTAATTTTGGTTTCATTGCCATTTGGAATTATGTTTGCTTCGGTTGGGCCATGGTTTCCCCCAATGCCGTGTTTTCCGCTTGCAGGGTTATTACTTTTGCAGCTAGTTCATTAAATGTTTCCATGATTTTACCAATCTGGGTTATTATGGTTTTCTTTGTTCGCACTTCAACTTTGTGAGCGGATATCGCCGCATTTATCTATGTTAGGTATTCCACAATACTAGGGGGCATCTTCTCCCTAGCCACAACCTCACCTTCAGCCATGATAACTCCAGAATGTCCACTGTCCGATTTCGTAGTAGATCTCAATAGTGACTTTCTAGGTTTAAAGACATCCGCTTCCTGACTGCTCCCTCTGTCTTGTGATTTAGAGCTCCTCTCAGCTACTCCGGACATGCCGGAATATCCAGGGTCGGACGAGAACCAGGGAGCAAGTTTGGCACTGTCTTGTAGGCTGGTGTGCACACGCAAGGCACCCTCCCTCCCAGTAACTATGAACACACCACTAGACGCTTTCCAGCAGGAGGTTAACTGCCAAACTCCAACCCCTGTGGCAACGGACACGACGCCACCACCTGCAACGCTCCACCTCGGTGCCACTACTGCGGCGCTTCATCCCTGACGTCAGAACGCAGGAGCCACGAAATACGCCGCCACCGCCCCCGTTATTGCGCCACATGCGATGGCTTCGGCCACTATACAGGTCAGGCACAGTGCCCACTCAACCCCAACAACAGCCGCAAAACCACCACGCCATCAGCTCCAGCCTCGGGCCACTCCTCGCCACCTACGCAGGCACTCAGCGAGGACCTCAAGACAGCATCAGCAAAGATCCAGATCGAGCTACACAATGCTAACGTCCGCCTAGCTGCAGTGGAAACGCAGCTTGCCGTCGCCTCCGCAGCCACGACCTACCTGCCAGCCTTCACGAACACACCACCTGACATTTCAAAGATCCTCACCCAGCCCGCGGAGACCATCAAAGACACTGTAGCAGAGAACTGCAACACCATCCAGACCTACTTTACGAAAAAAACCTCAAAATTCTCAGCTCGCCTACACCGCATAGAGGAGCTGATAAGCAAACATTCAAGAATTGAAGACATCTACCACAACCTCGAGACACTCATCATGCAAACACACAAATCAGCTACAGAATACACTCAAAATTTACTCGGGACCATAGTCAGAAGGTTCTATATTAACCAGAACTTCCTTGTTCAGTTAATTCATCAACTCTCTGCCTACACCGACTCACACATAATCGCCAACTTAGTCAGAGCAATCAACGAAACAGTAAATCCCGACATGAACCACCTACGCCGAGCGATACCACAACGAAACTTCCAGAGCACATGTCCCAATGAATTCCCAGTTTGGCTTCCAGGGCGCAAGTCATGCCTGCCATCCTGGCCTTCTACTTACGCAACGCAGCACGATTCATGATGCTAAGGTAACAAACGACAATTTCCAGAGTGCTCAGTGCGGGATCTGCCCCAAAAAGAACCTCTCCAATTTCGCTTGCCTAACCCCGCTTCCTTACATGAAGCGAAGTTCCTTGTTTCTGTTTTATTAAAATTATATTAAAAAAAGAGTGACACCAAGTCATTACAAATGGCGCCACAACGTGGTGCAGAATTTTGAGAATGTCATTGCAAACATGTACACTATTCCCACCACATACACATTAGCAGCTTAGTCGTTAAAATACGAGCAATGGCTCTTATTGTTTATAAACCTTCTTTAAATAGTCACACACATTGCTTGATATTTACAAAATTTTCTTCAGTACCTTTATCATCATAAATTCTTACCTTATCATCATTTTCAAAGGTTGATACTTGTTCTTGAGTAATTTTTTCTGCTGTAATTTTTTATTGTCATTATTTTTGTTTCCTTGATTTTTATGTTAGTGTTACAAGATTGATTCAAGATATCTAAAAAATACATTCATATCTGTATCTGTGTTTTTAAGGGACATTCAAATGAAACCTGGTCTCTTGTGATAAGTAATGGTAACTATTTTTTAACTAAAAAATAGTCGCCAAAACTGTTGGCACATTTATTCCATTGCGAAACTAGCCGGTTGATTCATCCTTGAAGGAGCTAGTAGGCTGCTGTCGGATCTAGGCCTGTACACTTTTACACATTTCGTCATCCGTTGTGAATCGATGTACGCGAATGGCTTGTTTTAGAGGTCCATAAACATGAACGTCAATGTGGCTTGATAATGCTAGGCACGGCTGATGACTCCCCTTTCCAGGAACTCGACAAGCAGTGGGCCCTTGTGGTCAAAAAAGGACATCTTGACTTTAATAAAACTGCTGAGCACGGCCTTTAATTTCTTTGGAGGTGGTTAAGTCGCATATTTCCACTGCTTGCTCTGACGTTGGCCTTCCGGTTCAAAATAGAGACACCATATCTCGTCACCACGGACAGTATGTGTCAGAAAGCTGTAGTCAACCTCATGATAACGTTGCAGTAGACTCAAAGGAAAGCCCCTTGCGAGTATTGAGGTGTTCGGCAGTCAGTTGGTGGAGAACACACAGCGCACTAACTTTTCGAAATTTCAAATGTTGTTGCATTATGGTGTGAATTTTGCACACGCAGTAACCGCTGGCTCACGTCGACGGTGATTATATGGTTGCCCAAGACTAAAGCATTCACTTCTGCATTCATTTCAGGTGTGCTGACAGGACGAGCCTGTGCAGGACGAGCATCGTATTTCAGTAACTCGCATCCCTCAAAGTATCTTTACGCCATCTTACAACACTTGAACGACACAGACTGTTAATGGAAATTAATTGTCCTGTCACACTGGCCGTGTGTCGGCTAAATTGTGGAAACGTAGAGCCAGACTGAAAAATTCAATTCCATAACCGGGATTTGAACCACGGATCTTCTGGTCCCCGTCCAGCTGCTCTAACTATTGAGCTACTATGGCCAACGTGCCGATATGACATTAAATTCTCCAACTGAGTCGTATTTTCCCGGTAAACCACTTAGGAGTTCTCATAAACACATGAGACAACTACCTTAATGGCGACTTATAACATCCAAGTAATTGAAGGCCCGTGATTTATAGTTAACCAATATTAGGTCAATTACTGGAAATTGTTTTTTCACACTGCCTGTGTGTAGGCTAAATTGTGGAAACGTAGAGAAAGACTGGAAAACTCAATGCCTTCTTCTTCTTCCTTCACGGGTTAGGGTTAGGCCTGTTCCGGTGTTACATTTCCTGAAGCCATCTCTTTAGGGGTCGTCCTATTGATCTTCGTCCTCTTGGTTTATAATTGAAGGCCTGTTTTGGTATTCCTTCTCTTGGCATCTGATTAAGGTGTTCGACCCATTTGCTTCTATATCTTCGGATTTCTTCTTATAACAGTTGTACTTCTCATTCTTTTCAATTAATATTATTCCTAATATGATCTTCTCTTGTACATCCTTTGATCGTAAGAATCTCATTTCAGCAGCTTGTATTTTACTCCTCTCCTTCTCTCTTATTATCCATGCCTCACTTCCATAGTTTAATATTGGGATTGCCATCACTTTGTAGAATCTTATTTGAGTTTCTTTCCTTGCTTTATTCCTGAGGGTTCTCTTAATTGTTCCGCAAACTGCTTGGAATTTTTGTATTTTATTCCTTATATCTTGATTTTCCGATTCATATGTTATATCACAGCCAAGGTATTATAGTTTCCTCTACTATAATTTTGGTCCTTATTGGGCATTTTCCCTGGAATGCCATTACTTTTGTTTTTGTCTTTGAGATTGTCATATTTTATATTCTACAAATTTGGTTTAGTTGATATATTCCTTTCTGTAATCTATCTTCCTTGTCAAGGATTAAAACTGTATCATCTGCAAATAGAAGAGCGTTTATTCCTCTTCCTTGTCCTAACCTAATCCCCTCATGCACTACTTTTTTCCAGTCTATTATAATTTCACACACACACACACACACACACACACACACACACACACACACACACACACACACACACACACACACACACACACACGCGCGCGCGCGCGCATATATACATATATATATATATATATATATATATATATATATATTAAAAGGAATTGGATATAGACTACATCCTTGTTTCAATCCTTTGTTTATTTCAATTACATGTGTTATTTCTCCTACCATTTCCATTATCAATTTCGTATTTCTATATAAGCTTTGAATAATTTTAACTATGTGTAGCGGGTATCCCTTTTTACATATTATATCCCATAACAATATCCGATAAACTTTGTCAGACGCTTCTTCTAGATCTATAAATGCTAGATGGGTTTCAAGATTAAATTCTCTTCTTTTTTCTAATATTTGTTTTAATGTAAAGTCATTATCTATGCATGCTTTGCCTGTTCTAAATCGATGTTGTTCTTCACTGATGTGTGTTTCACCTATTATTTTCACCCTAGTTGTTATAATTGGAGTATATGTTTTATACATTGTATTTTAAGGGTGTATACCTCTGTAATTCTTGCACTCATTTTTTTGCCCTCCTTTAAAGACAGATATAATTTAAGCTATTTCCCATTCTTTTAGATCTTCATTATTCTCCAACATATATTTAGTAAATATAGTATGCGGAACTGTAATATTAGTCCTACATATTTATATACTTCTATGGGGATATTATCTATACTATAAATCTGTTCCATGATTCCTGATTGTTTTCTCTTTTATTTTAGTTTTGGCAGGGTTTCTCTTCAATTTATAGTTCTGCCTATTTTCTTGACTCGGTGTTTCTAGATATTTTAAATATGCTGCTTTTTCTCTTTTATTGCCATTTTTACTTCTTCATTCCAATACTTTATTCCTTTTTTTCATTTTATTATTTTTCCTTATCCCTAAAATTTCCTTAGCGTTTTTAATATTATAGTTTTTATATTTTGGTATTCGGTTTCTAAATCTTCTTCTGTTTTAACCTCCATCAAATATTGTGTCATTCTACATTAGAACAGATACCTTATACTGTTATCTTGTAGTAACTCTATTTTAAACAGTTCTTTGCTATATTTTTTACAATTTTTCTTTATTCTTCCGTTTTTCCATTTCTCCAATATGTAGATATCTGTCGTTAGCAAATAGTGATCCGTATGTAGTTCCGCTCCTCTATTAAAAGTTGTACCTTTGATTAAATTTTGTGTTTAATCATTTGCTATAATGTAATCAATTAATGATCTTGATCCTCTGGGATCCCATGTATAGTTATTAATATCTTGTATTGAATGTATTAGTTAATTTTAACTCATTAAACGTTGCAAAGTCTCTCAGTATTTTACCATTCTCTTTAACAACCTCTTCTCCATGGAATCCGCATTCATTTGGGATAGGGGAGTTTCCTATTCTCGCATTTAAATCTCCTGCTAGAATCACATAATTACAATTGTTATATTTATCTAATGTTTTCTGTAATGTATTGTAAAATTGGTGAGTTTCCTCAGATTTACCTTCTTCAGGAGCATAAACTCCTATTACTGAATCTTTCCTCTCTCCCTGTTTTGAGTCTTACATTTACTATTCTGTCACTGATAAACTCATAATCCAGTATTTTATTTCTCCATTTTTATCAATCCAAATGGCAATTCCTTTAGCGGCTCTTGTAGTTTGATCGACTCCCGAATAAATCCTCCCATAATTACCCACATCTTTGGTGCCTTTTTACTTTTTTTAGTTTATATTGTGATTGCTATATTAATATTTCTGTGTTCTAGCTCTTCTTATTAGCTCAATTTCTTTATTTCCTAATACTATGACATTCCAGGTCCCAGTTCTTATTATTTCTTTTCTTCCTAATCGTTTATCCTTGTCCTTTAGCCTATGTCGTCGTATTTTCTCTCCATCCGGCTTATTTATGTGAGACTGATGAGAAATTTTATTTTTACATGGCGGGTTTTCAGCCCAGCGCATGACCCCCAAACTGTTTTATATCAGAGCTCTCTCTCCGAGACGGGTTGCTTTCCCGTCCACCTCACTTATTTGGTCCGGTGGTATTTTATTTCCCACCTACCCGCCACTCTAAGACTGGTGAAGGCTTTCCCCTATCCGTCACCTGGGGACGCGCCTTCTAGGGGTTGCAGGTTCCCTCGAAGGAAATGCAATGCCATAGCCGGGATTTGAACCACGGATCTTCTGGTCTCCGTCCAGCCGCTCTAGCCATTGACCAAGTATGACCAACGTGCCGATATGACATTAAATTCTCCAAATATGGCTTTGAATTTTTCAGTCTGGCCGTACCTTTCCAAGACGCAGACTGTATTCACCGTGCGCGGCCTTCATCCATCGATGCATTTCACGGCCTCCAACTCCTTCTGCCACTAAAAATCGAATCGCTCCTTGTTGTTCCTGCTTACTCGCCTTCATGTTCAAAAGTGGACGAAAACTTGAATGACCACCTTCTCTTCGGCGTGAAACCACACTAGCTACGCAACGTCAAACGTTGCGCACGCTGCTGTTGCCATCACACATGCAGTTACATGGTGCCACCCTACGTGTGGTAAGAAGTTAGACCCACTGACCAGGTTTCATTTGAATGCCCCTCATACTTTCTTGGATCACATTAGATCGTATGAATATAGAAGTATATTTAAATAAACGTTATACATTAATTAGAGCTCTGACCACAATTAAGTTTTACATTCCTTAAGCTTTCAATGGGCATGTTAAAAGAGTGAGTTTTAAGCTATACCTTTGTCTTAATTCCATGTTAATTGAAATCCTTTCACTTCCCTTAACTTCAATATGTATATGAATGAATTCTATGAATTATCTGTGGTATATTTCCCTATTATTAATTTACGTTATCATCTGTGGCTATTCACGTAACATTGTTTGTAACTGTATTTCGGAAAATTATTCTTATTCTTCCATTTTGTAGAGGATATATCATGTACCCGTGTTCATTTGCTCTAGTGTATAATAAATTAATTATTAATTCAATTTTAGATTATTTTAATAATGATATTAAAGTATATCGCTTCTATGTGATATCCTGTAATATTATGTAAAATGAATATTTATGATTGAATATTATTTAACAAATTAAATATCTGTGAGAATAACTACCCCAATTCGCAGTTAGCTGATACGTTATCTATTTTAAAATCATTGTTGAATTTATAACAATAGATATAAATTGTATAGAAATAGTTTCTTAAAGCAAAGTATTTGTTAACACAATTTGAATGAACTAAAATATGTTTTAACCATTGCTACCTTTATTATTACGCTTCAACTGGCTTTTGGTTGTTCAGTGATGTTCATTTGGTTACAAAATCCTTTTTTTGTTTCATGTATTCAACACATAATGTATAAATTGCACTGCAGCATCGCCGTCAATCATAGCAACAATAAATATTTCATTTGTTGCTCAATTGGCAGAATAATATCAACCCCACCGGTGTGCCAGGACTTCGCTAGTGGTATTTATTGTGTAATTCAATCACTAAATCTACTGAAAAGGGGCTGCCTCCTTTATGCTCACGTAAAACCATCGGTTAGGACTGAATTTCGACACAAACCTTGGGATTAATATAAATTAAAGTAGCGTGCAATTTTAACCATTCTTGCACTTTAGCTGTCTTTTGTTTGACTCCAAACTTTTGTTAATTTTGTAAATGTCATGGCCAATGTTGTGTTAAGTAATGCGTTGGTTCTCGCGATGTTTCTATATTGTAACTTTGTGGGTTTGCAGAATTGAAAGGCCGAGTTGCAGAAATTAAAAATCTTCTTTATTTCCGTAGCAATACACTGTCCAATTCCCACGTAACAACATTACTTCAATCTTCCAAGGTCGAGGACAATAACAAACACTTGCAGCTGATTAAATTAGCTCTCGTTTCAACACTGACTGTTACACAACAACCCTTTGCAAGCCGTCACGTCTTTAAATACCTATTTCGTAAATTCGAGATGCTTCTGGACCAAACAGGAATCGAATGTTCTATTTTCTTCCAGAAGCGTAACCACATCGGTGTATTATCTCGCGCTATCATTATTTATTCCGGCTAACTCCTTATCTCCAGGCTTTTTGTGTACACAAGCCCTGCTATCGCGATCGGGTTTGCGACAATATGATTGGCCATAAGGCTTAACCATTGCACTGCTGTAGAGGAGCATGGCATCCTTTCTACATATTTCCTATTATTATTGGTAAATTCAAATAGGTGCTTAATTTAAATGATCGGGACAATTATTGTAGCTATTACCACCTTTACTGTACATTTTACTGACCAATAAAAATTCACAAATTAATAACATGATATCCTTATTTTCTACAGGTTATATATTTCATTGAAACTTTGTTGCAATTCTAAGAAGAAGAGTAAACATATATAGTTACACATTCTGGCCAACAGATTTGTTGGAACTCCAAGGTTGCCTTGTTCCTGAATATTTCGGTGCATTATCTTCCTGATTACATCATCCGGAGCCCTGACGTGAACGTCGCCCCCTCTCATTTCTTGCAGGTCACATGACCAGATTTCACCACGATCTACACCGACGGTTCTAAATCTGCTGATGGAGGAGGTTATGTATACCTCTATCCTACTAATGCCTTGGCTCGATACCGCCTACCTATGGAGAGCTTCCAACTACACTGCTGAGTTTCTGGCCATTTATGACGCTTTGCAATATGGGATTTCTCGGAGATCCCCCAAACTGCTGGTCTTAACCGACGCGCAGAGTGTGCTGCAGAGACTCTCATCTCCCTTCTGAACGAGAGATATGCACTGTTATCTTTAAGGGATACTGACGTTGGTGAACAACTCTACCATAGCCGGAGAGCAAATTCATTTCATTTGGATCAGAGGGCATGTCGGAATTCGATACAATGAGGCAAAAGAGGGACTCACACAAGGGACCTATCAAGGCATCCAACTGCCCTACACGGATTTCTTCCCGGTCCTTCGGCGTGACAACGTTTGCCGCTGGAATGAAGCCTGGATTCGTTCTCAGTCCATCAAAGGCAAACACTACGCCGCCTTTCAGACGCATCTATCCAAGACCCCTTGGTTCTCCAGCTTCAGGATTGTACGTCGACATCTCACCTCCATCATTAGAATGCGTCTTGGATGTTACCCTGCGCATTTACACCGACTACGTCTCATCGATTCCCCTGTATGTCCTGATGACCCAGACGAAACCACTGACCTCAATCATCTCCTGTTCAGTTGCTCTCGCTACCGAGCCCACCGTTGAAGCAATTATATTGGCGAACAGGGATTACCACGTTGGGTGACACTTTGAAGCAAATAATGTTTAGCTCAGGGTTAAGCAATGAGGTTTCTCCCAGGGTATGCGTGGATATGTATGAGAAGGATAGTTTTAATGACACTGGAATGCCCGTTTCAAACTGGTTTAATGACTGCTTCTTTTATCCGAACATCAAACTTGAAGTTGCCGACCAAGGGTTACCAATATCGCTGTTTAGATTTACTGTTTATGAAATGTTTATTACTCGATAAAACTTAATTTTTTCTTCACATATATATATGCACCAACAAATATCTTCTCTCATCATTTCTGGTCTGCTTGGCCCAAGACAGAACAAAAGGACCGCCCTAATCGCCCTCAACCCTCGGACTGTCTGTCCTCACAGCTGCACGTAAGTATGTAACTTTCTCTCTCTCAAAGCACTTTATACACACAAATATTCCCTTTGTGACTATTTTGTCATGTCACTAAGACATTGCAGAGAAATACCTTTACAAACAAAGTCAGCTGCTCTCCATTCAGGATTCTTACTAAGAAAACCCTTTTTCTCCCGTGTCGTTTGTTAAACAAATCAACCAACTGCACCTGTTCGTGTCGTAACAAACATACAAGACTCCTTTGAAATCCATAACGATTCTTTATACATTGCACCCCTTAATTTCGGTATCTTTCTTCCTCCGCCGCCTATTTCAACACTCTGTTCCTTTTCCCGCTAGCGGCCTCACCGTATTACAGTTATGCCACAAACCTGTATACCAAGCTCTTCTGCAATTTCTTCAAGAAAATGACCAACAGATCTAATTTCTCCCCATCCTCTAAATTTTCCTCTCATTGTTTTTCTTACTTATCCCTTCGATGGCCATATGGGATTTTACCGAAGGCCAAAAAAGAAAGGTTACCTTGCGTAACAATGTAATAACATATCCACATTACTTGACTACTACGTACTTACAATAAGTAGACAGGTCAGTAAGTAGTAGAATGTTAAACACAACTCACTCACTCACTCACTCACCCACTCACTCACTCACCACTTACAGTAAGTAGGTGTACTGTTCTACTCCACTCAAGAATTGGATACACATAATTCACTGCAAATAAGTGTTTGAAGCATTTTGAATCCAAAAAAGGGCATTTTTAGAAAAAGAATATAAATATGAGCCTCTGCTTCTGAACAACATAATTCGAAAGCAAAAATTCGGTTTACTATCAAACTGGTATACAAATTGCAAAGACTATAATTTTAAAAAATTACGACAATGAGATGCCTAAAATGTATCACCGTCTCAGAATCAACTTTGCACCCCAACTTTGTCTAAAATGTTCATTTCCTAAAAAAATATCTTTAAACGTTTTGATTAAAATTCTGTATTCTTCAGATATTTGTATGAAAAATTAAGTATATAACTTTAATTACCTGACAAGTCCTCTTCATTCTGAATGACTTTTGCATAATTGGGAAACAGCAAGAGATAGATAAAATTGTATGGAACAAGATGTAGGCCTTGTTAAAGTGTATGTAAAAGTCATATTAAATAATTTTTTGAAGAGTTAACCATTTCCGAAGTACTCCTTGTTATTGGTTTCAATGTTCCAGTACATGTTCTGTTCCCAAATAGGAAGTCATTAATGTTTCTCCTCCTGGTCATGTAGAGAGAACGGAATTTCAAAGCGATCACATAGCGAAAGTTTTGGTCATCACTTAGCCCTACTACCTACGCCATTTAATCCATACATTTCTGTAAGCATTTGTCTATATATCTGAATAGAAGTTTGTAGGAATTGATTGTTGAAGAGGGTAGAGAAGGGTATGAAATGCAGCAGCATATTTTTTAAATTTTTAGTGGAATATCAAGTTTAAGCTTCCTAAAGAAAAAACAAGATTCACTAAAAAGTTTACTAAAACCTAAACGGGTAGTAAGTATTTGAAATGTTAATTAAATTAAAAGTACAACTAACGTATACTTGTAGATCCACAGATATCTGGATTACCACTCTGTAATAAACGCCGTAGTTATAGATACGTACCTACCAAATCCTTGCTCGCTATATGAGATTAATGCCAAACTTCGAGAGAATTCAATTGCAAAATTAAAATAAGACGTGTTTTCCAGAGAACCTCTCATATCTGCGATACATTTCTCTTCCGCAGAAGGAGGAAACTAAAACTTTGCTCACATCCGTGTACCGCGGTGATATCTCAAGACAAATAATTCTGAACAAGAACAGAGAAGAAGGAAAACTAAAGTGTGATAAATCTGTCAAAATGTACTGGCTCACGTAATAAGGTTTATCACAATCCGATATTTATGATTGCCTTTATTTTCTCCATGGTTGATCTTAGACACAACTTCGTGCTGCAAGAAGGTTTTTGTATCATAGAACTTAAAAAGGCTCCTGATCACATATTTTTATTCTTGAGATTAGGAAACGGCTGTCTTACGTATTTTGTAGGAAGTAACTTCTGGTATTTAACCGACAGTTTCTGAATTTTGGAGTACATACCAATATAACAAACCAAGTTATGCTATGTAGTCAGGGCCACTTTGGCAAAAAGTAGACAATACGTATTTAAGCTTTGATGCCGCATCAGTAACCAATGCCCAATCTCTGTAGCAAATGATGAAAGTTTTCTTTCTCTAGTACGTGCTGATACAACTACGTACTACAAGGGAACGTGCTAAAGTAATGCATTATGGTTTTCTTTCAACCAACGTGCAATTTCACCCAGTGAACTTCCAAGATGAAATCGCACGGGACACCTTACTTAGCGTTGCAGTTGTGAAATTGTGAATGTGTAATTATCAAGTTACTGTTCAGTGGTCCAGGAGCTTATGGTGAAATGTGTTTATTTCCCCTTATAATTATAATTTCGTGCAGATTCCTTTATTCCAAATTATGAGTTAATAAGCTCCTGATATGCTAAACACCAGTGGAACGATTGATCTTCTTAACCTATGCCAACAGTCTTCCAAGTTATGGAAATTCTGCATAGGCTAAAATTACACCTTGGCTTTGGAACGATTATTGATATCAGTAGGAATGATCGAGAAACTTGTTACCTATATGACTAATTTAAGTGAACTGTTAAACGATGTCACCTTCTCTCTGGTCCCGTGGTTACATAATACGCGGATTGTTTTTTAAGTGACTACCGTTTTGCGATTCCGCCGCCGCAGCGCTACGGTCGGTGTTCCGCGCATGCGCGCTGGTTACCTACATCTCTTGTCTACGCACTGACGCCACTACGTCTGATTCTTCATTGTATACGTTGGTTACTTATTGTTTACGATGCCTCCGACAATCGTGAGTCTCGCCGATTGTCGACAATCGTGAGTCCCGCCGATTGTGAAATACAGGCTGTTATACGATTTCTTAGTGCTAAAGGCGTAAAACCGAACGATATTCATCGTGAGATCTGTGAATTTGACGGAAAAAACATAATGAGTGATGGAACGGTAAGGAAATGGGTGAGAGCACTTAAAGATTGCCGCACAAATGTGCATGATGAAGAACGGAGAGGGCGTCCTTCGGTCATTACTGAAGATTTGGTGCAGAAAGTGGACCAAAAGGTGAGATAAGACAGACGCTTTACAATTTAATCATTGTGCAACTATTTTCCTCAATATTCTCGTAGTGTTTTGTATCGTATTGTGACCGAGAACTTGAAGTACCGGAAATTGTGTTCACTTTGCATTCCGAAAATGTTGACGGATTTGCACAAAACCCAACGTTTAGGCAATGCATTGACTTTCCTTGAGCGGTACCACAATGAAGGCGAAGATTTTTTGGACCAAATTGTTACTGGTGACGAAACATGGGTGACCTACGTCACACCAAAATCGAAACAACAATCCATGGAATGGCAACATTCATCATCACCCACAAAAGTAAAGTTTAAGCAAACAATTTCTGCCCGAAAAATCCTGTGCACAGTTTTTGGGACAGAAATGGAGTATTGCTAGTGGAGTTTCTGCCTCGTAATGAGACAATCAATGCATCGACTTACTGTGAGACATTGAACAATCTGCGCCGTGCAATCCAGAACAAAATACGTGGCAAGTTGAGTAAGGGTATCGTTTTGCTGCATGACACTGCCCGTCCATATGTGGCTAATCGGACCAAAGATCTCTTCAAATCTTTTCAACGGGAAACTCTAGATCATACTCCATAGAGCCATGATCTGGCGCCCAGCGACTAGCATTTGTTCCTGCACTTGAAGAAACATCTGGGCGGTCAGCGTCTTCAAGACGACAACGAAGTCAAAACAGTTGTGATACAGTGGTTAACACGTCAGGCGGCAGAATTTTATGAGGAGGGTTTTCAAAAACTGGTGCTACGTTATGACAGGTGCCTCAATATTCACGGAAATTAAGCATAAATGTAGATTAAGGTACAGGCTTTCATGTAGAAATAAAATTATTGCGATATCTATGCACGTATTTTTTAATTCCAAAATGGTACTGACTTAAAAAGCATGCCTCATACAATTTAAAGATACACAGTTTTCAGATAACACAGAAACGTTTAGCATATAAAACGAAGCAGAGTAGAAGTTGGAGAGTATGTAGATTTCACACGGCACAACTACAAGTTAACTTCTTTGAATATATATATATAGTTTCAATGATTTGAGTCCTTTTGTATTTTTACAGTCAGTGCCAGAAGAGACTGAGGTGTAAGATGGAGAAATTTGAGGCCCATAGTGTGATGAAGTTCCTGCATTTGAAGGGCAAACTGCCCGGGAAATCCATGATGAGATGATGGTTGTTTATGAAAATTATTGTCCATCGTATGAAACTATTGTGAGGTGGAAAAGGAATTTTCAAACTGGTCACATGTCCCTGACAGATGAGTCAAGAGCTGGTAGACCGCTAATGACAGATGCTGCTGTCGCAGTGAAGAAATTGGAGTGTTTAATACCGGAAGACAGACGAGCAACCAGCCAAATAATTATGAATGAGGCACATCTTAGTTATGGTAGTGTGTGGAAAATTATTCATGACGGACTGCACATGTCTAAGGTGTCTGCACGGTGGGATCCACGTTTGCTAAACCCTTTCCAAATGCAAACACGGCGTAACCTTTAAAGACAGATGTTGATGCTATTGGAGCAGGATAGAGATGATTTTTTGATTCTCTGGAAACCACGGATGAATCCTGGATCTATCAGTATGATCCAGAGACAAAACCCATGAGCATGGAATGGAAACATGCCGATTCTCCCCCTCCCAAATAGACAAAGTTGCAAAAGTCAGCTTGGAAGCTCAGGAGTTCTGTTTACTGGGACTGTCTTTGAATCATCCTTACAGATTTTCTTGCCAAGGGTCAAACCATCACTTGGAGATACTACTTCACTTTTCTGGACAAGTTACTAGCAGCTCTGATGAAGAAAATACGCAGCAGGCTCTCCAAAGGTGTTCCTCTTCTGGCTGACAATGCACCAGCTCATTCATCTCAAGTTGCAGTTGAGAAAACAAGCGAACGTGGCTTTGGGACCTCACAGTAGCTGCCTTATTCACCCAATCTTGTAACAGGTGACTTTTTATTGTTCACAGAAATGAAAAATCCATTGCTTGTATCCAGTTTGACAACACAAATGACGGCATTAATGAACTGGAAGAGTGGCTTAAAGCGAATTCTGCAGACTTCTACAATCAAGGTATTCGGAAGGTCAAGATACGCTGGAAAACATGTATAAACTTGGACGGTGACTACCCCTCGCAAAGGAACGCTGAGAAAAAAATCTTTTGTCTTATTATTGCAGGTAAAAGTTTGTATTATTTATGTCATCAGCTGTTTATCACGTTGTGCTACCATATTTTGTTACGCTATAGTTACACAGGAAATAAAGCAAAGCATTCTTACATGAAAGATATTAAAACAACTTGTCAATAGTTTCGTATGCGTATTGTAGCCTTATTAACAGTTTTTTTCTCTTTCGCTTTGCCGTATCCTAGATGATATATCTTTTAGCGTAAGAACAACTACTTCCTACTCCATAGCATTCTCAACAAAAACTGAAGACCCCATTCATAAATAGTTACTTTGTGGGTCACATGTGTTAATGTTTATGTTTTATTCATTTAGTAATATATAAAAGGGAATTAGCTGCCTAATAGCCTCATGTCTATCAGAAATACTTGAGCATTTCAATCATGGAAGAATACTTAAAGTCAGTTGAACACTTCCTGAAATTATTCTAGATACAAACATATATACAAATATATTTTCTCCTTTTATAATAGTGATATAAATATAGAGGTCATGTGATAGCTGCACGATAGAGTACATAACTTTAGGTGTGTGTGCTGCTGCGAGGAAATGAAGGATATATCACTGGGAGAAATTTTTCCGGCAGTAACTGTTAGTCATGGACATCTCCATGGTGTTTTAGCGAGCAGAAAGTTTGGAGAAGTTGTTCTCAGCCAAATGTAAGAGTCAAAATTTATTGCAGAAGGAGCCTGGTTGAATCGAGGAAGTTGTTACAGGTACAGAAATGTTGGTAGTACTGCGGAGAGCACAAAATCGAAGACAGACTAATAAGGTTTGTTGTTATACTAGAGGAATGTCTCCGGCGGTCTCCTCTGTGGAGAGCATTCCGGGGGTCCGGGTTCCCTTCCCGTGGCCGGCCTAACCTACCCATAGGTTATTTAGCGGTTTTCCCGGGTCGCTAAGCGAATGTTGGGTAGGTTAATTACATCCCCCGAATTTCCAGTCCGTCCATTTGATCTCCATAATCATTTCACATCATCTCTCATCTGGTACATTCTATCAGGGTAGAAGTGCTGGCGGGAGTCTCGGCTCTGTATTGAAGGATTATATGCTTCTGGTAAACATCTCCTCTCCGCCTGGACGGTCTCCATGACGGTCTAGTTGGCAGTTTCAGAACCATGGTGGGTGATATGCCGATTGTACTGGCGTGCCGGGAAGATTACAGCTGGTCTATAGTAGGGACGCTGCCCTCTGCTCTTCCCGTGATTCCTTTTTTTCAGCCTTGTGTCTCATCTCACCTCATCCTTCCTCCCGAGATGCCCCACTTGGGGCATAGGTACAATAGATCAAGTCTGGTCAAAGTATCGAATTCCCTGCACTACATTCTATCCTATCCATGTTTGTTGCTAAAGGTACAGAAGCAGTCACAGGGAAATTCTTTAAAACTCAGACTGAGATACGTACTGCCTGCCACTGTGATGGAGATCAATTCCAATGCCCATCCGGCAGGTGGTGCTGGGCTTTACACATCTGCAATGTTGGGAAAGGAGTCTCACACTCCATAACAGAGCTTGTTTGTTACACTGCAGGGACCCAAACGCTGAAACGGACGTTGTGGATGTAAGTAACGTTAAGTTGGGTTCATTATGTGTTACTTAGTGTTGAGAAAAATTGCTTCAAATTTATTCGGTTTTATAAATGTTACACAAATCCTTTACAGCATTATTCACATTGTTCTAAGAATTAGAAAACAATATAATAATTTTAAACATGCAATCCGTTACCAAAATAAAATAAAAATAACTCGCCATCTCTGAAATAAATATTCTGAGAACAAGATAAACTCAAAATACATATTCCCCACGTGTTTTATTCTTTTGGTTTGAGAGTTGACCAGCCTTCATTTGGAGATTGTAACTAATAGATACTCCAATTATGTCTTAAACTTAGTTGTGAGAAAAGGTTTACGCAAAGTTCACATGACTTTTCTACAGACTTCTCACAAAAACTGTTTGTTCTATCGACGTTTGCAGAAATGCTTTGATTATACATTTCACATTAGGTGTAAAATACAGCACATTCAAACGATGGCTAAGGACACTTAAAATTACGCTGTTATATGCTGTAATATACCTGAAACATCTTGAACTTAAAATATTGTGGGTTCGTAGAATTAAAAATTTAATTTCCAGAAACCCTAAATGTTCTTTATTTTCATAGAAATACACCAATCAATTCTCACATAACTACATTACGTCACATACACACCACAATCTACCAAGGTCATTGACAATAACAAACAAGGTTCTGATCAGCTTTCGTTACAACAACACTCTTGTTACACAACTGACTCTTGGCGAGACGTCACTTCCTTAAATACCTCATTCATAGTTCGAGACTGTTATGGAAGTTTCTCTAACATGTCACCAGATAAAACTGGACTGCTCTAGAATATAATTATATCTGTGGGCAAGTCTTTTATTTCCGGCACTACGTTTATCTGCTTATGCAAGCTCTTTATCTCCATGAAACACTATCCGTCTGTTAATTATCTGCACTGTTTTTATTTTCAAGCTATTTGATGATGGTGATGATGATGATGATGATGATTATGATTATGATGATGACGATGATGATGATGATGATGATGATGATGATGATGATGATGATGATGATGATGATGATGATGATGATGATGATGATGATGATGATGATGATGATGATGATGATGATGATGATGATGATGATGATGATGATGATGATGATGATGATGATGATGATGATGATGATGATGATGATGATGATGATGATGATGATGATGATTATGATGATGATGATGATGATGATGTGCATAAGTGCGCTCAACTACGGCGGTCATCAGCGCCCTTTAAAAAACAAGTCAATGTAAAAGCCAGATATATAAATTTCTAAAAGCTATACAAGTATAAACAAGCCTATTAAAACTACATATCCATGAATATTAAAAAAGACTAAATATAAATAAAAACCTACTAAAGATTTCGTTCACTAAATCCTAAAGTCTAATCTAGAAAAGAATTTTTTTAACACTGCTCGCCTATCAGTTCCTTTGCGTAAACAAGCCACGCGATCGTAGATAATGGCTCCGGACAATATACAGTGTCATATTTAACCTATTCCTTGGATGTCACTGTTCATACGTATAAGGCTACATGGACACACATAGATTTCTTTTTCTAATACCTGTGTAGTTTTTCTGTGTTATTTTTTTTATTTGGGATACCTCAAAACTGGTGTTTACAGTGAAATTTCCATAACCAATTTTCGAATGAAATGCAATAATTCGTAAACCTCTTATAGGTAAGCAAAAGAGCATTCTATATTTATGCATAACTAAATTAGGAAACAAGTTTATAAGTGAGGATCCTTCGTAAGGATGACACCACAAATGTTAAATTTCATGAAATTTCACAAAATATTGGAATTAGATACGCAGCAGCAAAAGCATTTATTGAAAACGTTTGTAGATCAAAATGTATTTTTTAATACATTGGCCTCCGAAACACGAAACACCATGATAAACGTCATCACCTTCCATCATAAATGTTAATGACAGGAAACAATAGAAAAGGAAGGCGTGATATAAGTAGGCACCCTAGTGACAAGATAAGTGACAAGATAAAACCAAGAAAAATCCAAGTCCGTGCCGGTCCACAGAGCATGAGTTCTCTAACTCCCAGATCCTCCAGTTGCCCCCGTTGCTACGCTGTCACTGGCCCGGACTGACCACTATATCCTTAACGTTTAATATCACTGACGTTTTAAAACTCAGTTCCAACATTAAACCACCACCTATAAATATTCTAATAATTAGGATATAAGAAACAGTTTCAGGTAAACAATGGAGTTTACAAACATTGGGAGGGATTTCAAAACACAATTGTTGGGAAAACAATGTAGTTTATAAAATATTGCGAAGAAGTCCTCCATTCTCACGTTGAACATACTGATTGTGATACTAGCATTACCATATTAGTAATCTGTAGGTTATATATTGAAATTTTGTCTTGTTTTGTGTGATGTTATCTTCAGTTGCAATGTTGTTGTTGTTTTTTTTTGGGGGGGGGGGGGGGAATTCATTCCTTGAGGTAACTCCACAATTAATGGTTGCCCTGAATGAGATTTCAAGTTCACGGAGGCGACATTCTTGGGAAGTTCCTACTTATATTTTGATCACTATGATACATGTGCCACATTTAATTACTCAGGATAAATAATCAGACCTAGTATCAACAAGATCTTCATGATTTAGAAGTTACTGCATGCTTTGGCTACAGTTCACATTATTTCATTGGTCCACATTTCTTCAAAGAATACATTACTGGAGTAATATGGATGATATTATGAATATAACAAATGGTAAACTATCTTAAAGCATCCGACAGAACTTCGTAAAGTATGAGACCTCTGAGAAAATTAAGCGGTCTTTCACGCTCTTCATAAAGTAGTTATGGTAAGAACCGCAGCGGGATTTTAGATATGAATAACGCATAGTGCTTAATTTTGGCGCTTTTCAAATATCCGACACAGAACATTTGAGGAAATCCTGCATCGTAAGCAAAACTCATTATTTCTAATTTTCACGAATTCAACTGCAACGTTTGACTGAAAAAACACTCAAAATACCCTCATGGCAAACATGATTATTTTTCGGCTATTACTTCTGTAGGCTTCCTCATCTGGGGTGAACTTTATATTGTTTCTTCACAGCTGGTAGCCCGTATAGCATAGACAGATTCTCAGTACATTAGATATTTTTTCTCATTAAACCACACAATTTATATAAAAAGGATTTGTATCACTTCCTTAGCATTCTTCATTGTTTATTTGCAATTTAAATTTCTTTATAATTAAATAATAAGCCACTATTAATTTTTTCTCTTAATGCTAGGCAAAAGGTGCAAAGAGTCAGAGCAATTACATAGTGATCTACTTTTAAAGAGTGATCATTGTGATATTTGAATAAAAATTGTTTGAGCCATATTTAAAATATTAAGAATGTGGAAAAGCTTGTTTTGCCATTGGGAAATTTTCTTTAAAATATAAATTTTGTATAATTGAAATGCCAAGTTTGGTGCTTAACCGACTTTTACCTTTTGAGTTATGCAGTACAAACACAGACACACACACACACACACACACACACACACACACACACACACACACACACACACATTCACACACAAACACATAAACACACGTAGGCGTTTTCTGAACCTGCCTTTCACGAGTTCGAGGGTCATCAAAACATGTATTTCGGGTTGTATCTAAATATCAAATGTTTGAGGGGAATTGGGTCGCTTTTAAAGAAAGTCGTTCTAAGTAATCAGTTTAAATAAATTTCACAATTTCTGTACGACAGGTTCGATATTAATGTCTGCGAAGGAGACATCCATCTCTCACTCCATTATTTATGATCGTTATATTTTTTATCCTTTAGATATTATTTCTCCTTGTATCATATATGCTATTTAATGGCCTTCCAAAATACATAGGTAATATGCCTATGAATCTCACAAATGTCGATTTAACAAATTCTGTTTTTCATCCACATGGTTATTACATGCATCAGTATGCTTAAGATCCCCCGTTTATGAAACCATCCTGGAAACCTTAAGACACACTTATTATTTACGTATAATATTGTTATAACTGATGTATATACTTTCAAGTTTGTACTTAAACGTTGTTTCTCTGTAACAGTTGTTCATATCTCCAACATACATTAAGTAAATCAAAATGTTTTAGTTTCAACATTGAGAGGAATAGTTACTTAGCTTTTAATAGGTTTTTCTTATTCTAAAGTTACTTTACTGCTTCTAAAACTATTTGAATTTTGATCTAAATTTTAATCTATGTGTTAAATTATTTCTTCTTTATTATATTTTATTTATAAGTACCTAGAGTACTTCAAGCATTCTTTCTTTCAGTTATGAAAGAAATAATTAAGAATGAAAGAACTATTTTCAATAGGAGATTAGTACCTATAGCAGTTTAGCCCATCATAATTATTGGGTATTAAAGCTGAGAAAACAAGTGAATCATACATAAAAGTAAATAAAAGAGAAGCGCAACGTCTTATATATAACTGAATGTTGTTCTTTGCAAGGGAACGACAAAAAGGAGATATGTGCAACAGGCGGGATATTTCACGTTATTTCTTAAATTTCGTGCATTGAATGACAAACAAGTTCTAAGCTAGATTTGCACGTTTACTTTAAAGAATGACTCAGAACACAGTGTGAGCTGGTAATGTAAGTAATGTATGTTAGGTAGTGTGAACTACCTAATATTTCCAGCTAAATTTCTGTTGGAATCTTCATTACTTTCCGTGGTAAGAATAAAAAGGAAAAGCTGTCACTTTGAACTGCCACACGACTCCTCCTTTCCACCCTCTAGTGCTACCACAGGTTGGGAATTTCGGGAGATTAGTTGCCCAAGATGAAGTTCACTGTGACAGGATAAAATGGAGGAAAAATAACAAGTAGCGGTATATAGAATGCTTTAACTCATACGTTTGGAATATTATGGGGAAATGAGCTTCCTACTTCAGTAATGTATCTCAATTCCAACTTCACTTTGCAAATCGGTTGATAATGCAATTTAGAATATTGTTGATTCTTTCCATTCTATATATCCGCATTAAAATGTCTTTAACGCTATTGGTTTATTAAACACTGTTATAGCAGCACAGCATATTTCCTTCTTCTAGACTCACACGGTTCTGACGCAATTTTAATAAAAGAAATCAGCGATGTTATATACACATGACATTATCCGCTATGTGTTGTTTATAGATGGTTATTAAACTAATCTCTGTTTCATATAACCTTGCCCCGCTGACATGCATCACTCCGCGTGTAACTACCTTCCCCCTCAACCTAATTGGCCAATGCTTTCGCGCCATAGGCCATAGGCAGTGCCTTCCCGTCACATTTAAACCTCCAGTAAACGCCATACTAATTGCCAGGTAGATAGATAAAATCATACAATTAAGAATATGAAGGCGTGCAAAAATAATGAAGTTTATAATGAAACTGAGCAAGTTGAAACTGAATGAATTAACAATGAAACTGGAACAAGTTTATAATGAAAGGCCTTCGGCCTTTTCCACTGTGATTATTTAAACCAGGACACATACCTAGCAAAAATGCTTGTTTTTCAGTCTTAAAAGTCGTCTCACGCCATACTTTACTTGTCGTGTGTGCTTCATACATCCAGGTCTCGTGAATGTAGTATATTTTGCGACTTGTATCTCGGTAGAGTCTGATTATCTTTAAATAACGTCTTGGCCACAGAGCAATCTTGCCCCTGGAGTGGTAAGTTTTCCTGTTGTATCCAGTTCATGTCGCGATGGTCCTACGCATCTAACACCTGTAAGTTCAGAGCACAGCTGTTTGACTTCTCTCACTGACAAAGACGGATTCTTCTCTGTGAGTGCATTACAAACACATGCAACACAATTCTTTTTTCGCCACATTGTAAAGGTTTTCCCTTGCGATGCTTCAGCGGAGAACTGGCGCTCGACTCCGCCATTATACATATAAGTACACGCGCATTAAACTATCAGTGAAACAATCTAGCTCTCGCACTCCACATAGCACACCTTCGAATGCCGTTATATGACTAATCCAGTTCGAAACAAGGTCAGTGATAAAAGTCATATAAACAAATATGTTATCACTACCGCTAAATCACGTGCTATCAGGCCATGGGCTTGAGAGCAAAGGAACCTCCTCTTTACTTCGTTTAAGAATTAACATGCATTTCAGATAAATAAACTCTGTTGCGTAATATATTTCATTAAAATGGTTACGAAAATATAAATTCGACAATTCTCTTCCAGAATATAAAGATATATCACCATGTTAAATAACGAACTAATTTTTACCGCACAACGGTCTATACTACAATAGCAGCCAAGGAGAGATGATGAGGTCACGTAACCGTTAAGGGATACAGGGCAAGCTTATGTGAAACAAGGATTAATAAGTCCTTTTGATTTAGATAAATATTTGCATAAATAGGTTCATTACACATTTCTTAATACATATAAAACCAATAGAAATATTCAAAAGACTAAAACTGAGGGTTATATATTGGAAACATGATTCCACAGTGTTTCAATACAACCATCAGGAACACCGAAAAATCAGCAGCACTCGATAAGTATGAGTAGGTAGAGAACAGCTTGAGCAAAAAATAATGAATATCTTGAATTCTCTATTAGACAAAATGTTATTTATATAAATCGCGTTTTCAACAGATGCACATTTCCCTGCAGAATGTTTAGGTATATTACTTCATGTACATTGCAAAAGGTCCCAGGATTGAACAACACTTCACAAGGGCCGCTTACAGAAAATTCTGTATAGGGGTATCATTTACTTATCATGCAAATAATTTTCAGTTATGGCACGTTAATCCAATTTGTTTTAAATATTGCTACTAATATGAAGGCTTTTAGAAAAGTATTTCGTCATATGTGTAGCAAGAGCTGGGATAGATTTTCCTGAAGACCTTGTCCAGCAACTTAGACATTAAACTTAAATACCAATTTTAAATTTTATCTAACTTCTTTTTAACTTACACTTTTCAAACACTTACACAAAACACACACACACACACACACACACACACACACACATATATATATATATATATATATATATATATATATATATTAAGAGAGAGAGAGAGAGGAGAGAGAGAGAGAGAGAGAGAGAGAGAGAGAGAGAGAGAGAGAGAGAGAGAGAGAGAGAGAGAGAGAGAGAGAGAGAGAGAGAGAGAGAGAGAGAGAGAGAGAGAGAGAGAGAGAGAAGAGAGAGAGAGAAGAGAGAGAGAGAGAGAGAGAGAGAGGACGAGAGAGAGAGAGAGAAGAGAGAGAGAGAGATGAGAGAAGAGAGAGAGAGAGAGAGAGAGAGACCGACAGACACGCACCTCTTCCTAAAAATATAATTTTTCGGATTCGTAAACCTGAAGATGTGTAAAATTGATAAATTTTATGGAATCCTTGGATGATATGCCATATGATGTGAACTATAATGTATGTGGAAGAGAATTTAATATAGTATTAAGTTAGTGATAAACAGAGTAACAGTAAGATTTCCTAAATCACAGTAATATGGACAGAGTTCCTTCACGTCACACTGTATATCGTGTAAAAACACCAAGATCTCCTCGATAATTTTTATACTGAAGTCTAATGCATCTGGAATATAACTATATTATTCCACAACAAGTTGCCCCTTTGTGTTCTCTGTGATACACAAATTTATCGTACTAGCTTCTGGTTCTCGAGTTTTTAGGTTGCAGCCCAACACAGAACTAAATTCTTTTATCTAACTGCATTTTCTAAGAATACCAAACTCTGAGCGAAGTAATCGGCCATTATTATATCCGAAAGAAGTTTTCCATAGAGCCATTCTGAAGACCTACAGTGATCATTCCAACACAGTGGCAAGTAAAGATTATTAAATTAATTTTAAATCATTAAAGATATAGAAACTATTTATCTTTGAAGCAATTACACTTTAAGTTTTTGGTTTAGGATGATCTACAGAAACTTATTGTCACCCAGTTATCGGAAGGCACGACTGACCCACAGCTGAGTGACAGGAAGCATTCGCCCACGCCCACCCATTTATCATGTAGCGCTAACGAGGGGATGGTTGGAGAAACGTCACTAGCCCTCTCTTTCCCCTCTCTGCCGTCTGGAATAATCGTGATGATTCACTGTACCGCGAGACTTCCAGTAACAGCGATCTCCCTATATAAGGCCTGCAGTGGGCAAGTCAAGTCAGTTCTTAGTGAGCAGCTGTGAGGAGCGCCTGGTTAATGAACGCACTAGAAGACTGTGTCCGTGTATTAGAGGAGTTGTACGTAATTGTGAGTGTAAAGTGGATCTGTGACAGACGAACTGGCGAATTGTAATGTGTGCGCTTCGTAATTCTGTGTAATCGGCCATCTGTTCCAACTGTAATTCGGTGGAAATAAAGAAAATTTTGAGTTTGTGCAATTGGGCTTTTAATTTCACGAGCCCACAAGGTCACATTATCTAACGGCCTATACAATAAATGAAAAGAAGCGTAAATTTTTACAGTGAGTCTAAATCAATTATGAAATCAGTAATTAGTAGCTTCGAATTTACTCCAAACCCCTCTTCTTAAGTTATACCCCTTGCAGATTATGACTTAGGAGTTTATTTGTAGTTCTCCTGCAAAAATAAAATTAACACCAACAATTTCTTGAACAGAAATGAAATTGACGAAAAAAGAAGAAAAGGAGAGAAACATGTCAGTAACGTAAGGAGAGGAAAACCACATAGGATTTCCAAAGCACTGATATTATAATTTAAGCCTAATAGCAAAGCTATTCCCACTGTCTTTTATCTATGTACAGTAGGGAGTAATGTGATATGGGTAACTTATATGAATGAAGGTTATGGAAAATTATTTATGAGATGCAGTACATAATGAAGCTCTCCCACTGTAGAAAGTATAGTGGAGTGGACTAGTAGCAGATGTTAAATTGGTAAACAAAAGATTATTTTTCAGAGGTAATAAAGAACTGGCTTACACCCAATTACTATTCTCAAGTAGTTCCTGCAAATGTCCTTCCCTTTGATGAAGCAGGCCATCAACGCCTTTACATATTTTCTCATTGAATGCCCTCAGAATCTTTAGAGGAAATCTATGGAAATATTTAGAAAATTATATGTTTATTTAATAACAGGGCACATTCGTCTGTAACCTCCAGAGCCGGATCATTCTAACAGTGTGCTTTAATTATATCTTACTTGAGTTATACTTCATTACTAACAGTAAACTTAAGAAAATACATAGAAGCAAATCCAAATTTCAGAAATTCAAATTTTTTTATCCGTAGAAATACACTTTGGTCAACCCTTACAGTAGCAGAATTACGTCACATGATTACAATCTTCCAGTTCGTCTGCCACACCCACAAACAAAGGGTTTATTTTCAAAATAGAGCTTCACGAATATCAAGTTCCATTTTGACTCACCTCGTTTACGACTGCCCACTCATCGCACCGCGGCTTCCTTTTATGCGTACATTGATATTTCCAGACCTCTGTGGAACTTCTGTAAGACAGCATCAGAAGAAACAAACTTTCTCGTCATCAAACTTGATCTGTTTCGGCAAGCCTTTTATCTCAGTGCTGTTTCTATCTGCCCTTATCTCCGAGCTGCACTGTCTCTTTGGGCGGGTCGCCACCAGTCGCGACACTGCTCCCTCCTCAACTCTGGTCATCCCGAACAGCACCATCGTAGCGGGCCAGACGATCCAGGTCTACCACCAACATCTTAGCTCGAGGCACCTCCTGGATGCGGTCGACCACGACATTAATACTCTTTACCACCCGGTACAGTCCTTGCCATGGTTGTTCAAGTTACAGGGCAGCGTGCCTTGGTCCGGGTGGGGCGGTATAACAAGATCAGCTCACCTTCTTAGAGCACTTGGCTGTTAGCTTGCTGGTCGTATCGGGTCCTCATGCGGTCACTCGCCTTCCGGGTGTTCTGAAGAGCCATCTCATTCATGTTGTGGAGATCATCCACGAGGCTCTCCACATACTCGATTGACGGCTATTTGACGTCCGGGGGACTCTCAAAAGCCAGGTCACAAAGGAGGCGTAATTCTCGGCCGAATATTAAGCTGGCTGGTATCATCCCACTGGTGTCGTGTGTTGATGGGCGGTAGGCCAACAAGAACAGTGACACTTTGACGTCCCAGTCCCGCTGATGGTTTGCCACGACCTTCCTCAGATGTTCTTCTAGTGTCTTGATGTACTTCTCCACCATGTCATCCCACTGCGGATCTAGAGGTTTTGTGCGGGTCTTGGTAACCTCAAGCCATTCCAGTGCCTCCTTCATCAGGCTAGACTCAAAATTGGTACTCTGGTCGCCGTGGAGCTCTAAGGGCGCCCCAAAATGGCAAAACAGTTGCTGCAGAAGGCAGTATGTAACTGTCTTCGCCTCCTACTTCAGTATGGTATATACCTCCGGCCACTTAATGAAGTAGTCCACGAACACCATCAGGTATTTGTTGCCTCGGTCGGACTCTGGGAAAGGTCCAGCTATGTTGACAGCTAAGCGTTCGAATGGTGCTCCGACGTTGTACTGCTGCATGCGACCTCGGTTTCTAGTTTGGGGCCTGCGACTCGCCGCGCACACGTGACATTGACGGCACCATCTCTCAGCGTCTGCTCGGAGCCTCAGCCAGTTTTAGCGCTGTCGTACTTTGTCGATCGTTCGGTTTGCTCCCAGGTGTCCTACTGAAGTTCTAGAGTGCACTTCCTCAAAGACTTCCGGGACATTACTTGAAGGAAGTACCAATTGCTGCCTCTGTGCCTTTCCATCGGGTGATTTCCATACCTGGAGCAACACGCCCTCCCTGATCTTCAGCGAGTCCCACTGGGCCCAGTACGACTTGTATGTGGTGCTCCTTGGTGCGATGTCCTCCCAGGTTGGTCTTGTCCCTGCCTCCACTTCTCTCAAAAGTGGTCCCAAGTCGGCATCCGCCAGCTGCTCCCTCCTTATATCTGCGCTATCCCAGTCATCCGCAGGCATCGCCGTGACCACTCTGAAAGCTGCGGCATGCTCCTTGTCCTCCACCCTTGTGTACTGGCCGCGCTCTTCCGGGCAGGGTCTTCGAGAAATGGCGTCGGCATTACCATGACTTTTCACTCTACGGTGTTCAGAGGTGAAGTCGTATTCCTGCAGCCTCTGGACTCAACGGGCTATCTGGCCTTCCAAGTTCGTAAAAGTATGTAACCAGGTTAGGGGGAATGGTCAGTTTTCAGGTGGAATGGCTGAGCGTACTGGTACTTGTGGAAGTGCTCCAAGGTCTTTATTACCGCCAGTAGTTCTCACCGAGTGACGCAGTAGTTCTCTTCCAGATAACTTTCCACCCGACTGCAGTTTTTCCAGTGATTTCCTCATAAACACATTTATCAATTAAGATTTCTTACAATCATATTGCAGATTGATAGAAAGGTTTTTACACGTGAGGACATATTTGATACACGTAACAGACACATTTGGCTACAGGAGAACCCGAAACCTACTAGTGCTAACAAATCTACGAACACGGTTTCAATGAATATTTGAAATGACACATGACAAACTCTACTTTCGACCTCCAGTTTGACAGGCTACATTTAAGTATATCTTTCTCAATATTCGTTGCCAAATTTTCCTTTAGGAATGTGCCATTTAATATAATTCGAAAGCGATGGTGCATCAATACATTATATGGGTAATGTAAGAGACTTTCTAAACGTAATACATCTTGATCGTTGAATCGGTGATAGAGCAACAGTAACATGGCTAGATGTTTACCAAATTTCTATCCGTTTTTATTTTATATACGACCCTGGTTAATAGGGAAGGGAAGCTAATAGCCAAGATCATTGCAGCATGTAATGTTATTCGTGATACTCCAGTACCTTTGAAAGAACTCGGCAATTGTTAATGTGACGCTATCAAATATGCTCCGAATTTCAAGGACGGTATTTTGAATCGCTTTTATAAAGAGTTCAGCACCTGTTCAATTACTTATTTGTTCTTACTTTAATTAATTATTAATTCTGATGGTTTTAGTCTTCATTACAGAAAAGCTTTGGATGTGTAACAGTATGTCTGTGTTTGTGTGTGAATGTGGTAAAGTGCATAACTCAAATACGAAAATTTAGAAAATAATACCTTGGGACTAAGGTTCAGTAGCTTTCGAAGATATAACATTAATATTTTCAGTAATATTTCCCCAAACGAAACTAACATTTATATGACAAATGTTTCGAAATACTTGATTTTATTAATGTGGCCCTAAAATGTTCTATTAAAATACCAGAGATTAAATATGTTTACACGACAAACGACAAATGCTGTAAAAGGGGTAAATAGTAGGTGTGGGAAGGGACTACAGCACTTCCTGGACCAGTGTCCCTTTCAAGCGGGAGGGACGGGGGAAAAGGACACAGATCCAGGTGCCAGGACAGAGCCATCGGTAACAGATTGAAACGGTAATCTCTTCCTCGAGTTGCTTAATTAACTGTTGAGGAATATATAGAAGATTAATTGAATGTTAAAGGAATATATACGTGTATTGATACAAATGTCTTGTCTATTTTCAAGTTTGCTACGGACTCTGAAAAGGTAGGATATCCTCTCCCCTAGCTAGAACGGACGCAACCATAAATTTTAAGGGCCGCACCCGTGTTTATTTTCAAGCATAGTTTTGACAGGGGACATCTTAGGTGGTCTGGAGAGGTTCTCGTAAAAGGTACACAATAATCGTTCTACCAACCAACTAATTAAAAATAACGAACTGAAGGGGAAAGCGAAGTCTCATATGACCTATCTGGGAACAAATATATATTCAGAGTCAGTTGGCGGCTGAGGGCCAAGCTAGAACATCGTGGGATAGCACGCGGAGAGAAATCACGTACATTAAGGTCAGTTGCAGCTGAGGACCAAGCTAGAACGTCGTGCGATAGCAAGCGGAGAGAAATCGCGTTCATTAAATTCATTTGTTGGCTGAGGGCCAAGCTAGAATGTCGTGGAATAACACGCGGAGAGAAATCACGTACATTAAGGTCAGTTGCAGCTGAGGACCAAGCTAGAACGTCGTGCGATAGCAAGCGGAGAGAAATTGCGTTCATTAAAGTCAGTTGGCGGCTGAGGGCCAAGGTAGAACTTTGTGCGATAGCAAGGGGAGAGAAATTGCTTTCATTAAAGTCAGTTGGCGGCTGAGTGCCAAGCTAGAACGTCGTGTGATAGCAAACGGAGAGAAATTGCGTTCATTAAAATCAGTTGGCGGCTGAGGGCCAAGCTAGAACGTCGTGGGATAGCAAGCGGAGAGAAATCGCGTTCATTAAGTTCATTTTTTGGCCGAGGGCCAAGCTAGAATGTCGTGGGATAACACGCGGAGAGAAATTGCTTTCATTAAAGTCAGTTGGCGGCTGAGTGTCAAGCTAGAACGTCGTGTGATAGCAAGCGGAGAGAAATTGCGTTCATTAAAATCAGTTGGCGGCTGAGGGCCAAGCTAGAACGTCGTGTGATAGCAAGCGGAGAGAAATTGCGTTCATTAAAGTCAGTTGGCGGCTGAGGACCAAACTTGAACTTCGTGCAGATAGCACGCGGAGAGAAATTGCGTTTAATAAGGTTATTTGGCTACTGTGGGCCAAACTGAGCAGACGTGTAAACTAAAAAAATCGCGTTCAATTAAAAGTAGTTAGTTGGGTGCCAATCCGTTGAGTCATGTTATAGACACGAGAGTACAACCACGCCAGCGCGAAGCCAACCAATCAGATTTTGTTTAATTAACATGTTTTTCGAGTGCAATTGAAACACAACCGATCGTCATAAGAGAATAAAACTGTGATTATTTCCAAGTAGCCTAATTGATCCACCTAAAACTCCATGAATGAAGAGATCCTTCCAATATTCGTGAATGTTAGGATAACTCCAAGAGCGGCCGAGGACATCAATACTTTGAAATTATCACTGGCGAGGCTGAAGAACCAAGGAGTCAAAACCCTGCCACATAATGCAGCCGAAGTAAGGGACACCACACCTTGCAACAAGTTTCAAATTGAAGATCCCCGACGCCGGCATGTAGGAGGGCCTCCTATAAGGACGCAAACGTTAAACAATAGAAGAAAACGTACTGCATAAAAAATACTGCATAATAAACACAATAGATTTCTTTGAAACAGAGAATGCATTGCAAAGATATTTTATCCGCCACGAGCCATTTATAGATATCCCTTTTAACGGTTCGTTTTGTTTAATACTTTTGTCATTATTTTAAATCCTGTTGATGTCCAGTGCTTACTCTCGATTACATAACAATCTAGAAGTTTTAGAATCCAGAATGTGTAGGGTCCCGCGTGCTTGCCGTCCTTCCTAGTCCGTAGGCGAATGCAATGGTGGTTTCACATCTAACATGACTTGCTTTCTCTCTTTTCTGTTCGTTCTGACGTTTCTTGCGTGCTCACAGGTTTCATGGCGTGCGACGGTGTTAGATGAAGCGCCTGTTTCCTCAGAGGGTTGTGTAATCCTTACATTACAAGACTGTTTGGCCTCTCCTAACCCTCTCTGGGCAGTACCAGTAGTGGTGAGTCTTTGTGCTAGGAACTGTTGAGGAACTTTTGGCCTAAAGCACTTCTTTCTTTACTCTTGAGGAATTGAACAGAAAGTATAATAAAGGATCTATTTTTGTTGCATTTCCATCTTCCTAATTATCTAATATAATAAGTTTACTAGTTAATTCTCTTATAGTTTCCCCGCCAAACTGAGGTCTTCAACGTCGAACAGACATAGTTATTGAACCACCCAAAAGTAAACTTGATAGATATAATATATTTCACGCATGTGGTTATGTGTAAGGTGTCCCCCTTCATTGTATGCTCTAAGTTAATTATGATTATTAAAGGATATAGAAAATAACCAAATATTTTCCCCTCGATGCGATTCGGTAAAGATCCTTTTTCTTGGACCCCAAATATACTGATTCATTTTCACTTTTGAGCTTAACTATTGTCTTTCTCTTTCTCTCCAAGCGCACGCACACACACAAACAAAAAATCCACACACAGAGGGCCACGCTCCACAAAATCACAATTTTTTAAAACAACCTTTCTGTTACACAGGACCTGTATAAACGTGTATTTCTCGTGAAATCTCGACAACAAAAGTTCTGTACTCATCTAAGTGGTAGAGGACTAACAGACGATGAAGAATATGTATAAACAAAGCCAGAATCCGAGAACTCACTTTCCAAGTCACAAGCCGAGTTTCAAAGGATAGAGAACTTGTACCTCCAGAGTCAACCTGACGACAACAAACAAACAAACAGCTCCAACTTTATTTTCCGTATTCCTTGCTAATTATTTTAAGTATACAGTAGGAAATCTGTAGGGGGAGCAAGTCGGAGCAAATAACCTTCACTCCCGGACAAATATTTCACCAGGAATGTGTAACACAAACACTTCAAGCTAAGCGACATCTTGGTTATGTGCCTATATAATCGTAAATTTTATCTATGTGCTTAAGAATGTTTACTAACGCGATCTCACCTGAAAAGGAGCATCTGATCTCAAATAATCACATGACCCTTTCTACTCAGTCTTTACCAGACTATCTTTACAAAATTTACACATCTATTTCTTGGGAAAGGAAATAAATGTTCGCAGAAATACTTTTACTGTACATTTTTGTAGATATAGTTGGGGAAATACTGAAGCGTTGTTAAAATCTTTAATAGTAGACCACAATGTAATGGGCTTGAAAATCCCATCCACTTAGCGCTTGAAAAATTATAAAGGGTTTGAAAATTCAAATAAATAATAAAAGAATACCAAGTAAGTTGCACAACCACTTTTGAAATAAACAGTGGAGTTTAAATAGATCTAAATATTTTATACAGTAAGATTTTCTACTGCCAATTATTTTAGTGTATAGCTCTTGAATATGTTATGTCGCAATTTTTGAAAATTTCAAATAATGTACTTACGCTCATTCGAGATGCCGTTTTTGAGTTCTACTATCCAAGGAAGAGAGAAACACATATACCCATATTCGTCCTTCGTGGTCCAGGGGTGACAGCTAGCATCTGATTCAATGGGTCGCTGGTTCATACCCAGCGGGGGGCATTGGATCTTTCAGGCGTAAATATCCTTAGCATGGCCTCTTTCGGAAGGGAAGTACAGGCCCCGTGTGCTCGTGTTGTAGACTTACGGCACGTATCCTTATAATCGACGTAAGTAAGTGGTCTTCACACCCAGTTAGAATTGGAAGTGGAGAACCACAGCAATTAAAGAATTTAAATACAGGAATACTAACTTTCAGCACAGTTACGCAGATGTATACAGTTTCCTCCTCCTCCTCCTCCTCCTCCTCCTCCTCCTCCTCCTCCTCCTCCTCCTCCTCCTCCTCCTCCTCCTCCTCCTCCTCCTCCTCCTCCTCCTCCTCCTCCTCCTCCTCCTCCTCCTCCTCCTCCTCGAATTTACATTATCGTAATTGTTTCTAGTTTCGTTCGGTAAAACTATAAAACAATGTTCTTTGGTTGGAATACAACGGTTTCTCTACAGGCAATTATCTAAAACCTCACTTCGCAGCTTTCTATGTGTTTACTTTGAATGTTTACCAGTACATCACGTATATATAATAAAATATATATTATGTCCAGGGCATTAATATTTGTATTTTTTTCAAACTTATCTCATACACTAACTAGCTTTCCATAACTATAGAAAAATTCACATGTATCCATTATATTACGGACGTACGAAATGTGAGTTCTATCGAACTTACATTTTTATGTATTTGTTCCTAGCTACAACTGCAATTAAACAGGAAATTCTTAATTACAAAGTGGGTAAGTAACATTCTGATGTCCATTTATGGTAAGAGAAGCTATGGAATAGTACAAAATAAGGTACATGTTAAAACTGCACATATTACATGGGTACAAACTTCTACATATATTGAATCAAAATCAATAGAACCGTTTTTCAGACATTGCTGAACACATTTCAGAAACGTCATAAATATACAACCACAAATTATAACTGAAAGTCAACTTCATTAATTAGCATTAGTATGAACAACGTTAAACTCAAAATCCAGATAATAACTTTATAAGAAAAGTGATGACGTATTTAAATACTCTAAACAACCTGGCATTCCAAAAAATATAAACGCTTTACCAAGTTTTCCTTCTTTTTCTTTGCCTGGATTCATTGGCACACTATATTTGGCCTATTAATTTCACTTACCTATCGGTTCCAAAACAAAACTTTGAACATACAAGACATTTCCGAACGTTTCAATATGTTACGGAAACGTAAACCTGAAAGCCAGATTTCAAAATTAAGCATACTACTTAAAAATGTTTAATCTCCAAATTCGGCTGGCTATGCGAATTACCTATACTCTAAATTCTATAGCTAGGTGTTAAGCGTGTCTGCCTCAGGTTTAAAAGGTCTCGATTTCAAACCTCAGTTAGCGTGAGTTATCTGGATAAGGATTTTTCCGTGGTTTTCCCTTATTCTGAAAGATGAATGTCTAGTAACGATAAGCTCTATGGACCTTGGCCCATTTGAGTACTATTTCACTCATTTCATTCATCATACGTCATGACTTCACTTTGGAGGACGTAAATTAAAACGAAATGCTTATAAGAGGGTTATTTTGTAGTAAACGGAGTACAAACGTCGCTATTTCTCGAAATAGTTTCATTTAAATCTATATACAGCACCTTAAGAGTTATGCATTAACAAGTTTTTCATTTAAAATATATATTTGGTATGAAAGGTTAGAGCCAGACTGAAAACTTCAATTCAATAGCCGGGATTTGAACCACGAATCTTCTGGTCTCCGTTCAGCCTCTCTAACCATTGAGCTACTATGGCCAACGTGCCGACATGATATTAAATTCTCCAACTGACTCGTGCTTTTCCCGGTAAACCACTAGGAGTTCTCATAAACACATGAGACAACTACTTTATTGGCGACTTACGAAGTTGTAAGTACTTTAAGGAAGTCAGTTGGAGAATTTAATGTCATGTTCGCACGTTGGTCATAATAGCTTAATGGTTAGAGCGGCTGGACGGAGACCAGAAGATCCGTGGTTTAAATCCCGGCTATGGAATTGAATTTTTCTGTCTGGCTTTACCCTTTCATAATGCGTCCTACACACGGCAAGTGTGAATGAACAATTAATTTCCATTAATTGTACCTAATAGTGGTCCGAACTATAAAGCCCGGCCTTAAAGTACTTACAGCATAGCAAATCGTCATTAAGGTTGTTGTATCATGTATTTATGAGAACTCCTAGTGGGTTACCGGGAAAAACAGGAGTCAGTTGGAGAATTTAATGTCATATTGGCACGATGGCCATAAAAGCTAAATGATTAGAGCGGTTGGACGGAGACCAGAAGATCCGTGGTTCAAATCCCGGCTATGGCATTGAATTTCTAAGTCTGGCTCTACCCTTTCATAGTGCGTCCTACACATGGCTAGTGTGAAAGAACAATTAATTTCCATTAATTGTGCCTAATAGTGGTCCAAACTATAAAGCCCGGCCTTAAAGTACTTACAGCATAGTAAGTCGCCATTAAGGTTGTTGTCTCATGTAATTATGAGAACTCCTAGTGGTTTACCCCGAAAAAAATAGGAGTCGGTTGGAGAATTTAATGTCATGTTGGCACGTTGGCCATAAAAGCTAAATGATTAGAGCGGCTGGACGGAGACCAGAAGATCCGTGGTTCAAATCCCGGCTATGGCATTGAATTTTTCAGTCTGCCTCTACCCCTTCATAGTGTGTCCTACACACGGCTAGTGTTAAATAACAATTAATTTTCATATATTTGGTATGTTGATAACCTCGAAAAGAGCCAAAAAGGTGCATAACAAAGGCAGCTTAGATGAAATACTGAAAAAGAAGGAAATAAGAAGGAGAGGATTACAAATATGGTACTGGTGAACAGAGCAAGCTGTAAAAGAAAATTAAAGGACGTATGAACTCCTACAAAACAGGAACACAAGAAACACAACAATACAAGTAACCGAATCTACGCTAAAAAGAAATGAATGAAGCATATCAGAGTTCTAGGGATAAATTAGTTACAAATATTGCACATGCTGTACACTGAAGAAAAAATGTTGCCTTAATATTACATAAATCGTTAGGTTAGCTAGAAAGCGATAATGCTACAATTAATACGGTTGAATGAATACATCAGATTGAACAGAATATCAGAATATACCTACAGTACCTCACGAAATTAAATCTACTTATTTAATAACGTTTGATGAAGTCTAACAGGGTTCAAGTAGTTTAAAAGATTTAAAGTTGGATGACCAGCTGGAATAGAATCAAACTTATCAGTTATGCAAGAATTGTATGTCAAGAAAATGCTGGCAAATGTGGCAAAGCTACGAAATTCCTGCTGCCTGTAAAATTGTGGAAGTTATTTCACTTTTCAAAATATGACAAAAAAATGCATACGAAAAAAGTAGCGGAAAAACCTTCTTAATACAACGTGCTACGTTTTCTAAAAGGTAAAAAATATTATTTTGAAAGCTATAAAATAAATATGTTTAAGGGATATATAAATATGAGTAGCTGGCATGCTTAATTTGTAAGATTACTCACTCAGACTGGTCGATGTTCACCATTTCCTTCAAAAGTGCTTTTCAGTCTTTCCTTCAGACCATCTTCAGTGGGTTCTGCTGGAAATGGTGAACATCGGGCAGTCTGAGTGAGTAATCTTACAAATTAAGCATGCTGGCTCCTGATATTTATATAAAACATAGCTCTTTTAACAACTTTGCAATTCTTCTTTAAAATGTTTAAGGGATTTAAAAAGAGGCGTTTATGTAATGGTAATATTTTTAGTACTAAAATTGATTAAGAAAAGGAAAGAATGTGAATTTGAAAAGGCCTGTCCCTTTCATTGACTTTAAAAACCCGATTGAATCAGTTATTAGCACTGTGTATAGTAATAAAAACACAAGATACCCGATATATGTTTATCCAAATAATAAATACCTTATGTGGGGATACCGGAATAATCATAATAGAGGTTTCCTAAAAAAATGGACGATATAGCAATAGCCAAGGTAACAGATGAGTATAATGTGTGCTATCAGGTGAGGCGCTTTACTCCCAAGAGCATTACTGCTGCCACTCGCATTTTGATCGTGCACCTTCAATAGTTAACAAAATCACTTAAATTTATTACCATATAAGACCTTCATCTCAAGTACACAAAACGCTCGGCGGCTGCATTCTGTGATTGCAAGTGACTGCTTCTTTTGAATGAGTGCAAAGCATAGATACTAAATGAAGCTCATGTAACTGTGAACTTCAAATTTCTCACACTGCTTATCTGTAAGTTCAAACAAACGAAATTGACTTCATATTATTGTGTTAAAAATAATCTAAGTGGAAATTATTCAAATAACTACAACACGAGTTTTGGGTTGGTAACCGCAGTATCAGGCAGGGATTAGGAGGCGGCGAATTAATCGAAGTCAAATAATTAAAAAAGAAGATACATTAATAGAAATGCTTTGCTAAAATAATATAACAATCTTGTGATAATAATATGAAATTTTAACGATTAAAATAGCAGTTTACTTAAAGAATAAGAAGGGAAGAATATAGTTTAATATGACATATATACTAGCATCCAGGCAAGAAAGAGAAAATATTCTTGTAAAAATCTGTACACGTCGCAGAGACAGGAAAGAAGGGCCCATTACCTTCTTTGTGTTAGTAAAAGTTCAATGCCTGAAGACTATTGTATTCGTTCAGCCAGGAATGTTTTGGGACAAAGGACTTTCAAAACGCAGTTGAGCATGAACGCAAAAGAGATTTACTTCCCTGATTTGATAATTATATATACCGTTACAAACAACTCAGGGTAGACATTCCCCATCTCAGGGTGGACGGAACGTCAGTGAGTAATATGAGTTTTGCAAACCAATGCGAAAAGTCGGAATAAAATGGGAAACCAATAATAATGTAACATTTGAGAAGGGCGAGCTAGTTTGGTTATGTGATAAAGTTAGAGAGGGGATCAGAATAAGGTTCGAACTGAATGGTAAAGTAAGAAAAACCTTACCTACAAGTTGGTACTACGACACGAAGAACGTCTTCATGTGCATTAGAAAGAGAAGCGAAGGTTTTGAAGTCTGAAAGGTGGTCACCGATCCAAGTCGATAAACAAACATATATTCAAGAATTAAAGCAAATATTTTCTACAACACACAAATTATTATTAATACCACTGTGTAGCCAACAACCAGAAAAATCCATTTCCTACAACCATTCACCTGAGGATAATAGAACTCCTAGCTCCAATTAAGCTCCAATTAGAACCCAGTTAATTTAACGATGGTATGCGGGTTTGCCGCAGGTTGAAGGACAGGGGCTAAAAAATATTCACAAACTATTTAGAAGATTGTATCCACAGTAAATAAGGGCAGAATGCATTTTTGCCTTGTTCTTTGGAAACTGTGTTCGCAAAATGACTTACTATTAGTGTCTGATATACATTAATCCAACCCATAAGTTTCAGTTAAGAACCTGTCAATTAAATCATGTTACACTGTAAATGAGTAGGCTAATTTTTTTCTAAATTCTTATATCAATTGCGAATTTTAATCTCATATAAATTGTCTTTAGATCTGAAACTACAGTATCAGAATACTTTGAATGAAGTGTTTTACCTCCTTTACAAATTTATCACAATAACCAAAGTAACAGGAATTACAATTACTTTTATAACTATAAAGCTTTTCCTCTTCTTTCAATGTTCCAAATTTATCAAAATATGATGTTATATAATATAAATACAGTTACTTGAATGGATATGGTACCCAGACGATATCTCCAAGTAACTGATGATTCAATGCTGAATAAGAACAAGCCATTTCCTTCTCTCTATTATTACTCTATGCTACTTCAGACATATCCTTCTGCACATGCCTCACTTGGCGAATGTCTCTACCATGTGCTTTCCATTTATAAACTTATGTCTATCCCTGACGTTAGCGTATACCGTGAGGTAGGTCATTCACCAAATTAATTTCAATCAAATAAAACCTGAAGCTTTCCTGGCGACGAATACGCTCACTTTCTTCTCGGGCAGCCAGGTGAAAAGATGATTAGATATCAACGTTTTGGGAGTGTACATCTCTCCCATCATCAGGATATTTATAAAATGTTATAAAAACAAATGAACTAGGGATATAACACAACTATAAACAAAGAAAAAACACTGTCAAAATTGGTATTACTGAACAAAAGACTGTTTTCAATAAATGAAATGTCAGGTCACGAGATGGCGTGAGTATAGAAAATTGTGTCAAAGAAACGTAACTACTTAACTTGATTATAAAGCTGTATTGATCTTTGCTTCTTAATTCGAAGGATTTCCATTTTAAGGCCGGTTTCCAAGAGGAGCTGAACTGAAATCCAGCATCACGATTAAGCGTGCTCCATTCAGAGGAAATCGCCAGCCTCCTTAATTCTCCGCTCGCAGTAACTGTTGCATTTTTCCAAGATGTTCGTCTCCCGAAACTTGACCCTATGATCGTTATCAAAACTGTATGAGCTGGCAGAGCATTGTCAAAGGTATACCTTTAACAGAAATAATGCTCCTGTAACGGTTCCCCTTGGTCATAAACATAAAGTAACTTAATATGTTATATCAAAATAATATTAGGTTAGCATAGATATTCTATACTGAGTATGTGGTATCGGAAGAAAATATACAAATATTACAGCAAAACACATTATAGTAGATAAGGCATATGCATAAAATAAGAAGTGTTTGATGGACTAGAAATGTAGATGAACAGAGAAACAGAAATATGAGATACCTCAGCAGAGTGAAGTTTGAGATCACAGGTCGGTCGGCATCCTTCATAAAAGAGCTCACCTCTAGGAACAATGCCTGCGAACCATGTGGAGGGTCGGTCTGCCACCCTGTACTCTCTTTAACGCCAATACGTGCGTGATCGGTACAATGCCGTTGTAGATTATCCAAATTCTAAAATTTCGCATTGTACGTGCTTCGGAATTAAGTGGACGCTGTGGGGAACTTTCTATCAACGTTCGGTCATGCGCACATACAAAATTCGTACGTTGGTTTAAACTCGAAATGGAAACCAACCAATTACAATTTAGAACTTAAACACGTGATTCACACAAAAATTCAAAATGAAACGGTAGAGGGGGAAATGCAGGAGATAGTGAATCCACGATTTTGATAGCGGACACCCTCTATCTCGGTCGGTGTGTGGTGAAACCACGCCATACGTATCAGCGCGACAAGACTACCTCGAATAAACATAACACGGAACAGTGCGTTTTATAACACAAGCACTCTCTCTCGGTCGAGGCGTAGTGAAGTCACAGTATATATACAAGTATGGTAAGAATACCCCGATTACACAACACGCATAAAGAACCCTATCGTTACCGCCAAACACATCACACGAGTCAGAAACCAGCAGCTTTCCAGGCGACGAGTGAGGTAACTGATTACAATTGTGAATAAATCGATTATGGAACAGTCGAGGTGTTTTCTTCGCTAATCACACCATACCCAGTCAGGACGTATCCCACACCCTGGAACAAAGAAGACAGTCCATGTAAAGCGAAACCCGAGGAAACCCAGACCGGTCCAGTAAACCTCCTACATCCGTAACCCTCACACGTCACATTTCCTACTTTATGAGGTGTTGAGTGCTGGGAGAACTCAACCAGGTTCCAAACGGGCAGAACCGTCTTATTGCTCACTTTCAAAATAAATAAGACTATTCTGAGTCGTTTCATCCGATCAATCAGCGCTTCGTTTTGATTTCTTGTATCCGTTTAGTAAATATAATTTACTTTGGTCGGCCAGAGTTTGCTGCAAGAAGAAACTAATAAATTTAAAAGTCAGTCGTGGGAACGACTTCCTTATTTCAATCATAGACTCCCATGTACGCTCACGGCATCTTGTCCTTCAGTTGGCCTTCGTTGCCAACTCTAGTGTACGCGGAGCATGTACCATCATTGCTCTTTCGTTTAGTTTAGCTGAAGTTGTTTTCTTTACCTTGTGTGCGATTTACTAACAAAGGAACTATCACTGTAATCACATTTCTAAACATCTGAAAATTTGATGGTATAATGCCTGTTGTGTATAAGATATATGTAGCAAACTCTGCTGCGGAATAGAACCACAACGCCCAAAACTGAAGCCTGGAAAGTGACGCGTGCGACCCCTTTCAAGTAGCTGCCGGACATCCCTCGACCTAATAGTGGTTAACTATAAAGCCTGGGCCTTAAAGTACTTACATGTTGTAAGTCACCATTAAAGTAGTTGTCTCATGTGTTTATGAGAAGTCTTAAGTGGTTTTCCGGGAAAAGCATGATTCAGTTGGAGGATTTAATGTCATGTAGGCAGGTTGGCCATAGTAGCTCAATGGTTAGAGCAGCTGGGTGGCAACCAGAAGATCTGTGGTTCCAATTCCGGCTATGGCAGTGAATTTTTCAGTTTGACTCTACCTTTCCATACACATGGCCTACACATGGCCAGTGTTAAAGAACAGTTAATTTCCACTCTCTCAGTTCGTGTGAAACGTTTGATCCTAGATCAAGGCAATTAATCTTACACTGCTCATAGGAACTATAAATTCAGAAATGGTGGGATTGAAATGAAAGGCTCTATGATTTAAAATTAGGAATTTTACTGACAATAACATTATAGCCTTTTACAGCTCTATCAGAGTTACGGTTCACCTAAATGTTCTACAGTAGAGCATGGCTCAAAATTAGTAGATAAAGTGGCACAATTTTAACCTGATAGTACTCTATCGTAAGTGCCACATCCCTTAACATCAGATCTCATTAATTTTCCAGTTATTATGCTTTAATTATATACAGTGTATAGACACAGTGTAATAAAGTGCACTACCACAGTGCCTTATAAAAGTTTTGCTACTCTCCGTTCTTACAGTACCATTTTTGGCCCTTCTCTCTCGTTTTTATTTATTTGTATCTGTCTTTGTCCACACCACTTCATTACTTTATTCTTCAACTCTTATTTTCCCTTGATGGATGCTTTTGTTACAATTTCTCTTTCTTCTTGTTTTGCTTCGTCGCACTAGAATCTTGAATTATCTTCCCTTCTTCCATTTCTATTACTCCTCAGAGTTTCAATCTCTCCTTGTGTTTAATAACTACATTTTATTAATATCATCATTCATTCCTTTTTTAGTACGAGTGTGTATAATTAAACTATATTCTTTTCCACACTTGTTTAACAACCTGTGTTTTCTGCTTATCTGTGATTGTTAATTATATCCGAGGTAGAGCCTTTAATTAGGGGTAATTTCAGTATAATTGACGCAAAACCCATGGATGATATTACAGAGTGGTTAGTTAACCGCATATTACGTGCTGGTGTGCAGAAATTCTGACAATCACGCATGCGCAAATGTTATCACAGATGACCGCTACACTCTATATGGAATGATAACACACACGAATAACCGACATGTACAGCTATGAGCATTTAAACCATGACGAGCTTCTAAGTAACTCATAAGGATACATGATGTTTCAATTACAGAAAGAAAGGACTTTACAAACACATAGAATTGATTAATGTATAGATTATAAAACTTGACGTGTTATCTTCCCATCAGGACACAGCATTGCCGTTTATTGTTTTCTCTACTGCTCTCCGACAGTAAGTACAAGAAATGTCATGTTCTACCCGAAAATTCCAGCGAGATTTCACCGGAAATACTTGCTGTGAGGCTCACTGTTAAAAAGAAAAACGTTTTAAAAAACAATTTTGGTATTATGTGAATGTATTTGTGCACGCGCATACGTGCGTGCATATATGCGTAAAATAACTGAGAAAAGAATAAATAATACCAAACTTTTCTTTTAAGTTCAACACCTAACAAGGAAAAGACACGATGCCTTTCAAAATCATTCCCCAGTTTCCAAACTATCGTTTATATGTACAATCTTGACACTTTCTTCTTTTTGTTGTTGTTAATGTTCCTCTTCTTCTTCGTCTCCGTCTCCGTCGTCTTCGTCTCCGTCTGCGTCTACGTCTCCGTCTCCGTCTCCATCTTCGTCTTCATCTCCGTCTCCGTCTACGCCTTCGTCTTCGTCTTCGTCTGCGTCTGCGACTGCGTCTCCGTCTGCGTCTGCGTCTCCGTCTCCATCTCCATCTCCGTCTCCATCTCCGTCTCCGTCTTCATCTCCGTCTCCGTCTCCATCTCCGTCTTCGTCTCCGTCTTCGTCTTTGTCTTTGTCTTCGTCTACGTCTGCATCTGTGAGTGTGTCTATAATTGACATCAATAAAAACCAAAATTTTACGAGGGAACTATCACTACACTCATACTTGTGAATTTCATGGCATTATCTCTGCTCTCTGCGACGCTTGTGTGCCAAAAATCGAGTTCGCAGTATACCTCGAAGTAACCGAAAATAAGTTCAGAATACATAGGAACACACATGGGACAGCTGACAAGGGATGCCCAGCAGCTACTTGCATTCGGCACCTTCCGGGCTTCAGTTTTGGGAGTTGCGGTTCTACTCCTTAGCAGATTTTTGGTGCACTAATTTATATACAGCAGACATTATACCATCAAATTGTCAGGTGCACAGGGTGTGGATACAGTGATATTTCCCTTGTCAGTTAAACACCGAACTTGGCTCAAACGTGGCCCTAGCTATTTCGATTATGGTATTGTCATTACCGATGAAGTGCATGTTTTGAATATTCCAGTAATATTCCTTAAAGTACTCCTCTTCTGCTTAACTTGTGTATTAATAAGACATAGACACTGTAGTACCGCAAAGAACATGTAGAATTGTTAAAAGACCCTATTAATACCTTTCTTTTTGAACTGAGATGACTATTTTGCAGATATTTCCTTGTTATTGCATTAAACTGTCAAATAATTGAATAAGAAGTGGCCTTCTTATGATAAAGGGTGGAATATGAAAGCCATCAGAGCGATCAACTATTAAAATCTATGAGAATTACTTAAGCCTGTTGTAGTCTCCAATTCCCATTTTGTCTATGAGGAGATATGTAATAAAAAGCCCGCCTCGGTAGCGTAGGTGGTAGCGTGTCTGACTCACGTTCAGGAGGTCAGTAGGTCCCGAGTTCTAAATCACGGGCAGGGCAAGCTACAAGGAATTTTTGGGGTTCTCCCTTATTCTGAAAGATATTTCCTTGTTATTGCATTATACTTTAAAATACTTGCTAAATTTTTAAATAAGAAGCGGCCTTCTTATGATAAAAGGTGGAATATGAAAGCCACCAGAGCGATCAGCTATTAAACTCTATGAGAATTACTTAAGCCTGTTGTAGTCTCCAATTCCCATTTTGTCTATAAAGAGATATGTAATAAAAGACCCGCCTTGGTAGCGTACGTTGTAGCGTGTCTGCCTCACGTTCAAGAGGTCAATAGGTTCCGAGTTCTAAATCGCGGGCAGGGGAAGTTATAAGGCATTTTTGGGGTTCTCCCTAATCCTGAAAGATGAATATCTTTTAACTCTAAGCACAATGGACTCTGGGATCATTTCAGTATAATTTCACCCATTTTATTCATCGTTCGGTATGACTTAGGGTTGGGGGAGCTAAATAACAAAATGTAGTAAGACGGTTTCTTCAAAAAGTTTATTTTGATTAGTATGAGTTAGTAGAAGAAATAAGAACTTTAAGAATAGTTTGGAGCAAAAGGAACAAAGATATCCCTGTGAATTGACACTACAGGTCCACACCAGTCAGACAAAACTTTGTAGATATGATTTCAGTAACATTCGTTACAGATGTAGGAATCCGTTTAAAAACGGATTGTTTGCTAGCGCTGAAATTTCTTAGAGGATATCTCAAGAAAGAATTTAATTGTGACTGCTTACATTTGTAAAACAATTGAAGTATTCAAATAAAAAGCAGCGAACATTCCAATGCCACAAACAGTTATTTGTAACAAAGTGCAAGTTTTAAACAAATACACTTTGTTCTTGTAGTAAACCTTCTCTATCTCCTATATATTAACAGTAATATAAATTTCATGGCGAATGAAGCAGGTTTTGTAGGCCATTCCTAAATTATTCAAGATATGCATTACAGGACATTTAAACATTCTAAAAGCCGCATTTCAAAGCAAATCCTCGGAATCATTTTTCAAATCATTAAACATAATTAACCTTTGCGGTTACAGTCAGCGTTTTTTTTGAAAATATTTGTTTCACATTCTTTAAATTAGATATTACTTTTACATTTTTTTTGGTTATTCGTTTGTAAGCTGCACCTAATGCAAATAGGGACTCTCATACACATTCTTGCGCGTGGAAGGTTTTCTGAAAATGCCTTCTTATTTATTGAGAAATTCAAAATATTTATGTATTTCAAGTAAAATTTAGGTATAGTATTTTGTGTGAAATTATATACCAACTTCCTTTAACTCCCATAATTGGATGCTACAGAAATTACAACATACGAGTGTAAGCATTATAAGTTTAATGAACTAAATTGGAAACTGGTTTTCTTCAGATTAATTTCTTTGCCCATTAATTGTTTTTCATTTCTTTTCTCATGCATTTATTTGTTCATTTATTCATCCTTTCTAATTGTTGGCTAAGACTTTACTTGCGTAGTTTACCTTTTTAGCATTATTTTCTCTTGCAATCAACCCGTCCTCGTAATTTGCCGTCCCTATTTGGAGGGGACGTAACATTATATAACATTATATCATATGACATAACAATCACAATAAATATTTGTGTGAAAATGATATTTATGAAAGTAATCATTCACTTCCTTTGAATTTGAAACTTACAAATTAGGTATCTACGAGGGTGGGTCAAAAAATAATGCCTCCTATTTTTTTACTCTTTTAATTGCCAAGAAAATTGAATCCAATTTACATAGCTTGAAAACTACAACATTGACGATTAATTTGGCACTATTCAATATAATCTCCGTCCTTTTCCACAGTTTTGGTCCAAATTTTAACTAGGGCATGTATTCCAGTGTTGTCATACACACGGTCTTTCTTCCTAAGCCATTGATGCACGGACGTTCTCACAGCCTCCTCATCTTCAAAATGAATCCCACGCTGTGATTCCTATAGTGGTCCGAACAGATGGAAGTCTGATGGTAACAGGTAAGGGCTGTATTGGGGGGAGGGGAGGTGAGAGAAGACTTGCCATCCCAATTTCTCAATTTCTGCAGTGGTGTAACGGCTGGTGTGTGGTCTTGCATTGTCATGTAAAAGAACATCCGCCATAAGTTTTGTTGGGCAAACTCGACGAAAACGTGCTTTCAGATTTTGAGAGTTATGACGTATTGGACAGAATTTATTGCGCATCCCTGCTCCAAAAATCAATCATAAGCACACCCTCTGCATCCCAAAACACTGTCGCCATAACTTCCTCTGCCGAACGGTGAGTTTTGAATCTTTTTTCTTCGGTGACGTTGTGTGATGCCATTCCATTGACTGCCTCCTTGATTCAAGTTCAAAAGAATGAACCCACGTTTCGTCTCCAATAACAATTTGTTTTCCAGAAACTCCTCTTCCTTAAAGTTTAAGTGCTGCAAGTGTTCGGAGGCTATTGTTTTTCTTGTTTCTTAGTTTTGGGCGGTTAACATTCTTGGTACTCAACGTAAACAAACTTTTGAGTAACCCAGTTGTTGAAAATATCGTCATCATACTGCCTTTACTGAGGGAGGTAAAGCGACACAATTCAAATGTTGTTACCCCCCGATCACCACGAATGATGTCATCGACTCGCTAAATGTTGCATGGAGTCACTGCAGTCATCGGCCTGCCGCTTCGCTTTTCATCTACCAATGGTGTTTGCCCTTCAGCTTCATTACAGCGACGAGCCCATCATCTAACAGTATTGACATGCACCGTTGCATCACAATACACATTTTTAGCCATTTGTGAATGCGAATTGGCGTTTCACCTTCCGCAGTCAAACATTCAATCACAGAACGCTGTCTAGTACGAATGTCGATGTCAGCCATTTTGCAAGTGCTGCCACTTGTTGACTTAGGAAGTTACTACTGCAGGGGATTGGAGAAGAAGGTTTGAGGAATTGCGTCAAAAACTAAAATTCCGACCTTCCTCAGTTATATAAATAACTAAGTAGCGAGGAGCACAAGACTCCACTACCTCTTTTCCAATTTTGTTAACATTTTTGTTATTATAATTAAATTTTGCCTTAGTAAATGAATTAGAATTCATCCCCCAATGCTCCCCACCCACCACGGAGCCCAAAAAGGGGTCATCCCACTGGGATGACAAGGCTACACGGGGGATATAGCGAGCTCACCGTCCCACTCACCCTGGAGTTCGGTACAATACCTTGTCCTGGCCAAATGATTAGGGGTGGGTTAGTCCCTAACCTCCCGTTTAGGCGAAACAGAAGCCGAAGTAGTGTATTAGAAATGCGCACCCTCCCCGAATTCAGATGAACACTGGTACGAGCTCAGATACGCATCTCTCAAAAACCAGGACAAACCTTTCCACCGACACGGGTCCCCACGCACGGCCTACGCGTGGGTGGGCCTGTTGACTGTCTCTCTCAACCACGAAGAGGAGCCCACACGAGGGAGACTGTTGGCTCGGGACCCCGGGTTCGCCAAACACGTACTTACCGAAGTAGGCCCCTGGGGGGCGAAGGTGGTCGGTGTCCAGGCTGTAATACACAGTGAAGTTTGATAATGACGCATTTTTGTGGTTACGAAGTCCAAAATTTCAGGGTCAAATCTAGGCTGTATGTTAGACTGTTATCTGATAGGCTGCTGCCGGATTTAAATTAGCTAACTTGATAACAGAAAAGAACTGTTCGCAGACGTATATCGAACTAAGCATACATAGTTATATATGCAGCAAGCGCATACAACGTTGGAAATCTGGTTTGGGCAACACTCTTCTAAAACCCACAAGGGAACTATTACTATGTTCTCACCTAAACGTGCTTAAGAGTTTGATGACATCTCTGCTCTATGTGGGGCCTGTATACCAAAATTCGTTTGCGGAGTATATTTGGAAATAAACAAAAGTGAGTCCAGAATACGTAGGAGCTTATAGGCATAATAATACAGCATTGTCCAGGAGAAGGGCCGCGCCGTGGCGTTCGGTCCGAGGCGACCGCAAAGTATGCCTGGCAAACAACACGGCGCTGAGGCGGGTTTTATCCGGGATTTCCGGTTTCCCTTTTCATCTCATTACATCAGTACCCCAATTCATATATCATCAGGGTCACCGTCTTCGGTGCCACATGTGGTTAAGCACAACACATTTCATTACATAGGAGGTATTGTTTGCCCCTTATCGGCAGCGGTCCTCATATGGAATACGTAAGGAGCGCCGTCACCCATATAAGGAACAGAGCTGACGAGCGATGTCCAGCAGCTACTTGAATTTGGTCGCATTCGGCACCTTATATGCTGAGTTTTAGGGTGTTAAAGTTCTACTCCGCAGCAAATTTTTGGTGCACATGAGCTATTGTAAATACAGGAGGTAAATGAATGAATGAATTAGCCAATTAATACATTAATCGCGCTTGCTAGAAGTAATATTGCGTAAAAGACTCCCTACAGGCATTTAACCAGTGTGAGGAAATGCATTCATAAATTTTTTTGGCCGAATTATTAAACAACTCTTGAAACTCCAGCAAGTGCAGTGAAATATGCATAGGCAACACCTATTCTAATCTGTAACGTTTGTTTGTTTTATTGTTGAAAATGGCGTGTATTTATCTGTAATTATTACTATAATATATGCTGCAACATTTAAGAAAAAAATGGATTTTATCAGTTAATTTATTATCTTTATTTACTGCTTAATTGTTCCTGCGTGATGATCGAAAAATTTTCTTCATTTTGCCTTTAAATTTTAAATAGTTACACAACCTGGACCATGAAAACCTTTTTCTTCGACCACTTATTTGAGGATAGCACTGAAAATTTACTTGGGTATCTGATGGAACTAACATACTTGTAGTGTCGTAGTCTACTACACCTCGGGACCAACGACACTGGACGTACTGTCGTCGGAATACTCAGTTTTCTCATCAGAAACCTCGGTTGCTATTTCTTCATAAATTAGGAGTGATTTGGGAGGTCCTGCAGTTCCAGAAGTGGAAGGCACATCCAATTCGTGCAGTATAACTCGTCATTCATTATGTTCAGAGAGTCCTTATTAATCTGCCTTATTGGAGCATCGCCCACCATTGGTGCTTCAGCTGTAGCAGCATCAACAATTTAATTGTCACGGGTGGTATCATTAGTCTGACTTGTGCTAGAATTTTCCGCCACAAAGAGTTCTGCCGTTGAAGATTTCTTATCCTTTAAGGTATATGTGTGCTTAATTTGGAGAGCAGCGCCACTGTTAAACACAGAGGCTTGTGCAGCTGTTGTCCTCGCAACTAATGTGCTTCTGTTAGTTGGGAGTTTAGGAGCATCATTCGCTACAAAAGTTTCTGCTGCAGCCTGTACCTCTGGTTCTTTAGAGCTGTCATCGTTCATATGACGTAAAGATAAACTCTCCGCCTTGGCCTTCCCTGTAATTGATGTGTTCAAACCACGTGGACCGAAGATACTGCTCTCCTAAAGTCCATCTTTTCTGTTCCTGTTGGGCTCTCTTTACTATATGTAGGATTAATCGTCTGAAAAAGATTCATTTTAATATTAGTAATTAGTCATTGACTTTTATAAACATGTTCTTTCCATTGATTTCTATTTCTTTCAATAGAAATCAATGGACAAAAGATGTTCAGAAGATGAATAATAACACAATACCAAAAGTAGCCGTACACTATAAACCTATAGCAAGAAGAAACCAGGGAAGACCAAAGAAAAGATGGGTAGACCAATTTGGAGCCGTAACGGGTTAAACAATCCAAAGGCGTGAGGTAGAACAAGAAGAAAACTTTTATAAACTTATAAATTATTGGAAATTAATTGTTCTTTCACACTGGCCGTGTGTGGGCTAATTTGTGGAAACGTAGAGTCAGACTGAAATATATCGGCACGTTGGCCATAGTAGCACAATGGTAGTGCGGCTGGACAGAAACCAGAGAATCCGTGGTTCAAATCCCGGCTATGGCATTGAGTTTTTCAGTCTGACTTTACGTTTATAAATTATTGTTATATATTCTACATTTAATGATTAAATATAAAATATAAATTGCAACAAATATGCGTAACTCCCCTTTAAGTAAGAGAAATCCTTATTCCTGAATGATACTCTTAAGACTAAACTTGTAGTTAGTGCACCACTTAAAATATTTGTTATCTTCGATATAATTTATTTTCTGATCCCTATAAAGGTACACTTTTCACACAAACAGACTAAAAAGAAAATTGCAGGGACATAACACTCGTTATTTATCGACAGTTTTGAACTTCAATTTTCTCCTAGTAGTTAATACATTTTATTTGTCATACATTACATGGATTCATCTGCCTTAATAATTCCAAATTAAAAGCGTTTATTAATTGTAACCACCACGTTTACCATATTTTACAGGATGTATCATCCAAAACTTGTACCACCATTATTTCCGAAATGTAAAGTTATATTGACGTGTAACTTCCCCAGTATTCTTTGGTAGTTAGGGTCTAATAGTTTTAGACTATAAACAGATTTTAATAGCACTTAAGTGTACTTTTGGAGCAAACATACCCTTCTGAAATGGAACAATGACTAATTAATTAAACAATCAAAAGTATAGGTAGATTAGAATGTTAACAGTGTTTTTCGCAGTGTTCTAGTGCCAGTAGTTCACGAGATTTCATTTTGAAACTTTTACACCACGACACTTGTGCTACCTGTGATAGCGAAAACTAAACAAAAATAAAGGGAGTGAACTGCCTCTGTGGAATCTGACAAATAAAGAAAAATCTGACCTTCAAAGCTTGTGTTGAAAATGACCACCTGCAGCTTCAATACAAGCTTCCGGTCTTCTGTGCTAAGACCGCTGCACATTTTCTAGCATTTCAGCAGAAATTTCAGAGCAGGCAGCAGTAATACGTTGTTTCGTATCATTTGGTGTAGTTGATATGTCTTTGTACACAGTGTCTTTTAGTTTTTCCGTATAGGAAAGGGTCTAACGGAGTGAAATCTGGCAAACGGGCTGGCGAAGGTTCAGGTCCCCTTCGTCCAATCAATCGATTTGGAAACAATCCGTAAGAACCAGCTGTAGTAATTGGTGCATTCTAGACTGGACAGCTATCATGCTGGAAGCGCATGTTCCTTCTAGTCTGCAGAGGAACATCTTCTAGCATCTTGGAAGATTTGCTATTAGGGAGCTGAGGTACTTTGCGAGTTTAGTGTTCCTTCTATGAAAAAAGGGCTATGAGCTGATGGTTCATTATCTCACACCACAAGTTCAAACTCCTTGGACGCTGACGTCCCACCTGACAAAGCAAACGGAAATTTTCAGCAGACCAGAAGTGCGTGTTTCTGCGGTTCACCTGATCACAAACAGTAAAAGTTGCTTCATCACTAAACTACTCGTAAATACATGTTGAATCAGGAGTATCATGTGTTAATGCTCATGTACAAAGGTTAACACGATTCTCAAAATCGTTTCCTTGCAGCTATTGATGGAAAGAGATGTGATAGGAATGGAACCTATGTCGATGGAGTATGCGAAGTACATTTGCCTGACTCATTCCACTTCCACGTGCGATTATGTGAGAACTAATTTGCGAATCTATTGCAACAGCAGCCAAAACATTAATTTATTCTACATCTCCAGTTATCTGTTTGTTTCTGTTACTTCTTTTTAGTGTTACACCACATCTTTCACGTAACTGGTTGAAAAGGTTGATGAATAATGGCCGAGATGGTTGACGTCTATTGGGATATTTTTCCGTAAACACCATACAAGGAAGATTTAAATTCTTTCTACACTCTCGGTACACCATGAGCACGTCAGCTTTTTCTGCATTTTAAAATGCCATCTTCGTTCACAACCTACTGCTTGAACTATCACTGACTGACTAGAACGTCGCAATGCACAAATTAACCGTAAACACGTGTAAAACAACCATAACGACATTGTATAAAGCGACTAAGCCGGTTGAATGGAACCCATATTTGTCGGTGTGTTAAGGTCTCAAAATAAGATATCTCGTGAACTACTGGCGCTAGAAACCTGTAGAAAGCACCATTAACTTTCTAATGTACTTTGCCTTCGATTATGTTTGCTGTATTTGGGGACTGTTCCATTTAAAAACTGTGTTTACTCAAAAAATACTCATTCTAAGTGTTAATAAAATTTAATTATAGGCTAAAACTACGAAATTCTGTGAAAAAAACCTTAAACATATAGCACTTTCCATTTCGGAAATATTGGCGGTGCAAGGTTTCGGTGGTTCATCCTGTATATAAATGTATACAATTATCCAGAAATTGTTGTTACTAAAGTATACCAACAAATGATATACTAATATATTGATAGAGCACGCATATTTTCAAACCATAACGCAAAAGGAAGTAACTAGCAATGCTGTATTTCTATTTATTGAAATTTCGTTAAAAATAACAGGAATGACATTTCCGTTTTTTGCCTTAAAATTATGTTTAAACATTGTAGTTTAAAAATATTCCTTCACTAACGCCCTAGCGCCATTTAAGGGGCAGATACGTCATTGTTTTATTAACCGTGCGTAGTTGGGCGTGGCCATTTGCTAGCGTGTTGCAAAAAAAAAAAAAAATTAAGATGGAATTCTCACATTTAAACTACGCGGTTTGATTCCATAGACTGTGATAATGTGCAGAGGCATCTTCTGGACATTTGGAAAAGCTACTGAATTCTTTTCTTCAGAGGTTGGTTCCTACTTTTGAAAGAAATTTAGCAAGTAGTGCTTGTGATTGTGAAAATTGGTTTATTTGCAAGTGAGAGGCTTAGATAGCATCTTTTATTAAGACAAGTAATATTTAGAGTAGGAATAAAGCCTTATTTAACATTATATTGTTTTCTTTCTGCCACAATATATACTTCATACCAGGTTATGTAAAGGGTACGTATATCAGCAGTGGTTATTTGAAGGCAAAATGTAATGAAACTTTAAGCTTTACTAGACATAATAGTAAGTAATGATAGTAGAATGCACTGCTTGAGGTAAATCTTATTTGAAAATATATTATAACCCTAGAGTTAACAGTGTTTCTAGTAGGGCGACTTTTGATGTGAATAGAAGAACGGCTGATTCATTTTTGGGCATTGGTAAACATCATACTTCTAAGCAGACGTTTTGTATGAGCATGAGTATGAATCGCATGAACTGTTCTACTTAAAATTCCCATCTCGTAGGCAAAAGTAAGGAGATTAGTACTCTACTGGAGTGTTGCACCAAAGGAAAAACACAATGTTAATGAAAGTCTGCATAGTGTGATATGGAGTAAATGTCACATAGAAGTTTCTGTATGAAGAAAGGAATTGCAAAACGCAGTGACTGCAGCTGATATTTAATTTAGTATGGTTTAGAAAGCTAGTTTAAATGGTAAGGGAAAAGTTGCAGCAAGCAAAGTAAGTCCTTTAGCAGGAAAATTAAGGGTATTACGGACAGTGAAAGTAAAAATGAAGTGCCTAAAGTTCAATGAGCACATATAAATCCGCCAGGAAGCAGTTAAAAGTGACTAAGCTAAAAGATAATAAACTGGCTGAGTGGTCGTCATGTAGTGCAGGAGGGTTTTAAAACTGTAAACAAATGTTTTTTTTTTTATAATTTGAGCTTCTAACCAGATTTTTCATCGTGTCCAACTTATATCATTTTTCAATACTGCCAATGCTCCGGATACTGAAGTTTTCCAGGAATTTATTTACATTTCGCATATATATATATATATATATATATATATTTCTAGATAACTGTTCAATAAAATTTGGTATCTTTATGTCTGTTATGAACAACTTATAAATGTTATTGAAACAATACACGGTAAAAATTCTATAAAATTTCTATTATATCCTTTAATTTCCTCCTCCAGAACCATTAGACAAAACAAATAAGTATATGCAGCTTTGCAACTATTATCTAAACAAACCAGAATGTAAATCTATAATCCTTTATGACAAAAATGTTAAACAAAGTAACATTTTTCATAATGTAAAGAAGTTTCGGCAAAAATCAGTTATATTTTTTAAGATAAAACAATCATGAAAAAGAGCCAAAGGTAGCCACATTAAACAGATAAAAAGTCTCGCCTTGGAAGCGTAGATGGTAGCGCGTCTGCCGCACATTCAAGAGGTTCCAAGTTCGAATCTTGGTCAGTTTTTTTTCTGAGAGTTTTTTTTCCTTTTCCTGAAAGACGAATATTGGGCAACTCTGTGCCCTATGGACCGTAGACTCACTTGAGCATCATTTCACCCATTT
>JAUKNK010000166.1:1972500-2060000 GCA_030765055.1 Mantis religiosa
ATCTATCTATCTATCTATCTATCTATCTATCTATCTATCTATCTATCTATCTATCTATCTATCTATCTATCTATCTATCTATCTATCTATCTATCTATCTATCTATCTATCTATCTATCTATCTATCTATCTATCTATCTATCTATCTATCTATCTATCTATCTATCTATCTATCTATCTATCTATCTATCTATCTATCTATCTATCTATCTATCTATCTATCTATCTATCTATCTATCTATCTATCTATCTATCTATCTATCTATCTATCTATCTATCTATCTATCTATCTATCTATCTATCTATCTATCTATCTATCTATCTATCTATCTATCTATCTATCTATCTATCTATCTATCTATCTATCTATCTATCTATCTATCTATCTATCTATCTATCTATCTATCTATCTATCTATCTATCTATCTATCTATCTATCTATCTATCTATCTATCTATCTATCTATCTATCTATCTATCTATCTATCTATCTATCTATCTATCTATCTATCTATCTATCTATCTATCTATCTATCTATCTATCTATCTATCTATCTATCTATCTATCTATCTATCTATCTATCTATCTATCTATCTATCTATCTATCTATCTATCTATCTATCTATCTATCTATCTATCTATCTATCTATCTATCTATCTATCTATCTATCTATCTATCTATCTATCTATCTATCTATCTATCTATCTATCTATCTATCTATCTATCTATCTATCTATCTATCTATCTATCTATCTATCTATCTATCTATCTATCTATCTATCTATCTATCTATCTATCTATCTATCTATCTATCTATCTATCTATCTATCTATCTATCTATCTATCTATCTATCTATCTATCTATCTATCTATCTATCTATCTATCTATCTATCTATCTATCTATCTATCTATCTATCTATCTATCTATCTATCTATCTATCTATCTATCTATCTATCTATCTATCTATCTATCTATCTATCTATCTATCTATCTATCTATCTATCTATCTATCTATCTATCTATCTATCTATCTATCTATCTATCTATCTATCTATCTATCTATCTATCTATCTATCTATCTATCTATCTATCTATCTATCTATCTATCTATCTATCTATCTATCTATCTATCTATCTATCTATCTATCTATCTATCTATCTATCTATCTATCTATCTATCTATCTATCTATCTATCTATCTATCTATCTATCTATCTATCTATCTATCTATCTATCTATCTATCTATCTATCTAGTAATAATCTAGAAATCGAAAAGAGAAAAACTAAAAAAGTGTTGTTCATTAAGGTAGTTAGGAGAACTCAACTAACCTGCAGATGAACTTCCGCATCTTGCTACCAAGCTGGAATGCTTTCTGAGGTGGTAAGTACTGCACTTTCCCCTGTGGAGGAAGTACTGGCATCAGCCTCACGGCCGTCCACTTCAATCCAAAGCCGTAAACCAGGCGCATCTCCTTGATTGCACCACCTGGCAGGTGTATTACGAATTCAAATGCACTTATTCTAGCAATCATAGTTCTAATCTACTCCTCCAAGGATTGTAACTCCCTCAAAGTGTCAGCGTGATCGATAGTTAAGTCGTCTAAGAATTGCATAACGTCAGTTACGATCGAGGTGTCCCCCTGAGAGGCTCTATCTGAGTCCGTATTTGACCCATCAGATGAACTCTGTTCGTCGGGCTTCTCATCCATGGTTTGCCTGCAGAAATGACACAAAGATTTTGAGTAACAGTGCAACTATGAGCTGAAAATACATAGAAATAAAAAGCAATTGATCTAAGTGTTGTTCTCACATAAGTTTCTATATTCCTGTTCAACAGGTGTATGGCTCTATGAACTTAATTCCAATTGAGACAAATATTTACAGAAATTAGTTTATGTTAATTTATTTTAGGTGTAAAATATAGAAATGCAAATGATTTAAGTGATATTGAAAATTTTAAAACAGGTCCCTGTGTGATGCAGGTCCCTGTGGATTACCTAGAGGTAAAGAAATGGGATTTCAGCTTCCCAAAGCTATACCTATAGTTATAGATACATAGGTAGTTGAAAATTTATAGTAACAGCAAGTAACATCTCTGAAAAGGTTCACTCCACGAAAAAAAACATACATATATTTTAACGAGATCTATATTCTTTGTATAGTAGGACTTTGGCAATCTTGCGGTTTACGAGTAAGGGTAAAGTAATCCAGAATGAAGAGCACTTGGAGAAAGTTCAAGATATACGGTGCGTTTTCCATGGGCATATCTTACTCAATTGGTCATTTACTTCAAATCGTTAAAGCCACTTTTGAGAAGTTTAGATTTTTGAAAAATGTTCTACGTAAAGAATTACCTAGAGGGGGGATTTTCTTGAAAATTGTTTCTGAAACAATCGCACATACTCACCTTGTTATCAGATACGAGGGTGGGTAAAAAGTAATGCCTCCTATTTTTCCCTTAAATAACTAAGGTATGTGAAAACTTTGAATTTGGCGCAATTCGTCAAACCATCTCCAATCCCCTTCAGTAATAACTTCCTAAGTCAACAGGTGGCGGCACCGCATCATCTTGCAAAATGGCTGACATCCACATCCGTATTAGACAGCGTTCTGTGATGGAATTTTTGACTGTGGAAAGTCAAACGCCAATTCGCATTCATGAAAGGCTAAAAAATGTGCACTGCTGCATGTCAGCACTGTTAGACGATGGGTTCGTCGCTGTAACCAAGCTGAAGGGCAAACACCATACGCAGATGAAAAGCGAAGCGGCAGGCCGGTGACTGCAGTGCCTCCATGCAATATTCACCGAGTCGATGGCATCATTCGTGGTGATCGCCGGGTAACAACAGGTGAATTTTATCACATTACCTCCCTCAGTAAAGGCAGTATGATGACGATTATTCAACAACTGGGTTACTCAAAAGTTTGTTCACGTTAGGCACCAAGAATGTTAACCGCCCAAAACAAAGAAACAAGGATAACAATAGCCTCCGAACACTTGCAGTACTTCAATATGGAGGGGGAGGAGTTTCTGGAAGAAAATTGTTACTGGAGACGGAACGTGGGTTCATTTTTTGAACCTGAATCACAGAGGCAGTCAATGGAGTGGCATCACACAACGTCACCGAAGAAAAAAGATTCAAAACTCAGCGGTTGGCAGGGAAAGTTATGGCAAGTGTTTCGCGAGGCAGAGGGCGTGCTTATGATTGATTTTTTGGAGCAGAGATGCACAATAAATTCTCTCCAATACTTTAGAACTCTCAAAAGGCTAAAAGCACGTCTTCGCCGAGTTTGCCAAACAAAAACTATGGCGGATGTTCTTCTATTGCATGGCAATCCAAGACCACACACCAGCCGTTACACCACCGCAGAAATTGAGAATTTGGGATGGCAGGTCTTTCCTCACTTACATACAGCCCTGACCTGGCGCCATCAGTCTTCCATGTGTTCGAGCCACTAAAGGAAGCTCATCGTGGGACTCATTTTGATGGTGAGGAGGCTGTGAAAACGTGTGTGCGTCAATGGCTTAGGAAGCACGACCGTGTGTTTTACCACACTGGAATACATGCGCTAGTTAAAAGGTGGACCAAAACTGTGGAAAAGGACGGAGAATATATTGAATAGTGACAAATCAATCTTCAGTGTTATAGTTTTCAAGCTATGTAAATTGGATTCAATTTTCTTGGCAATTAAAGGAGAAAAAAATTGGAAGCATTACTTTTTGTCCCACCCTCGTATATTAAGCATTAGTGAAAATCAGCTATTTTATATAAATACTTAGATCCGTTTCCATTCACTATAAAAAACATTTCTTCCATATGAAGGGCATTTTGCTGTGGGGCAGGTATCTGGAAGGTTTTCCTTTGATATTCCGGAAGGATACTGAAGTTAGTACCAAATCCAGTGTTGATCCATGATTCTGTTATGCAGTGTTGCTGTTAAGACACACACACGCACACATACACTTGCAAAGAGAGGAGACAGAGGGAGAAAAAGTATTTTTTATAAACATGCTCTTTTAATTCAGAGTCCTCCAAAAAATTTATATCCCCTGAAATTTACATTTAGAATCTCTGTATGGAATACAATACTTCTTCTGAATTTCTATAAGTAAACAATAGAGAAAGCGAAAATACATTTTTAGATGTAGGTAATCCCAAAACAAACTTCTGGCAAAACCGGACATAAATGCTTCCTCTGTTGAAAATAGTTAGGAACAAAATTTAACATACTGCTCTTATATTACTAGGACATGTTTTGGCTATTCTGGATTAATTTCTTCCATGTTATCTCCCTCTATAATGAATTTGAAGCTTCACACTTTACATGGCATCACGAAAAACAAATACTGTCCGACGTTTGTTCCAAACAAAATATGTTTTAAGTCTGTGCTTCTAATTTGTCCTGCCTTTTTATGTATTAACGTAAAATTCATTAGGGATGCAAAAGATTTAACAGGCTATTTGTAGAACATTTAGGCTATAGGTATATTTTGTTACTCGTATTTCGTCCGAAATATACGATATTTTCATAGAAATGTACACTAGCCCCATTTTCTACTGAGAAAACAGGTAATAACCGTAGAAAACTGATGTCGAAGATAGTCTCTTCGGTGTGGTTCCCAACAATATTTGTACCATTTGTACCATTCATTCATTCATTCATACATTCATTCATTCATTCATTCATTCATTCATTCATTCATTCATTCATTCTTTCGTCCGTCCGTCCGTCCGTCCGTCCGTCCATCTATCCATTGTTATCTGAAAAGGTACCCAGAGCCGGAGCTTAAGCTAGGGAACAGTACAACTTTATATAAAATGATGGCAAAAAACCCTTAACAATACTTATATTACATTTTTATAGTAGAAATTAATTACCGTACAAAAATAACATGTATAAAAGAAACAATGATACAAACATTCACTATAACTCAAGAAATAATAGGAGCAGAGAACATTACAAAATCTGCATATTCTCTAAGACATTAACACATATTAATTTTTAACGAGGCCAGCTAATCAAACCAACTATAAATGAGTGACGGTTTGTCCGCTATCAAAATATGGCTTCAGTAAATTTTCAGCAACTTTCCTTTTAAAACCTTTTATGTTCCTGCAGCTTTCCAATTCCAGTGGCAGTGCATTATATAAGTTGATGGCGTGTGAGGTTAAGATGTTCAGGCCTTAAGTAGAAGTGGTCACTGTTGGTTTTGTTAAGTTACCTTTATTTCTTGTAGTATATGTGAGAACCTTTCAACTTTTATCTTAGTCTTTAGAACAGTATTTTTTATTTTATGGAGATATATTTTCAAGATCAACTCTATGCTTACTTGTAATGGTAAAATGTTTGTTACATGTGTTTGTTCTAAAGGGCAGATTGTAGATTACTTTCAAGGCATGATTTTGAAGTACTTCGAGGTCATGAATTAAATATTTAGCAGAATTACTCCATAAGATATTCAAGTAGTCCAAATGAGATTGAATTAAGGCATGGTAGATACTTCGTAAATCATTTACACTGCATCATTTGAATCTCAATCTGTGATTTACAGCTAACACAGGAAGAATCTTTCATTTTACATGCATTATGTGGTCCCTCCATGTAAGGGTACTGTCTAGAATCAATCCAAGGTACTTGTTTTTTGTTACTCTTTCAATCACTGCGTTATCAACATGTACCTTATTATCTAATATTAGTACATATGATCTTTTATGAAATAACATATATTTTGTTTCAGAGACATTTAAACTTAACTTATAAATCTTAAACTAGTTACTCAATGCATTCGGGTTTTGCTGTATATCATATAACAGCTGGTGCTCGGAGTTATCTATATAAAATAAACATACATCATCAGCAAACATAGTTAATTTATATGGTATACTACTATGTACGTTGTTCTATATACAAACTTATGTTATAGATACATATGTGTGCAAAACATACTCTGTTTGCATTCCTGCTTATTTAATTCCCACGTTATTTGTGATTCTATATATATATATATTCAAGTAAAATACCTTAGCATATTAGTTAGTGCGTTTATATGTTTAAACATTTAGTGAACAGACAGATTGAATTGAGTACCATTTGCGCTTATGTCCGTCATGTTCCATTAACGAAGTATGTCTTCCATAGCTTCGCGAAACATGCAGTCATCGTCGGAGTTTGACCGCCCGTTCGGGAGCCAAAATGATCCCTCTAGTTAATACTATAATGCAGAGTGAGGCGAAAGTCTGTCAACCCGCTAGCGCACAAGTGTTAGCAAAATAATCGTGTAAGCACAACCATGGCTGCTATTTACTTACAGGCCCGGCAGGCAAGAACCTGTATTATTCATTGTAGTTGTTACTTTGTTCTTAAGACGTCACCGTCCGTCCTTGCTGTCACTCGGAGCTGGTCAGGCTGCTGCTGCTGCTAGTTATTCAGTTGACAGGAACACTTCACGGCTTACAAGCTTGAAATTCAAGTATATTGTCTTTTCATGTATCTCAGTTACTGCAGCAGACCAGCAGACCAGCAGAAGAGACGAGTCGTCCAGGTTTACCTGGGCGGAGTGTTTGCCGCCCAGCACTTAGCCACTTAGTGCGGCTTTATCTGGGCAGTATAATAGAATTGTCGTTTGTCGCAGGCGGTTGTCTTGGGCAGTGTTATGTCTAGCCTTAAATGGGCGCTATTACCCTGTGAGAGGTGTGCGCCCAGTGCTGGCTGCGCACTGGGCGCTAACGCACAAGTTGCCTTACGTTTTAAAGCAATAAAAGTGAAACATGAGCAGATTAGATTGCAAATGAGGCTGCTTAGGGCTAGAGTATATTGCGGCCAGGCAGCGTTTCGAAGCTTAGGGATGATGTAATACTAAAGTTCTTTTCTCATAGCACACTGTTTGCAAATAAGGTAAGGTTTTTCCGATAAAACTCAGTAGCTTCCTGACCACATGAATGAACGGCATTGATGGGTGGTGAAGAGGGGTTCTGTAATCACACTTGTAAATGAGACAGCAATTCTAGTTTGTCCTAGCTAGTACGCAATTTTGTTTTCATCCTACATATTTCAGTTTTCTGTTCTCTAATCTGCATTTACGCACGTTTTAATGTTGATATCAAATCATCATGTCATTATTGAGAACAGTAGCAGTAGGCAGTACATTACTGTAGATGTTTGGGAAATTACTTCGTTTGCGCTTTCGAACATGAGCTATTGCTGGTTCAGACCTGACTATTTAGCGTCGCGGTTTTACCACGGATATCTTGTGTTCTGGATAACCCGGAAATATAATGGATACACTATCTGACTTCAAAATTCTTTATTTTAATCCAGATCCATCATCGTCATGTTTAAATGTCCATTGCACATAATGGAATGTTGTGATAGTAACATGTAATAATCATGGAAATGTACCTATATCGGCAATGAACAAATGAACGCCACATAAAGTAAGAAAATAACGATAAAAAGTATTTACAGTGTACTGTTCTAAAAGCCCATGTATTGTGCAATATTAAAGATTATAACACAATAATAACAGGTTATGGGCCCAGAACGTAAGCGCAAGAAATAAAGTACAGAATAATAGCCGTAAGAAGGTGGCATAAGAGAGTGAGTGGTGACGATTTGTTAATCAAGCAACGAAAGTGAAACTGCCGTAGAAGAATAGAAGACAAGTGTGCAAGGCACGGAGTACGATTCTCAGAGCACTGGATCATAATGTGAAGATCCAAGTCTCTGATGGCTAATATTAGTCATATGCAAAACACAGCTTAAAGAAAATCTGAGTGAAATCCTTGTCATAACCAAGATTCTAAACATTCTCCATCAACATTATAAGTAGTTTGCTACTGCATGTGATTCGACATTACAAGGAAGCAGAACTTTGGATAACCTCAAAAACCAGACCAAGCAAGGAGGAATACTGCACAAACTCATCTGCAGAAGAAACAAGTGTAGAACTTTAAGCACTAGAACTTAAAGACAAACAAACTTTTAAATACTTTGGATGCAAACGTAATGGACATAAATCAAAGAATACCCTAAAACAAAAGAGGCAACGTGAAAAATGCAGGAAGTGTAACCATCTCACAGAAAATTGTTACTTCAGAAAAAGAAATTGTGTTGACAGGAATGAAAGGGCTTGTGGGACATGCAGGAAAACAAATCATCCAGAAGAAGAAAAGTGTTATTTCAAGAACAGGAATAACAGTGATAATACGAGTAATAAAAGGCAGAGTGAAAATGCTTTTCTGATAACTAAAGAAAGAAGTAAATAATGAGAAAGGTGATATGAACTTCGTTGTGGATAAGGCTGTAATGGCAACATGACAATGTAAAACAACTTTCAAGTGTAAGAAATACAAGGACCATCGAAATCAACCTTGCGAAGGATGGCGAATGCCTGATAACAAAAATGGAGGGAGAAGTGGAGACAGATAGTGTGATCTTGACAACTGTCATTTATGTACCTGGTTTAACAAAGAACCTACTGTCAGTGAAACCTGCAACAGAAAACGGCGCACTTGCTCTTTTTAGTGAACATGAAGTTTGGATAACAAGGAATGAGTAATGGCACCGGAAACTTGGGTTACATAAATTTCAATGATCTACAGAAAATTCCTCATATGTGCTGTGGAGTTCTTAATATCATGAAATATCGCAGGAGTAATGTTAACTGCGAAATATGAGGGCAAGCAAAGATGGTAAGAATTCATGTTAACACACTGAGATTTAAGGCAGCAGAACAGTCACAGTTAATACAAAGTGATATGTGTGGGAAGGTCAGCCCGTCTACTGATGATAGCAACACATATTTCATGATATGCAATGATGATTTCACACACTTTGTGAAAGTATATTTGTTGGAAATCAAGAAAGAAGTTGAAGATTTTCTAGAAAGATCTGTAACACATTTCGATTTAAATGTTTCTAAAGTACGCTGTGACAATGAAGGAGAATATCGGAGTAATAATTTAAAAAATTGGCGCAGAAATAAATGAATAGTAATAAATAATAACTAAACACTAGTAACACAACTTCACGTGAAGTTGTGTTACTAGTGTTTAGTTATTATTAATAACCTAGTTTACTTCACTGTCAGCAGCTAAAGTTTTTTTTTACATGAATAGTAATAAATTACACCATTCCTTCTCATACACCTTAACATAATGGTACTGCTGAAGGAATAAATGGGACCCTAATAAATAAACTCAGAGCACTAACATCTGCCTCTCATCTTGAAAATGACATGTGGGACGAAGCTCTCGATACAGCTGCCTATTTAGCGAACCGAAGTCCAACTGTAACAAAGTAACACCGCTGAAGTTTGGAAATAAACAACATCGAAGAAAATGTAAAACAAAATATAAGACCAAGAATAGAATTAAGAATGCCAAGAAGATTTCTAGACTGCTACCTGGAAGGTGATGAAAATTATGCTTTGTTAACCTATAAAGAATGCATGGAAAGTGAAGAGAAAGAAAAAATGGCTTGAAGCAGTTGTTGAAGAAAAACAAAGTTTAAAAAGCATGTAATTCATGAGAACTTGTGGTTAAAAGTGAAGCAATTGAAAAAGAAGTTGTCACAGGCCGTTGAATATTCAGAATAAGAGAAGATGTAAAATATAAGGCACGTTTAGTAGCAAGAGGATGCTAACAAATAAAGTACAATCTACACTTTGAAGAAATATACAGCTCAGTTGTTCATTCAAATTATTTAAGGACACTATTTGCTCTTTCTGAATAAAAGCAAATGAATGTCTGTACATTTGACAAAAAATCAGCATTTCTATATAGACAACTTAAAGATGGAGTAAACATGCAGGCACCTGAAATATATGAGTTTCAAATAAAATATGCAAACTGATGAAAGCATTGTATGTTATCAATCTATCTCCATTATATTGGAATAACAAGTTAACTTATTTTCTGAAATCTCACAATCTTAAACAATTGAAGTCTGACAGATGTGTTTTAAAACTGCAGAGAATAAAAATGTAATGATGTAGCAATATATGATGATTGAATAGTCATGAGAAAATGTACTAAGAACATGCAAAAGCTTATAAAAAGTCTGAATGAAAACTTTAAAGCAACAGTCAACACCAAGCCAAATAAATATCTTGGAATGGAAATATATGTGAATGAACATGAAGTCTCTATCCCAGAAACAAAATCTTCCAATCAAGTTGTGAGATACTATAGTGTGGAGTATCACGGCTTTTGTTGGGATTCAAAAGTTCATCTCGTATGCGGTAAATCGCGCCGTACCCAACATGCTTTTCAATTACACTTTTCATTCTGATCTTTATTTCAGGTAGAATGCTCGAGTTTTGGTAAATACGTTTTGACAGTTCTACATGCCGCTCAGTCAGTCAGCTATGGGCTGTAACAGTGTGATAGTTGTGGGTAACTCTCTGAACAAATGCGCAATCAATAATATATTTCTACGAAGCTGTGCATTACTAGATGTTTGGCAGTTTGTATGCTAGAACTGGCATCGGTTTTAAATTGGCTAATACCGCAACAATTTTGTCATAATGTATGGCATACTAGATACAGCCTCTAGCCAAGTTCCCCATCTGGTGACAACTGGCCATGGTGGTAGTCTGGTGCTAAATCTCTGAGCTATACAATCCTGTAAGGTGCCTTCAAAAATATCTTTTTCGTGTGAGCTACAAAGCTGTCTACACCTGCATAACTACATTTATTCGGTGATTCGGTGAAAAGCACTCGGTGAAAAGCATGTGCTTAGCATGTAATATGTATTAGTTTAGAATACAGGTTACAGTAATGAGTTGAATTCTACGACGACCCTTGCTCTTGCTACTAGCGTTGCGTGGTATATGCCATACCCGGCCGCTCTTACTCTGCTCAAAGAAATCGGTACGAACTTCCTAGCCCTGATTATGACTTAAAACGTGATTTAATTTTGAGTATTGTCCTACTGGTGAATAAATTATTGACACTAACAAAACGTTTTCAATCTGCAATATTTAAAGAACAGTTTAAAAGTTTCATATATGATCTGTAAGACATGTTGTAGTAAACCAGTTTGTGTTATGCAATTTATTTAAAGATTTTCTAAACAAGCTAAAGAGTTATTTTAAACTATGTTCTCCTACAGGAAGTGACTACATTATAATGTGTATAAATATTGTATGGATACAACGTTATCATATGTGTTCAGGGAGTGTGTTGTGAGTAACATGTAATAATCATGTTGGTAACATGTAAATGTACCTATGTTGCATCATGATGCAATGGACGCCACACAATAAAATTACGATAAAAAGTACTTACGGTGTACCGCGCTTAAGTTCATGTATTGTGCAACATTAAAAATTATAACAAAATAATAACATGGAAGAATTCGTATTTGAATTTATCAAATCTTACCGTTAAAGAAGGTGAAGTCACTCATTCCTTAGACCACTGCAACCGGAAACTCTAGGAGACTTATTCCTTTACTCTTGCCGCTCACGTTCTTGTACAAGGGAACACAACAGCATGGCACCTGAATTTTAAAGAAAATGTGTGAACTATCATGTTTAAGATCTGGAAGGACTTGGACTTAATGCGAACGTTTAAATTATGCGGCTACGAAACAGATCTCTAATACCTGTTACAATACTTACTTTCATATTCCTCTCTAAATATTTCTAACACAGGTAATATATAGGACACGCTGTACTTTAGATTTGATCACAATAAACTCTACTTTTACTCGTAAATTCAGTGCAAAATGTTCCTGTTCCTAATACATTGTTGATTGTTGATTTCTATTTCCGCTTAGCGACGTTAAGATATTAGCGCCAATGCGGAGATTTTGCGAAGTTCTTCCATGACGTGCCATGTGAGCAATGAATTGTCGAGGCTGAGAGATACAGCAGTTGGCCATGGCACAACAAACATGGCCTCGTATATTACCGATACTGAGCTTGCAAGACAGGGGCAGCCAACATAAAGAGAAATACGAGGTTACGATGTTTTGATTGATTTTTAACATTGGAACGTATATACACAAATACTAGGACAGCATTCTGTAGTCGCTTTACCATTTAGCTGCTATGACCTACATACCGGCATTAGATTTAATTAATGGCCATAGTAGCTCAATTGTTAAGAGCAACCGAACGAAGGCAGGGACATATGTCGTTTATATCCCGTCTATGGTATTGAATTTTTCAATCTAACTCTACCTATCCAAAGAATAATAATAATTATATTGCAAATAGTTCCACTGAAACTCTATTTTATAAATTTGTGTGTTTTAATGAGAAATAAATTCTTGTTGCAATAAGAATTTATCTATCACTTATCTACGTTTATCAGATATCCACATGTAACCCAGAATGAAGAGAATATCAGAGGACATTCCAGAAATGTCAAGACATACATTAAATTTGTATACATTGTATACATTCCTTGGATACTTAGGATGTCCCACGTAGATCTGGGGATGACTAAATAAATCTACCATGTTTATATCTAGCATTCGCACATGACTTATGGAACCTTTTGTCACGTTATAAAGGCCGTTTTGCAATTTATACTGATGCCTCAAAGAGCTCAGATGGTGCTGGCTGTGCTTATGTGTGTGGAACCGAAGTTTATACAACGGTGGGTGCGGTTCTCGTTCCGGAGGGGTCAGGATCCTTTTTATATAGGATGTGAAACATGGACATTAACAAAAGCAGACAAAAACAAGATACAGGCTGCCGAAATGAGACTTTAAAGAGCATACACGCCGTTATTCCATGATTTAGCAATACAAATTTGTTGATCACGCTAAATATGTTATAATTGTCAGTTTTGTTATCTTGGGATGGAAAGAAATTCATGACGTACTAAGAGTGTATTTTATCTGTATATCTTTCATCCAGGTCAGGTAGTTTTTCTTCTAGGGTGTTCGTTTGTCAGATTACGTTTGCGCCATTCATACTCGAAGTCTTGATTCAGTACAAGAAGTTTCCAAACACAGCAAACAGGCGAAGGAGCACCTTGTGTTTATACTCTGTGACTTCTACCCAAACGAGATGACGCATTGGATACCACTATTCAGGTTTTAAGAACCAACAAATCTCGAATACATTGACATTTAGCATTCGAATACTGCCATCACTAGGAAACTAATGAGGAATTCCTTAAGAGTATTTCGAATCTCCATTTGATATGCACAATCGCATTTTAAAAGTAATGGTTGGGAAACGTACATTAGGTGTATGAACACATTTATTTGTTTATTTGTCACTCCTTCATTTGCTCCATCGTATGAATACTTTTAGTCATTCTTTTAATTCCATTTTCACAGGATCCAGACTCTTTTCTATCATTATTTTGTTTTCATCCAACATGAACTAATAAACACAGAACATCAAACTCGATAAGCGTAATAAATAAACATCGAGTGATTTCTAAAATTAGGTATACTAGATGTTAAATTTGACAAGATTAAAAATGCGTCCTGTATTTGAATGCGAATTTGCATTTCCATTCCTTTTCATCCATTTTCATACGAAAAATATAGCTTTTATTTGGTATTCTCTTATAGCTTTCTGCTAAATTCCGAAAGCTCAAGTTAACCTAGCATCAGAGACTGAGAGAAAAAAAATGTACCTTTCGTTTTGCAATACAACGTATATTCAATAAATGAAGTGAATATTAAATAATAAATATTTGATGTCATGAAAGATCCTAGGACGACGAAATATTTGGAAAATGAAAGCAGTTGAATGTTTTATGTTGTTAAGGAATGTTTCTTTATACAATATCTATGAATTTAAAGTGGTTGAAGTTGGGACTTAGCCTATTGTTGCAAATTGTAAGGAAGTAATTTCGTCTGTGAGGCGTCAACATTTTCCCGATTTATTTGATTTTGATGGTGAGTCTATTTGCTAAAATAGCTGGTGTGGAACTTGTGGTCAGAAGAAACATTGATATTTCCACCCAGCTTGTGGTGATAAATAATGATATTACAGTAGACATCCAAGAACAAGTTACCACCAATGAATTTGTTTTCATAACGGAACCTAAGCTAATTGGGAGTCTAGTACACATAGAGGCTAGAGGTGAATTCCAACTGAATATTTCGAAGAATGATACGAGCTGGAAAGTAAGCCTGAACAATGATCTACATCCTGGTGAACGGACACAGCTGTTTATCAACTGTGTCTACATAAACAGTCTGGTTGGCTCCTCCTAGCCGTATAATGCAAGGAGATCTGCAACTGGTAATTTTTAGAAGAAATATGTTCTTCTACAGTGCATATTTTGGGAGAAAACTGTATACTGTAGTTCGCCTTACATCTACTGAAGTGGAAACTTACACCAGATATGAACCTGTGAATCAGAATGAGATATATCTAGCATATGGACCTTACCCAAAAGTTGCTGCACTGTCATTTCAAGAGCTGAAGATTCATTATAAGAATAACACAACTTTTGTTGTTGTAACTAACTTGAAACATGTTATCAAAGTATCTCAATGGGGTAATGTTGCTGTAGAAGACTTTATTGAATTGGAGCACAGGGGAGCAGCTCTCAAAGGTCCAGTCTCCCGTTTAGATTACCAATCTCTGAAGCAGAGGCAAATGCCCAGCATACAGCAATATGTAACTACCCTACCTGCATCAGCAAAGGATATCTATTACAGAGATTTGATTGGGAATATCTCATCAAGCAAAGTGAAATATTTCAGTGATGTTGTACATCTGCGTTTGAAGCTGCGATATCCTTTATTTGGTGGCTAGAAAATAAATTACTTTGTTGGTTAGAATTTACCAAGCTATGAAATTTTGTTTTCAAAAGGGAACAATTTCTTGTTATGCATGAATATTAGGGACCAAATTTTTGAGAACATGTTAGTAGAAAGAATGCAGACACTTGTACTTCTTTCAGAACATTCATTTGGTATTGCAATAGATACTAAATGTGCTGTAGGAAATGTGACATTTGGAAAGGAGTTTATCTACTTTGATGTTGTTGTGCATCCAACAGTAAGTTTTACAGGTTACAACTTGGTAGCAAATCATATAGGCAGTTTTGATGTACAGTATATGTTCCCATACTGGGCCATGCTACTGAAGCCATTGTATTTGTGTTTTATAATATTCATTTTGTTTGCCACATACATTTTTGTGAGTAGTTTGTATTACCAAATAGAAAAAGAATAAACTGTTGATTTGAAGAAAAGCACTAGGTACTATATGAAATAACCTAGTAAAATACAGTAAACATTGTTTGTTGATATGTTGTAGCTATGCAAGGTTACGCAAAGTGCTAATTAATTCTTCATGAATAAAATCTCTCAATTTTTAAATATTAAATAGTGCTATATCCCTTATGCTTCTTTAAATCCATTATTGTAATATCTTGAAAGAGGGCATTCTGATAAGGTTCATATTTACTCTGAGGAATCTCTGTTATTCTTACTTAATAAATATGTATTATTCAGTGTTGGTTTGTAGAAATAAACCATACAATTTCTTGATGAAGGAATTTGTGATTATTGTAGCAAAGATGAACACTCCATAATTACTTTCTGGAAGATGCCAAAGGAGGAAATGTTACAAATTTTAGAGTGACAATTTGAGGATGGATTAGTGTTCATACTCATTAGGTAGTAAAATATATATGTAAATATATACACAAAACTTTAAAAAAATATGCATTATACTATGGAATATAAAATGTACAGCAATTAAACATATTACTCATTTTGTGGTAAACCACTTTTCAATATGTGTAAGAGATCTGGTCCATGCCACCATTAGAATACAGCCTTAAGGTCATAGTGAGCCACAGTGTCCTCTGGTTTTAAGGTTTAACTCAGATTAGGTTAGAGTGGGTGTATTGGATTTATATTGGTTAGAAGTAAATCTGTTCATCACAGCGTTGTCGAAGATTTAGATTCAACCCTTTTTTCAATCATCTTTTAAAATGTTTTTACCCCATCTCACATTCCATCTCATGGAAGCTAATCTTGGACTTTAATGATGGATGGAGTGTTACTGTTCATTGGAATGGTTCTGAAAACTACAGATTTGATATTAGTATTGCAAATTTTTTATTATTTGTAATGTCACTGCTTTCTGCCCCTAAAATCTTGTTTTCCATTATTTAAATCTGTATATACTGAGTTTGGTTGAAATCATTTCAGGTGTTTCAGTCATGCTACTTACACAATACCAGAGAGAAATTACCTTAGGGTTGACACTTGTACTGCATTTTATCAGCTGGAAGCAGCTTGTCAATCTGCTAGCCAGTTGCATCACAAGGATGTATTATTATCATAGGCATGCCCATCAATGTTGCAATAGTCATGGGTTAAGTGAAGTTTAGACACATATTCACCTGCATGTACTGATCTTATTTTCTTTGCTTGCAAGCACTTCATTTAGAGAAGTGTTTGGTGAATTCATACACAGATTCTCTAAAGGTTTAATCATTCAAAATGTTAAATTATATTAAAAACTTGACTGTTCTATATAGTCTGTGGATGTTGGTCCTGGTGCTGCATATTTACCATATATACTAGCAGACCGAGAGTAAATATGCCATGGTATACTCAGACAGCACGAAGTCATTCACAAGATAATTTCGCATCAATAATACGTACACACATACAGATAGAGTAGTTGTAATTTTTAATAAAAACACATTTGGCCTTTATATATATGGGTATGCATGCATTAGACAGATCACAGTGTCACTAAAACAACAAAAAGTGAGACATATATCAAATTTTTCATTGTACCTAATTTAGGAATGCAAAGGTGTTAACAATAGGTATTGCTTCCACCTTAAACAGGACATTTCAGTACACAGCTTCCACCTTAAAATAGGATATTTCAGTGCACAGCTAGCAAGTGTTTTGTATTACAAAAGAGAATCATACATTTTGTTTTTACAATTGGGTCCTAACGTTCATGCAAAACCTTATGTAGGACCTAAAATTCTTTTTTTCATATGTCCCCCAACGTTAAGTCATATTGGACAATGAATGGAATGGATGAAATGATGCTCAAATGAGTCCGGGTTCCATGGAGCTTAGTGTTACCCGACACTCGTCTTACAGGACAAGGGAAAACCCCAGATAAAACTTTATCCAGGTAACTCACCCTGGCGGAGATTCGAACTCGGGACCTATTGAATGGAAGGCAGACATGCTACCACCATGCAACCGAGGCGGGCCCTAAAACATTATTACCCTTGCTGTTGAATATATAGGTGTATGTATTCTTGAGCTATTTTACAGGTAATTATAACGGCTTCACAAAAAATCTCGCTATGCATTGCCACAGTATGAGGAATTCAGGTGATTTACACGAAGCAGTAAATCTGTTTTAAAATGGATGTTACTATTCCACAATAAGCATTTATAACAACGTTCCATGTAATATTAAACTACTACATAATCCTAATGAAAATTAGTTATTCAAGAAAATGTTAGTCATTTTTATACAGTTAATGCTGATATACTATAGACAAATTCTTTAATGAGCTGTTCAGTATGTGGATATTCAATTCACGGATGCAACTGTCGATCATTATGATATCAGCACTCTCAGTGTGCCAGAATTTCATCCTACAGGAATTCCCTTATACATCATTAAATCTATAGACATGAAGCCACCACTTTTAAGAACAATTACAAACTTTTCATCTGGATCCAGTTTGAACACATGACCTTGTGATCAATAACTAGACCAGTGCAAAACTGACTGAGTCATACAGATTGATATTTTTTGTTGTTACATTAATGCATTTTGCAGGGTTTACTTTTGAAACTGTGGTGGTTCACAAATTTTTAATTTCTTACATAATGCAAGATGCATCGGAAAATGAGCATGTTTCGTTTTGGGTAATAATTAGTGAAGCTGTATATTCAATAATTGTCTTCTACAGCAACATTACCTCATTGAGATACTTTGATAACATGTTTCATGTTAGTTACAACAAGAAAAGTTGTGTTAATCTTATAATGAATCTTCAGCTCTTAAAATGACAGTGCAGCAACTTTTGGGTAAGGTCCATATGCCAGATATATCTCATTCTGATGCACAGGTTCATATCTAGTGTAACTTTCTACTTCAGTAGATGGAAGGGGAACTACAGTATACTGGTTTCTCCCAAAATATGCACTGTAGAAGAACATATTTCTTCTAAAAATTACCAGTTACAGATCTCCTTGCTTTATACGCCAAGGATGTGGCAACCAGACTGTTTATGTAGACACAGTTGATAAACAGCTGTGTCCGTTCACCAGGATGTAGATCTTTGTTCAGGCTTACTTTCCAGCTCGTTTCATTCTTCGAAATATTCAGTTGGAATTCACCTCTAGCCTCTATGTGTACTAGACTCCCAATTAGCTTAGGTTCCGTTATGAAAACAAATTCATTGGTGGTAACTTGTTCTTGGATGTCTACTGTAATATCATTATTTATCACCACAAGCTGGGTGGAAATATCAATGATTCTTCCGACCACAAGTTCCACAGCAGCTATTTATTACTAATTTATACATTTTTTAAAGTTACAAAAAGCATGTCAGTTAAAGTGATAAACAAATTTTTCAAATTTAGTTGCTGTGTCATTACCTTGATATCCCCTTTATTTTACATGAACTAGAGAAGGAAGGAGAATGTAATGATGCAGAATTTGGGCTACTAACTCTTTCTGCTGCAACTATGCCATTCTTGCACTCTAATTGGACAAGCTTAGGAATGAAGGGTTCTGAGTGGGGAACAGCCATAAATGAAAAGTAAATCCCACTTTCCCTTTTTCCCTTCTCTTTTTTCTTCATCATGTTGTCTCCTTCTACAAAACATAATAACTTCAAAAGAAAAAGAAAAATCACAAGAATTTTACAATATTAAGCTAAAATTAATCACAACTCAGTTTTTAAAATAATAAAGGAAATTTTTTTCTTCAGCTGTGTTATATACAGGAAATATATTCTTTGTACACAGTCAGAAATATCAAGACTAAAAACTACCACTTTATGTAAGGCTAAGATTTTGAAATTTTGTATGGTTTATGGCAAGTAAACCAATAGGAGGTTATTTAATCTGCTTTTGAATTGTTTATTACCCAGTGATATTATTTTCTGTGGTAATTTATTATATAAATAAATTTCCCTATGGGCTAATGCTGTTGAGGCTTTTATTAATCTTTTGGGAATTTAAAGGCGAATTATTTGCGTTTCTGGTGTTGTCTAAATAAACATTAGAATTTTCTAAAAATATCTTGCATTCTGGTGGAAAAAACACGTAGTTTCTAAGATATACACAGAAGCAACAGGTAATATTTTAGCAAAAGAAGAAGAAAGACTGCAGGTTTGACTCACATGCAACACCTTCTTTTCCCATGTCTACTTAGCAATTGAAACAATGAGTTTATTTGTAGTGTATGAGAACTATCCACCATGTATGCAGAAGTGGTCTTCCATTTCCAGGGAAATTTCCTTAGAGTGGTGCTTCAAAAATAAAAATAAAACTTGGGAGGAGAAAGTCACAGGTGACATTTACGAGGCAAAAGTATGCAAAAGAATTTACAATTAACACGTAGTATACTTTTAGAGCTTTAGAACTTGGAAACCAACTCAACATTTTTGTTGTGGCGGTAGAAAAATGGGATAGTGCATCTCAGCATCTATACATCCTGCCATTCAGCACAATGATAAGTGATTGCCGGAAAGTGAGCAACTGTCTTTCAGGCCAAGCTTTTGGGCATCTGATGGTTAACCATAACATTCATTTTGTGGATTCTCATAACAGAGAACACACCCAGAACATAGAATGAGCCTGGACAGAGGAGTAGTTCAAAGTTTTCCACTATAATCATATAAAGTATACTACAACAGTAGTCTTGAAGATTTTATATTCATGTTAGAATATCCAGTCCACAGCAGTCAACTCCATTCAAGTCAGCTGCTGAACTGTACAACTCACGCCATTTGTTAAAGGAAAACTATATAAATTTTCACTTTTAAGAAGGACAGTATAACTGTTATATTCTAACTAAGATTTCTATATGCACTGCCTGGTAGTAGTTTTTGCATATTACTAAATTATAGATGAGTCGTACTTATTTCACATCAGCTTCACTTACATACCTATATTGAGGACATGTTTCGTGAACTATCATTCGCATCATTGGCTCTTATGCGACTACAGCTTGATCCAGTGGTGTGGGTAGTTCTGCAGTTGCTGCAGCCATCTGTTTAATTTGTGATGAATTTTAATGTGGAGTTGTCTTCTGGTCGGATTTCCAAGCTCATTAGTTGGTTTTTATGTTTTTCCAAGTATATTCCCTCCCATATGATGAGTTCACTATGTTTTTCTATGTGTTTTATTTTGGTGCTATCTTCAATTTCATGATTTTCATACCAGAAATGAGCTGTTCTTGCAGACTTGTCAATGTTTTTGTATCTTAGTGCCTAAAATGTTATTTATTTCTAGTGTCTATCTTTCTTTCTGTCCTCCCTATGTAAACAAAAAGAAACATAGGCACTAGAAAGAAAGAAATTTTGGGCACTTAAGATACAAAAATATTGGTAAGTCCACCATAGCAGCTCACTTCTCATCTGAAAATCATGAACTTGAAGATATCACCAAATTACTAAAATAGGTACAAAAACAGGAAACTCATAATCTGGGAGAAAATATGCACAGAAAAGCATTAAACCCAACTAATGAACATCGAAATCCTGCCAGAAGACAACCCCAAATTTAAATGCAGGACAAAATCAACAGATGGCAGCAGCAAATCCAGAACTACCCACACCACTAGATCAAGCTTTAGTCGCATTAGAAACAATGATGCCAACGACAATTCGCGAAACATGTCCTCAATATAGGTACGTAAGTGAAGCTGATGTGTAATAAATATGGCTCATATAGAATTCAATAATTATTTCGCTTCACTGTGGTGTTCCATACAGTTAAATTTTGATATAGTAATTGCATAGTTACTGCACCTAGAATCACTCCATGGGTAATGAATTTGCATATTATGGTTATTAAATTTCTGAAAATATTATGCAGCTTCCTTACTGTTCTGCCCAGGTTTCACATATTGATAAATGTCCATATTTGGAAAAGCAATGTTTAACTTTATCATTCCATATTTTTCTATCAATTGATAGTACAATATCTCAAGCGCTAAATTAAGTTGATTCACATACGACACTAAGTCAACCTAAAGTTAAAATTCTATAACACAGACCATATCATCTGGTCATATATACACACACACACACACACACACACACACACACACACACACACACACACACACACACACACACACACACACACACACACACACACACACACACACACACACACACACACACACACACACACACACACACACACACACACACACTAACTTGAGCTCATTTTCGATAACATAGGATCATAACATTCCATTTATACTTATCCATTCACTAACTTATCATAACCTAACTAGGGCTGAATTTCAGTATCACTGGAACGTGTGATCCCATTCATGCACAGACTCTAAATTAGACATTGAAAAATAAACACAAACTAAATTTAGATTTACAAGAGCCTATCAGACTTTGAAGGTTGCTTGGCTGCTAAGTAATAAGAAAAAAGATCAAGTGCTCAGAATACCATTGCAGAAAAGTAAAAATATCTTGATAAAGCTTCTAAAATATATATTAAAGTTAAAGAAAGAGTAGAAAAACTACACAGACCATGTTCAAATTAATTGAATGCTTTCTGTACATGAGAAATAATTTTTCAATCTACACATTTCTTTTGTCAGCGATTAAAGGATCATATGTATGTGTAACACATTATACTATACAGCAATTTGAGGATGTACACAAATGGTTTCAGCATCATCTGTTGTCCACAAAGCCAAAGTTTCTCTTTAGAAATTCCGGTGATTTTGCAATTATTGTACATTTAATGCACCTAAATACTATTTATATTCATAAAATAGCCTACAAAATATTACTTATAAATAACCATCATCAATATGCAAAGTAAAATCATATCAGTATCTGCAGGAAATTTACCATAAAAATAAACATTGACTGCGAAACAAAATGTTCAAACTCATTCTCAGGAAAAAAAGGTCTATTGATTGTATTCCATTTTTTTTAAGTGGCCTGTTGTCTTAATAGTGAACAAAGAAAAATAATAGTAATTAGCAGTCGAGAAAAGAATTAAGGTACTTAATAATATATAAAGCACCCAATGGGCACAATTAGAATAAACTATAGTGAAACATACATATGGCTCTTAAAGAGAAAGTTGAGTCAAAAATATTTCTGTGTCCAAGTTCTAAATGGCTATCACTGATACATGACTCTTGTCTAAGTAAAACAGAATCAAAGATACTGATCTCCTTTTGCGCACCGAAGTTTTGTATCACAACATTCAGTACACATATACACTTGTTTCAAGCCTGGTGGTAAGACTTCCTATTACAGGTGGAAACCATGGATTGGAAAATCCGTCACTGTGTGTCACAGACCATAATTCTTCTTGCATCCATTCCTTATTTACCATGTCATCATTAGTGTTCAACAAGAAGACGTTAAAAGACAAAATTAGAAATCTGTCACGAGAGTCAACTGAACATCAACTTAAGCTATTTCAATATTAAAAAATTGTCTCCAGTTAGGTCAATATGACAAAAATTTTGTAAAGACATAAATTATGTGCTTTAACAACATATAACATTCTGTGTGGTATGATTTTATCTATAAATCATTTGAGTTGCGTCTTGGAAGATGCTGTACTTTGGTAGCAAGTTTGTTTAACAAACCTTTTATTTTTAATTTCTTTTTAACTTTACATCCTCCAGTGTTAAGTCTTATGGTGTACACACCCATGCACATAACTTTTCTTCAATAAATGTTTTTTTTGGATTCTAGTATTATATTTATATAACTATGTAACATAGAAAGTAAAATATGAGTTTCAATTTGGAGATAAGAAAATAATAAAAATTATTTAATCAGGAAAAGTCTAATGAATGAGAATTCTGCATTATTTGTGGTGTAAGCTTTTATATCCCTCTTAAGGTTCACAGGTTCTGTAACAATATAGCACAATTTACCAATGTTTGATTTTATTTAATGCAGATGGGTATTTTTAGAAATGCTTTTATTGATCTTCACGTTTCCTTGTAGATACAATGGGAATAGGAATATACAGTATGGCTAAGGAGTGGTCCAAATTGTTGGCTTTGAAGTTTCCTCTTTATAATCAGAAGTAACAAACATTTTTCCCATTTGTAAAAAGTAGATATTTGGGGATTCAAAACTATAACAAAAATATCTTAGAAATGGTTAACACCATGAAAAGGTGTTTTTAACATAAACTGTGGTTTATCAAGATCTATATATTTTATGTAGTAAAACTTCATAAATATCTTGTGAATTCATGGTTCTATAAAGGTCATTCAGATTGAAGAGGACTGCAGAGGATATTCAAAGAAAGTTCATTACATAAATTTTATTTCTAATAAAAATATCTGAAACAAATATTACTTTAATTAAAATAATTGGTGATAGTTTTGAGTAACTCAACATTACGGAAAATTGTGGCTTGTGAATGATAGTTTGAGACTGGGAAGTTTTAAACTCCTTTTGTTGCATTCTTACAGAATGCATGAGATAAATACTAAGGATTGTTAATACAATTTTAAATCAAACTAGTACTCTTTGCTCCATACATTGTTAGTGTTTACCTAGAATGCATTTCATTAGGACCCAAACTTAAGATACCAACAGAGACACCCCTAACGCTTCCAGGAGCTCACCAAATCAAAGTTTGTAAGTCGACATTAGCTGAGGAAGTTAGCAAGGTCCTAATAAAACATGCTCTAGGTAAAACCTAGCAATATTTATAGCTTGGAGTACTAGTATGACTCAAAATTACATTCATTAAATTATTTTATGCTTCAATATATCATAGTCCTTACTCATTAATCCATACTAGTCCATACTATTATCTATTAGTACACGTATTTCATAATAGTTCAGAAGTTCCCAGGAAACAGTTTCAATGTATTCAGGTGAAGAATTAATGTGGGATAAGTGGACGAAGTTTGACTACTTGACGAGTGATGTTATGGCACTTAAAGTGAAACACATAAGCACTAATGATAAACTTTCATTGTTTTTGTGTTGTTTTGAGATAATTGATCTTAGTAGTTTGGAATATAAAACATAACTGAAATTGTTGTTCTTAAGAGAAAAATTTTAACTTGCTGTACCCACATAACCAAGGTACTCATCAGAAATATTATTTTGGAGCTCAACATAATTTTACTCTTTTGCTGGGGATTATCACCTGCTTCATACAGGCAAGGTTCTTACACTTCCCCATCCATCCATCTCAAAAAATTTCTGCTACTCTAATAAATTCTTCTCAAGTTAAGTATCTTACAGCAAAAATGTAAACTTATTTTTGAACCTTAAAGAATCATAAGTGTCCTGCTAGATGAAAATCTAAATTAAATTTATATTACACCCAAACTGAGTTATAAGGGTAGGAATATGGAAGGGATTACAATGAATAAAAAATGAAGTTGTTGATACTGCCACTACAGTCCAACCATTCATTAGGTTTTCTTATTTTTCTGGAAATTCAGATGTCATTGCCCTCTTTTCAATAAGATACATAAACAGTATTTCATTACATCAAATGACCCTTAAAGTAAAAAACACTTTAGAAAGTTCTGGATGCACTACTCTTTGTCTTATATCTGACAACAGAATCAATGAAGGAAGGTTTCAGCACTTTTGCAATGAGATTTTAAAAGTGAGCATACAGATTCCATCAGATATTAACCAAGAACTGTTCTTACTTTTTAATTCTGTGAATTTATTGAAAAGGATGATAAGCATTTGGCTCAATATAATACAAATGACTTTCAACATTTGAAACAAGGATTATATGTCAGGAATTGCATATATTTTCATAAAGAAGCTAAGTTCAGAGCACAATTGTTTAATTAAGGAGGCTGTGACACTAACAGGAAAGCTACTTTTCCCTTCCTTTGGGAAGCAAAGTGTGTCTCTAGTTTTAAAAATATTTGATGAAATCCAGAATGAGGACTGAAAATATGGTGTAATTAAATTAATATGAGCCTTGCTTGGGAAATTGGTAAAAGTATTTAAGAAGTAGTTTGGCGGCTATGTTGCACAATGTTCTTTGTTTTTTATTATTGTACCATTTGCACTCTGCCTTTGAAACAATGTTGCTATTGGTGGCCGTTCTTCTTTGGAACATAGCGCGATTGTCTTATCTCCTTTTTTGGTTTTTTTTTGTAATTTACGTCCTCCTATGTTAAGTTGTATCGGATGATGAAAGGAATGGGTGAAATGATGCTCAAATGAACCCGGAGTCCATGGAGTTTAGAGTTAGCCAACTCTTATCTCGTTGACAGGTTGGGGGTACTTTGTATTTTTTATTTTCTTATTTTGAGTCAGAATATTATGCACACATTTGCACTCTCATTCATACTTCCAAACGCTGGGGAAGATGGGGAATCATCTAGGCTGTAGAAAAATCCCCACCCTCAGCCGGGAATCTATCCTGGGACCCTTCGCATGGCAGGCAGGTGCTCCATCGACTGAGCTGCAGGGCCAGCTACAGTCTCCTTAACACATTAGAAGTAAAATGAGAGAAGTATGCAGCATGTGTCTCTACTTTATCCACTGCCAGGGACTTGCTTTTAGAATGTGATGATGCCATCAATCGTGGTGGTCTGAAGTGTCCATTAGATTTTCAAACCTATTTGTGTACTGCTGTTCAAGATGTTCACCATTATAGTTAGCAAGAAGTACAAAAAACATGTCTTATACCTGAATTGCCAAAAGAAGCTTATAGTAAATTTAGCACACTTTTTTTTTATTTGACCTTGTGGATATCAACCAAGACTGTCAATGTGGGCTCCTGCTTCCTCCACAAAAACTTACAATGAAGTGCTGTAAGTTCTAAGCAATATACTGTGAACTTAAACATTAGAAACTTTCCGTGAAAACAAGAGGAAAAGTGCAACGTAAAGTTTGTACATTCACTACTTAATTACTATACACTACAGCATTTTATGTCTTAGTTGTCAGTGTCTACATTTCGTTTATATAACTTTGTGAGCGGTATGGATAGTGACAGATAATTTTGAGTGAATCCAATTAGTGACTGCTGCAATACCAGCAGTTCTGTTTCATTTAAGTTTTATTCTGCTTGTGTTTTATAAACTATGTTCTTTATAATTTAAATACATAGCTGTAGTTTGAAAGTAATTCTGTTATGTACCAATTGCATGCAAAACTACAGATTTCATAGAAATTGTTTTCAGTGCTGACTGAATGTTATATACTTCAATTAGACTGCTGGTTTACAATTACTTATTTTTCACATTTCATCTGTCAGTGTGTTTTTCCTCTGCAAAGCTAGTGACGTTGTAAGGTGCTAAGGAAGATATTGCTGTTCAGAAATTAGAAGCTTTCAATGAAAGCAAAAGTAAATTTCACCCTATAGCCTGTATATTCAGTAGCCAATCATTCTAAGAAGCAGAATTTGTCTGTCAACCTTTAACTGCCTGCCGGCTTCCGAGCTACAATTCACAGTTACAAGATCATACTTGAACAGTTTGCACAGTATACATCATCTACGAGGGTAGTGTTTGCATATTCCGATAAGCCAATACATACAGCTCTCTCTTCTTCTGTCATTGTTTTCAAATGCTAGGCTTTGGCAATGAAGCCATTAGCTTTCTTGCTCTCTAGTATTTTTGTGTAGTGGATCCGGCATGCAGGACTTGACAGGTTAGAAGATATTCTTCAGTAATTTCATCTTCTTTGTTGTACACAGGACAATTTGGACTTGCATAAATTCCTACTCTGTATTAGTGTTTGGCCAAATAATAGTATTCCATAAGTAATCTAAACTTTGCTACTGCAGCTTTGCGTGGGATTTCTGGAAAAATTTCTGGATTTTTAATTAAAACATTCCATATATTAATTTTGACTTTGTTAGATATTGATTTTTTTGTTTATTTTTATATTTGTTTCTAATTAATCTTTTTATGGCTGTAAAGGTTCAGTTTTTATTTTTGTTCTGAATTCAATTTGCACCTTTTTTGGAAAGAAAATCAGCTGATTCATTTCCAGCAATTCCACAATATGCAGGTATCCACTGTAATATAATTCCTTTCTGTAGTTTTTGAAGCTTTGGATAACTTTATAACATTCTTTAATTTGGATTGACACCATTTTATATGAACTTATTGCATATAATGCTGCTTAATAGTTCTTGGCTCAAGACAAAAGATAGAGTATGCAGATTCCACTTGGCACAGGCATGGAGGAGAAAAATTCAACACTTTGCCTTGTACAATGATTACAAGATGACTGAGTCAGAGATCGCTGAACTTCTGAAACTTATCTTGGCGCTGCTCCTAATGCCTCCATCAGAGGTTGGAGACTGCTTGATTAATGATTTTATGACTATGAAACCAATTCACAAAAAGGTACATGAATATTTTATTATGTGTGCGATAACTAATTCATATTCATATTCATTTATTGCATCCGTAAATCATACATTCATGATGTGGAATTGTCAAATTACTAACTACACAAAAAATAGTAACAAAAAACAAGAATTACAATTAGTTGTTAAGCATAATAAACAATTAAACAATTAAAATTTACATTCCTTTTATTGCTACCCTTTGTCATTTAAATAATGTTCTACTGAGTATTAACACTTTTGTAACAAATACTTCTTTGATATGTTTTTAAACTTTGTGAAGGTGATGTGGAATTGTCCAATTACTAACTACATAAAAAGTAGTAACAAGTAACAAGAATTACAATAATTTGTTAAATATAATAGTTAAATTAGTGAATCTGACTCTCCTCCTGAAATGTGGGCAAATGTTGGTAATATTGGAGGCTGAAATACAAACAGCTGCGAATTGCTCATGCAAAATTTAGTCATGAATTTAATTGTTGTGCTGTTGGCAGGCTGAAGGTCAACCCCTGTCTGTCATGAGTGTACCTATCTCCGGACGGACTTGGCCACGTATGACGGGAATGTGAGTTTTACAGAATTTAGTTTGGGGTAAAGGAGGGAGGTAGCTTAAGCTCCTCAACGGTTGAGAAATCAGGTGCAACGACCCTTTGTGCACTGGTGGGTGTACATCTTTGGGAAAACAATTTAAATTTTAAGAATCCAAGCAATTCTTGGGTGAGAATAATTTTGAGTTGCATTGTAATCTTTAGGGTTACCGGTTATACCCCACAAGCCGTGCTGGGAAGCCGGTATCGCTTTAGGTGGAGTTCCTTAGGACGATGGTCCACAAAGACTTAATCAGGTCGCTCTGATGCGTTGGCAAAAGATTGCAAAACTTCTTGACCCGGCACCTAACCACATCCTCCACATAGGGCAGAGATAAGGCTTCATGGAATAGTCTCACGGGAAAGCGTCTGCATACGGAAAGATAATCCGAAGTCATCTATTCTGCACCGGGTGCAAGAGCAGGAAGTTTGAATCAGCATTCGTGCCCCAGACTTCACACGCATAAGGTATAACAGGAAGCACTAAAGCCTTGAGAAGGCGTAGCTATAGAGGTACAGGCATGGTGGACCTCAACATTGCCACAGATCCTGGATGTGCTCTCCGGGATCGGCTCGTCCTTACGTGCTGCAGCACTGCAGCACGCTCTTTTCTGTTTTTCAAATCACATTGAATAAATTTTAAAAGACTATGTAAATAACAATGCATTATTGTAAGTATAATAAATCGATTACAACCAATAATGAACACTTAATGCATGGAACATACCGATGTAACTAATGGAATGCATCCGTGACGTCAACGTGCTGAGAGCCAGCAAGCTCGGTCAGTTATTGCGTATGTTCACAACCTTCCCCACTTGTCTCACCGTTATCCTAAGTCGCCTAGATTTTCGCACAAATGCGTGCTGCAGCTCGTTGTTGCGCGGTGATCATTCGCTGTACGGTGAAGCAGGGCCACCAACACTCATAGTTATAGCTGTAGAACTTGAATATGCATTGAAAATAGTTTAACAATCCATCATTGCTTTATATTTTATTTCTAGAAACTAATTCCATCCTTGCCTAAACAGTTCCATTACCTAATGGATATTAAATCGCAGCGCAGATTGTTTGTGATGCACCTTTCAGGTTGGCACGATACTCCATTCCCGCAACCATAACGAGAATCCCCCATAACAAATGCATGTGAAGCTCACATTGTTCCCAAGTATTTATTTGTGTAACGCTATTTAGTGGCTGATATCAGTTTCTTTATCTTGTGTGTTAGAGTGTGAAACGTGCTATAAATTCACTTTACTCAGTGTATGAGTAATTTAATGCTACGAAAACTTTAACCAATAAATAATGAACACGGTTAATGAACTTCTGAAAACTGCCTTTTCAAGGCGAACATTAGAAGAAACGTTTAGTATAAAAATGTTAGGGCGGGCAATAACCGATCTAAAAATTCAGCAAAAGGCGAAAGGAAGTAGAAATTCTGAATATATCATGAAGAAACATCGGCGCATGTACTTCATTTTTCGAAACTTTTTTCCGTAGCACGCTGTTATTTTTCACCACTGGTGCTCCCTAAAAGTTAGACACTTGTCCAACTTGTCTCCCAACTATTTAACGGAATTCGTCCACCCTATCCTTCGCCTAGAATTGGTAAATGTGGGGAGATAGGCGGGAAAGCGGGGCTTGGTAAACGCTTCATCCCATTAAATATAGGTAGATCTTGAAATTTGTGCAAATGTTCTTAGAAGTCGTCTTCATTCTGAATGACTTGCGTAACTAGTGAACAAAAAAGAGATAAGTAAAATTTCATTCCATATAAATATACTTGGATATTGTTAAATTAATTATTTATTATTTTTCATTTTATGTTTTTTGATTGATTTGTTTATTTTCTTTATTTTTCATAAGCGGAGTGAATAATTTTCGAGACATTCCTTATTTTCTGCTTCAATTTAAATAGTATTTTAAATTTGTATACTTTTTCCGCCCACCTCTGCGGTGTGAGGGTAGCTTTCTTGCCTATAACTCAAAAGATTCCGAGGTTCAAATCTCGGTTAAGTTGAGTTTTCTGGATAAGGTTATCATTATACTATAAGATAAATGTTGGTTTACTCTAAGTTCTGTGGGTCCTGGGCTCGTTTGAGCTTCATTTCTTCCATTTCTTTCCTCACCGATATGACTTAACGTTGCGGGAAGCTAACAAAAAACGAGAGTGGTTAGATTTTAACTTCCAGAAAGTAAACGGTTGATACAAATTGGTTTGATACAAGTCAGGGTAAAGCCGGGTAGAGTCGTTTTGTCCTCAGGGTATGGGTGGATATGTATGGGAGTAAGGATGGCTCTAATGACACTGAAATGTAAGTTTCAGACTGGTTTAATGACTGCTTCTTTTTATCATCACATCAAACTCGAAGTTGCTGACCAAGGGTTACCAAAATATCACTGTTTAGGGTTACCATATGTAGAATGATTATTACTGGATAACACTTAATTCGTTATTTACGCAGGAACCGACAGATATATTTGCTCTCCGGTTCTGGTCTGCCTTCCCCGAAGACCCAACCAGATGTCTCTTATTCGACCGCCACCCCCGTTCTGTCTTCCTCACTACAGCTGCGTCTGACTTTCACCTCTCGAAACCTCTTTATTCACACCAAAACTCCTTTTATGGCTATTTTGTCCATTGTGATTATTAGTCTCGGTCATGCCATTATTTAGGGTCCGAACAATGCCTTTTCAAATGGAGTCATGTATTACCCACTGAGAATTCCTGCTAAGAACCTTCTTTCCTACGTCTCTTTTATTAAAACTATTCAACCCAATGCACCTGCACGAGTTGTAACAAATATACAATACACCTTTGAAATCCAATACGATTCCTTACTCATTGCCTCTCTTAATTTCGGTATCACCGTATACATTTAAGAATTAAAAAGAGGAAATTCAGAGGTTTACACAGCGTTCCTTTAAGTACAAATAAGCGGTAGTTCTAAAAACGCAATTAAACGAACCAGTATAATACATCACGTGTTAAACTGTTTTCTGTTTGTTCAACTATTACTTAAATTATTACTATCTATGTATATTCCTTGCAATGAGTTGTAACAGCCTTTTATTTTTATATTCTGTGGAATGCAACTGTTATTTTTGTTCTCTGGAGTAACGGCACCGTCTTCTTTCTTAACAATGCAAACAAGTTAATTTTTGAACTAGGGGCTTCGTTACTCTTAATACCTCCGCAAAACGACAAAATGGATTTACCTGGAAGGAACCGCGTCCTTAAAATTTATTGTGTATATTCATTACCTTTCTGTCTTTTTGATGTCTGGTTCGTATTTGGCAGCCAGCAGGAACATTCAGTGATGAGACACACATCGTCATAAATGCCTCCCATACACTGAAACCTTGGGTCACATCACGAAGCTGGGCGTTGCTGGACCAGTTTCATCCTAAAGCTTTAACGTCTAGTATCGGCGTTCTTTTTAGAATACCTTTGGCCCATGTGCCGACTTGTTGATCATTGAAAGAGGTAAGTAGTACATAAGATACATTTAAATACATTTGTGTATGTAAAACACATAAAAAGTATTCCCATAATATGATTCAGTTAAAAGGAACTCTAAATACAAAATTATCTATCCACAGCAGCACTAAATGAAAAGCAACATATTTTGGCTATAAAGTCAATATTTCTGCATAAAAATTTATGTAACTACGAAATTATATTTACTTTGAATGATTCAATATAGCAACTGCAGCTAGTATATCACCTTCATCTTTAGTATTCTAAAATGTTAAGCAATACTGTTTATGTAATACTGTTTATTTCACTATATTTTAAAAAATTGCATTTAATGCCGTATGGATATAAGCTCGGAGCTATGCAGCAATTTGTAAACTCTAAATATTAATTAATGAACTTACTTCATTGAATTGAAGCTGCTTTATAGCCGCAGGTGCCTCAGAATAAAATGGGCTTCAAATGACAATTAAAAAAATTTTGTGAGTGGTTTTTTCTTATTTTTAATTTTATGTCCTCCAACGTTGAGTCATATTGGATGATGATTGAAATGGGGAAAAATGATGCAGAAATGAGCCCACGGTCCATAGACCTTAGAGTTACCGACACTCGTCTTTATACATAATGGGAAACTTCGAAAACCCTTATCCAATTAACTCAACCAGACCAAGATTCAAACTCAGGATTCTTGAACGTGAGACAGACACACTACCGTCTATGCTACGGAGGTGGGCTGAGTGGCTTTTGAGATTACCCGATACCCACAAATAAATTTTCTCCGTTTATAATGTTTGTATACACTTCTAGGCAACGCAGGAGATGCAAGACAGTCAGATTTTCTTGAACAAAATTTTATGTGCTTATAGAATCTCTCTTGTAATAACTGGATTTTTATAAATGTATTTCAGGTGTTTGTAGAGGAAAGAGGCCCAGTTCTACAAAAGGGAACAGCTAGGGGATGTACTTACACATTTCTCTACCTCAGCACTTCCCAATAATGATGACTGGCAGTCCTATGAAACAAGTGAACAAACTGCTTCATGCCATAGCAGGTAACGTTCATTTATCCTCCTATGGTCTGAGGTATGTGTGACCTATATACGAAAAACCACGAGCCATACACTATATGAGTTAACACTAGGTAATATGTTCCAAAGGAACTGCCATTGATATCTGTGTTACAGATGGGAAATGTAAACACATTTCATGCAGGTAGCCCAGAAGACAAAATTAAATATAATGTCCATTTTTTAGGTAAATTCATGGAATTAATGATTTCTTCCACAATAGCCGTGTGTAGGCCAAGATTTGGATGAGTAGACTCAGACTGAAAAATTCAATGCCATAGCCGGGATTTCATACACGGATCTCCCGCACTCCGTGCGGTTGCTCTGAACCACTGTGCTACTATGGCCAACATGCCAACATGACATTAAATTCTCCAACTGACCCGTATGTTTCTCGGTAGTCCACAAGGGGTTAACATATGCTATGAGACATGCACCTTTTTATATGGCATTGAATTTGTCAGTCTGGCTCTACTCATCATAATATCCATCACCAACACTGAGCCAACCAACACTAACGGTCATATGTCACACTATCCCTGTCTCCTCTCTCCCAGTTATTTGCATCAGGATTGAAGTTGCCTGGCTATAGCAATCATATAACCCATGTTAGACCTATTCAGGGCAAAGGGAAGCCATTTTACCCCAATGGGACTAAGGTATTCCAATTATTAGAAAGAAAACATTTAGGAAACACCAATTGTCATATGAATCTGAAAATTGGAGTGGCTGTAGTCCAATTATACATGTGTTTTAGACTACAATATAATAAATGCATTATATTCGTGGACAATCATACAGTAAATTTGAAAGCACTCCATGTATCCTAACAAAAGCTTCACACCACAAATTTCTGTGTAATTTTCTTCCAAGTATCTGATGCTATGGTCATTATATTTTTCCCAAAATAAATTAAGGTATAATTTAAGATTGATTAAAAATAAAAAATCCCTTATCCTTTGTATTCTTACAATTATTATTACACAGTAACTGTGGTATTATATGTTAAAGGACATTATCGTATTTTAAAACACTTTAATTTGTCAGTTTCCAATTTATAAGCTACCTTAATAAATATGTTATAAAAGTTCATATCAATATCCTCAATAGTTTAGCAGAAAACCATCCTTGGAATACGAAGGTAAATGTTGTGGGAGATCAAGATTGGAGGTCAGGTCCATTTTCCAGGAGAGTCATGCACATCTTTTTCGAGAAGATGACTTAAATTTTCACTGACAGTTATACATGTTTGTGCCATGACGTAGAATACTTTTTAATACTAACTAGATAGCAGTGTAAATGTTACTTGGATTCAACGCCAGAATCCAAGCGGCATGGTAGGAGCAGCTAAGTTATCAATCCAAGGTTCATAGGATTAGATCATCCTAAGATATTTGGTAAGTTACAGAGAAGCTGTAGTAAAGGATGTGGAAGACTTACCTAAATTTGTGTTTGAAAAACATGCAGTCATCAATAGCCTAACACATAGACTGATTAACGTACCGATGAAAGTAAAAGAAAATATGCCTGAATATACAAAAATAATAGAAATGCTGATAAATGTTTTAATTAAAAAACTGGTAGACAGGAAAATAAAAAGATTTCAGGATACTAAAAGAGTTGAATGAGATCACAATCTTAACAACTTTTAAGGACAAAATCATACAGGAAATGGCCGCGCCGTGCCTCAGTGGTTAGACCGCTTGGCTCTCACCAAGGTGGCCTGGGTTCGATCCCAGGCAACCGCAAAGTGAGATTTGTGGTGGACAACACGGCACTGGGGCGGGTTTTCTCCGGGACCTCCGGTTTCCCCCGCCATCTCATTCCACAGGTGCTCCATCTTCATCACATGTATCATCAATGTCATTGCCTGCGGTGCCGTATGTAGTAAAAGCGGGCGTTAAACACTACACATCTCATACACGAAATTCGCATATGATTCATGGGCAATCAGAAAATGTCAAAAGATTTTCAGGGAATTTAACATCACCCTCACACCAGTAAACAAACTCCATAAGAAGCATCATGAAGGAACCAAAAGTAGAAAAATTCTTCTGGTAAGGAAATATGACATTTATAGAATTAATTGCTCAGACTGCGACAGTATGTACATTGGAAGGATAAAACATAACAATGAAACCATATTAAACGGACACTTTAGGAACATCAAGCAAAAAGAAATAAATAAATCTGCTGTAGCAGCACATTTCTGGGATTAAAACTACAACTTAGAAAATAAATCGTGGTATTAGTTATGAAAAGCAAGCATCAAACTTTGAACATAGAAAACAATTAGACCACAAGGTTCATCAATATAAGAGCCTTTACTGTTTCTGATATATATGATTGTGCCATCACCTTATAGATAGATGGGTAATTTATTCATCTTGTAAATCATATATTGTACACGAGTACTATGATATAAGACACGTCAAATTGTGAATTTACAGTGCAATTATCTATACTTGTAAATTAACAAGTCACATCCAATAAGGACAAGTCAGTGTTTGTGCAAAATAATGTTTTATAAAGATATCTCAAGAATTTTATAATATACACAATTAATTCAGAAATGTAACAATATTATAAACTTTCCATAAATTCACTAACAGAATAAAAACGATGGTCTAGCAAGTATGCCATAACTGACTTTTTAAATGCTGAAAAATTGCAAGTGGTTTTATTGGCTATAGGCGGTTTATTAAAAAAAGTGATTCCTAGGTTTATTACACTGTTTTGATGAGCTATTGTGTTACTTCTATTCACATGAATAACCATTATCTTTCTAGTATTATGATTATGAACTGTGTCGTTAAAGGTACAGTGGCCATTTCCTTTCATTAAATTTGTCTTTGTAAATTTTAAAATTTAAAAACCGAAAGTACATGGGAGAGGTAAAATTTTAAATTTTTTAAATAATGGTCTGTACGTAGATGTTGATTTAACTCCTCCAAGTTAACTTAGAATCTGTTTTTGCATTATGAATAATGATTTACAATGTGGTGAGTTACCCCATAATGTTATGCCATATTTTAAAATGAAGTGAGCACACACAAAATACACAGTTCTGATAGTTTTTATGTTAACTGTGTGTACCAGTTGTCTGAAATTATAAGAAATTGTACTCAGTTTTTTAGTTAGATGATCAACATGTATCTCCCACTTTAGGCTATTCTGTATCCAAAGACAAAGGAATTTAGTTGTCTTTACATACTTAATTATTTTATTATTACATATTAATTGTGATTGGAAAGGAGACTTATTCTGAGAAAACTGAAAATGAATTACATGTGTGTTATCCAAGTTTACAATTAAATTACTATTGCTGAACCATTTAGAAATATTACTGAACATTCTGCTCGATAATATTTGTAGCTCTTCAAGTGTAGCTTTCAATTAATATATTTATATCAACAGCATATTGAACTATTGTTTTAGCTGTAATATTTGATTGTAAATCATTTACAAAATATAAGGAAAGAATAGGTCCCAAAATAGAACCTTGTGGTACACCAAACGTTATATATTTTGTGTCTTGTTGGTAGTCTTTAATGTGATCTTTTTCTGTATGTGAAATTTCTACTATTTGCTTCCTGTCCTTTAGATATGATTTGATCCATTCCAATGCATACCCTCTAATACCCATTTGTTCTAATTTTTGGAACAGTAATTTGTAGTTTAATACATCAAATGCTTAGTTAGGTCAAAAAATGTGCCTAGTATTTTGTCTTTGTTATCCAAGATATTTATTACACTGTTTACAAAATAAAAAAGTGCAGTTTCTGTTGATTTTTGTTTACAAAACCTATGCTGAGTTTTAGATATTAAATCATTCATCTCTATTAATGCCATAAGTCTTTTATAGAATATCTTTACCAGTACTTTAGAGAAGCTGCATAAGAGTCAAATTGGCCTGTAATTTAGTAAATCAGTTTTAACTCCTTTTTTGTATAGCGGCTTTACTTTAGCAGCTTTTTACAGCTTATGGAAACACTGCATGTTCACGAGAGCTATTGCATACGTCTGCTAACGGGAGTGCAATAAGAATAGAACATTTCTTTAGCCAAAAATCAGGAACGTGATCAATATCTGAAAAGTACTTGGATTTAAATTTGGATATTACTGAAACGATCTCCTCGACATCAGTAGGGCACAAGAACATTGTTGTTTCACATATATTTGCTCTATTTGTTTTAACTGAAGTCCGATAGTGGAGTTCTTTTGTGAAACAATATTTTCAGCAAGATTTATAGAGTGATCGTTAAAAGTCTCTGCTATTAACTTTGGGTTTGTTATTAATTTTGAATGCTTCTGCAGTACTAAATTATCTATATTCTTATTGGGTTTTATTTCGTTATGTATTACTTTCCATGAGGCTTTCAATTTCTTCTGGGCACTTTTGATCAATTTATCGTTTGCCATCTTTTTTGCTTGTTTTATAACTTTATTCAATGTAGCTCTATATTTCTTAACATAGTCACTGAATTGTGAAGTGACGGTCACTGTTTGCAGAATTTCATGTAATTTTCATTTGTGCGCGCAAGATGTTATAATTCCTTTAGTAATCCACAAATTTGATTTTCCTGAGAATGATTCTTTTATTTGTACAAGTAGGAAAGCTATATCAAAATAATGCCTAAATAGTTATTGAAAAGTTTCGAATTGTTAATTAGTATCAGATGTATCATTCACTTCATGCCACATTTCACGTTTTAGTAGATGCAAGAAATAGTCTATATTTGAATCATTGAATTGGCTGGTCAATTTTGTTTTTCTAAGGTTTGGATTTATACTGCTTTCCATATTTATTGATATTAACTGAGCATTATGATCACTGTAACCCATATTCAGTGGGTGACGTTTGTACAACTGACTAGCATTAGTAAAAATTTGGTTAACTATGGTTGCAGAGAATTTTGTATTTCTGGTTGGGAAATTTACTAAAGGTTAAGTCTCCACAGACAATGAGCGTTTTGCTTAAATATTTAAATTTATTAAGAACTATTTCTAGTTTGTTCAGAAAAATATTTAAGTTACCATTAGGAGATCTGTATATACAAGCTCCAATAAGGTTATATTCAACGAGTTCGACAGCAAAGATTTCTGTATCTTTTTCATTCAACAGACCGGATGTGCATTTCATACTAAATTTAATGCCATCTTTTACATATATACAACTTCCACCATGATAATATGTTTCTATAAAATAATGTGCAGCTAGATTGAACTTGGTAAGCTTAGTATTTAAAATATGGTTTTCGTTCAGCCAATGTTCTGAAAAACATAGCACATGCATGTCTGATCTTTCCCTGAGGATAATTTCCAGCTCAATGATTTTATTAGACAGAGACTGAACATTATGATGTAATATTTTTAACTCTGTCGACTGATTTTTAGAAGAATTTTGAATATTTTGATATTTTTTATCCTTTCCTTATGAATGCCTGCACCGTGTTTTGTATTTATTCTCATTCCCTCATCCTTTACTGCTGAAAAGATGCCTAGTTTTTGAACCTCATGATAAATTTACTCTATTTGCCTCTGATTGTTCTGTTTCACCACTTGGTTAGTTGTTCACACAAATTAAAATCACTTTCACTAGTGTTTCACTGAGTATCCCCTTCCCCAGTTTATTCAGATACATCCTGTGTCTAGTGTGGAGTTCTCATGTTATGCTGATGTTGATTAGCTTCACATAGTCAATCTTTTACACTTTGGATCTGTTTTTTTACCTGCGTTTACCGTATGTGCCAGGTTGAACATCAAATTCGAAACCTCTTTTTTGGGTTCAGAATCCACCAAAAGCATGAATCTGTTATAGCTGTTGAAGGTATCTTCTTGTTGATAAGAATTGTGCTTGCTGCTAGGCACATGCCGCTTTTGTCCAGGTGCAGTGCTCCATTTCGTGTAGAATTCACGCTGTTTACCGCCGTTATTTATCCTTCTTTCCAGTTTGATGTTTTCGTCTTTCAATCTGTCAAATTCATAGAGTGCATGATTCAAGCCCTTCTACATTATTTCAAAAAACTTTTAAACTTTTGAAGCGACGCTATCGTATCATGTTCTCTTCCTGCATCGTCGCCATTTGATGCACTATTTTTCTGTTTTATTATCTCACTATAACTATATTTCTTATTACCTATGTAGTTGTTTGTGTCACTTTCTTCCTGATACGCTGTAACACGCTTTTCACCTCGATTTCTTAGTGAATACTCACAGTTTTTCACTAAATTCACGGAAGCATTATTATGTTCTGCACACGCTGACGCCATCTTTCTTTCTTTCTTTCTTTCTTTCTTTCTTTCTTTCTTTCTTTCTTTCTTTCTTTCTTTCTTTCTTTCTTTCTTTCTTTCTTTCTTTCTTTCTTTCTTTCTTTCTTTCTTTCTTTCTTTCTTTCTTTCTTTCTTTCTTTCTTTTTTTGGAGCATATTGCAAGTTACAGTTTTATTGAGCATGATATTGGTATACTTATGACTAGTAAAATCTTAACCCAGCAGGTAATACTCTAGGTTATTTTTTAAAGCTAACAGTTATCTGTAAATGTAGATAAAGGAGATGTATGTATGTGTGTGTATCCAATGCTCAGAATTTGATAATATAATGTTCTTGCTTCCCAGTATTTACAGACTGGATCTTGAATTTTGAAAATTTCACACAGATAAATGATTAATATTCATTAAGCCATGTTAACAGATTAAAAGTAAAAGCTTTAATTTATACAACCTTGAACCAATGTCTACTCAAATTATCATGGTCTGTGATTAATCTGAATATCACCACAGCGATTTTGTAGGTAGATCTGGAATTGTTTTAAGTTAACTTTGGTTACCTTACAATTAAGTTTTTCAGAGTAAGTAAGATTTTTGTTATAATTTCTTGAAAAAATACTATTAATTAACCTTTAACTGTTCCATAAGGGATATTTTGCTTTGTTGTATGAGCAGTTTTGGAAAACGTCTTGGCCAATATATCTGTGTAATTATTCCTAGAAATTCCAGAGTATAGTGGAAACCATTGGAGAACTAAATGTTTATTTAAATTTTACATTACTAAAAACTTTGGAGATGTTTAATAATATTATGAATTCCATTTATTTTGCCATTATAGGGCAATCAGTTGAAACAATAACCTGAGCAGCTACTTTGGGATCTGATAAGAAAGCTTTATTGGAAAAAGTATGTATCTAGCAAATAGATTTTGTATGGAAGCATAATATCTACTAATTTCTACATTAATCCTTATGAAATAATTTGCAACATGCTTATAGAAAGAAAAGAATATACAGATCGATTCTGCTCCATATTCTTAGTTATAAGGGGAGTCATCGGTACAGATTTCAGGTCATTCATCATCTGCATATCTTATATTTATGATTTTAAGGTATTTAGTTCCACTTCCTGGAACAACTTCCTTTCTTTTCAAATTCTGCAATTAGATCAAGGTTCTATTCCAATTAAGTAATATTTATTGGGCTTTTAAGGGGTATGAGAGCAGTCGGGATGCATGAATTTCAAAGCAAGGGAAGAGCCAAGTGATAATTTCCATTAAAATAAGGCAGAATAATAACTCAAATAATTAAGACTGCTCTTCAGCACTCTCTCTCTTGTATATTCACATGTAGACCCTTCTTGCATTGGATGACTTGTCGCAATACAAGCAGACATGTACCTGCTTCCCATCTTCATTCCTATGTTCCAATTTTCCTACAGCTGGCACACAACACGTAAACTGTTAGCTTAAACTGAAGAAAGTGTCAAATTCACATAATTTTTCTAATAAGCTAAAACTTCAAAAAATTTTCTATTTGTCATCACTAAACACCAATCTACATCAAATACAATAGCTAATGCTATTAAAATATATTTACAGTTATATTTAAAAGTTCCACATAAAACAAAAGGGTATAGTTTTCTTCACGCCCTACAGAGAACTCACATGATAAAATCTGTCAGTGCTTCATATCAAAGAGCAACCAATGCTTCTGGAAATCTATGAAGCACTGTATTCAAGGTTTCGAGTGCATAAATATAGACATATTCACTATTGAATAAGCTCGGGGAAGTGGGATTCTAAACAGCTGTCAAATTGTCTGCAGCATTGCGGATGGTTGTGAATAAATTTTGAAAATGTATCCAAAGTAAATAAAATATTATTTTCCATGAATTTGCTTGACTTCCCCCTGAAATTCTTGGAGAAACAGCGAGTCCGGGATTTCAATGCATGCTTAGCAACTTGTGAGGTTCTATTTTGGATGGGTAAGCTAGTTAATTTCTTAGCTGTTGAACTTTGTATATGAAGCCTAATTGAGTTTTCAAATTGAAGGTAGATATATGGTGTTTTATACATTTTTATTCTCTGGAAGTCTCCAGAGTTTTTCATATGTTAAAAGGGCTTACATTTCTACATCTGTCATTATAGGTCAATTATACATAAATCCTTGTAAGGAAACTAGGAGTAGTTTTAGTCGCCCGAGTTATTAATCTAAAAGTTGGATATTGTGTATGCTCATGTATCATGGAAGCTGATAGTGATGATGCCATCAGTACTCTTCCAGAGTATTTAAAAAATAGTCCTTTAAATGAAATGAAATGTGTAGTGTTTAACGCCCGCTTTTACTACATACGGCACCGCAGGCGGTGACACTGATGGTACATGAGATGAAGATGGAGCATCGGTGGAATGAGATGGCGGGGGAAACCGGAGCTCCCGGATAAAACCCGCCCCAGCGCCGTGTTGTCCACCACAAATCTCACTTTGCGGTCATCTGGGATCGAACCCAGGCCGCCTTGGTCCTTTAAATGTATTATATGTAGTCCTTAACATTGATCTTGAAAATCTTTATTTCTTTACTGCAGTACCTTTTAATATTTTAAAATATCATGGTAGCATTTAAGTATGACCTGAACTTTTCCTGACTACAAAAATCTTGAACTTGGTAACTTTATCTTTGAATTCATCAAAACGTCCTTCCAGTTTAATTATTATTATGACTTTAGGTAACAATGAGTTAAATACATAAAATATGATGCTATTTACAATGAAGCAAACAAATATAATAATTTGTAACTTAAAACTTCACTTATCTTATAAGAAATGATGATAATTCTTATAAAATCTCCAGGATCGCAATTTCATACATATTCATACACATCTTCTGCTGGAAAAACAAAGATGTCATCATCGTTACTAAACATTAGATGTTGATATGTTCTTTTTAGTACTACCAAATCTGAAAATAAAACAAACTTAATAATGCCTGCCAGTATTTCAAAATTCATTAAGCAATGTTTGTTTTTTAAAATAAATATCTTTTCCAAACCATTAAATCTATCGGACCATTTAATTGTTCTAATAATTTAACTTCTGGATTTATTTCATGGTTAAATGCCCAAAAATTATCTGCTATGGCCCATTTATCAGTTTCTTTATAATTAATGTTAGAAAAATGTTCTTTCATTCTGGTTTCTAAATTACGTTTTGTCTTTCCAATATAAACTTTATCACAATTGAAACAATGAAACTGATAAATACCATATTTTTTATTACTAGGAATTTTATTTTTTTATAGAGAAAAACAATTAAATGATCCGATAGATTTAATGTTTTGGGAAAAGATATTCATTTTAAAAAACAAACATCGTGTAATGAATTTTTAAATATTGGCAGGCAATTCTGTTTTTAAATTTATATTATTTTCAGATTTTGGTAGTACTAAAATGAACATATCAACTTCTAATGTTTAGTAATGATGACCACAGCTTTGATTTTCCAGCTGAAGATGTGTATAAATATACATGAAATTGCAATTCTGGAGAATTTATAAGAATTATCATTTCTTATAAGATAAGTGAAGTTTTAAGTTACAAATTATTATATTTGTGCATAACCTTGAGTTCTTTATCTTTTAAGGAAAAGAGCTGATAGTTTGTCACAGTGCTTACTTTCACAATGCATTTAGAACTCTACTAATTGTAGTCGTACAAGCTTGAACATTTATCTTTAGAACTTCAAGCCTGTCTGATTCCAGTGATTTCCAAATTACTAAATCATCTGCATAGAATGTAGTGTTGATGCCTGTTAGGTTGAGTTGTTATGAGAAAATTATTTACATAGGTACTCAATAGAGTGGTGCTAAATACTATACCCTCAGAAAAACTATTTGGCTTTTTTTTTGGAAACTTGATACTGTTGTCATACAAATATAAATATTTGTAACAAAAAGTTCACTTATCTTAAGAAAATGATGTCAATTTTTCTTATTAGTTGAATTAGTTGAAATCAATTTCATGAACCCTTGCTTGCGTCCTTAGTCAACACTTTGTCGTTTAAGGGTTCGTGTAATCGATTTCAACTAATTCAACTAATATGAAAATTTGAAATAATTTTCTTAAGATAAGTGAAGCTTTTGTTATAATATAATACTTATTGCTTCACTGTAACTATCTTCACTTTCTATGTAATTGATGTTAGTCCGAGATATAGTGCTGTAACTGCTCCCACAAACATGAGGGAAGTGTCATTGACTCAATTGTCAAAGCAGTAGGAATATGCTTCTTCTGGAAATTGAGGGAATGGTTGGTTAATGTCCTAATGATTTGGCCAAGGTGATATAATGGATCTGTAGACCAATGACAGTTGTGATCCCTCCACTATATGAGGAATCGCTCTACTGTCTACAGTTCAAATCTACTCGATAAACACTGTCTCCTTATATAAAATAAAACAAAGGTTTTTAAATTCATCACATACTCCAGTAGGATTTGGAAACAATGACATCTTATTAGAACTAATAGGAAATTTCACTTTTGGACCTTCAAATAGACAAATATTTTGATTAGAGGGCCCACATGAAATTTATCTTAAAAAACCTTCTGCCTGTTAATACTATTCTTACATTTAAGTTCTATAGGTAGAAATCAATTAGTCAATTAAACATATTTTAACTCTATTGTGCAATATTACTTTGGGGCAACTCAGTAAAATGTAAACATTATTTCTTGTGTAAAGCAAGGCTTTAAAAATCATTTTCAATACCAACAGCAGACACTCTTGCAGTGACTTTTTAAAAGACTGAAGATAATAGCTTCAAATTACATGTATGTTTTCTCAATAGTAAAATTCTTTGTATGTAATTCAGCCAAATATATGCAAACAATGAAATTCATGAGATAAACACTAGATAGAGCTTAACATCCATTTTCCTAAATCAAAACTCTGTTGCTCCTGCTAATCATCTTAAAGGAAAGGCTGACACTTTCCATAGCGTTAAAATTGCTCTTAAAAATGCCTATGCTCCAATTGTCTTGTTCTATAAAGCACTGCCTGACTGTCAAATATTTTGATAGCACTCAGTAAGTAGAATCAAGCAGTCTTTAGTGCAAATCTTTTCCAAATATATTTGATGCCTGCAGTAAATTATTTAAATTTACATGTAGTGAAGAACTGACAATATATGGAGAAATTAACAGGACATCCTTTGTTGAAATCCCCGCTGTGGCATTTAATTTTTCAGTCTGACTCACCATCCAAACCTTAGCCTACTAATTGCTAGTCTGAAAGAAATGATTATTTTCAATATATGCTAAATTTTGGAATTCAAATAAAACAAAATTGGGACAATGACTGTAAAAGCCTAGTAAAAGCTTTGGACTAATGTTATGGCATTGCATTTGACAAATTATATTTGAATATACAAATTTTTCTAATTCTCTAACTGCACACAAGTATTTTAATTTATTTCTGGAGATAATTACAGAATTATCCCTGTTTTTTTTTTTACATATTCCCTGCGTATGTTCATATTCAGATATCATGCTGATGGACTTCAACTTTTTGCAGGTCTTCATTACTGCAAACTAACAGAATTACATCATGTTTCAACGTCTGTGATTTGCTTTTCCAGTAAACTGGCAGAGCTGACGGACATATGAATTACAGGTTTCCTAAGTTGCTGTATACAATCAAAGGTATACTGCATGCTATATATATTAGAGGTAATGTATAACGAATAATGTTTACTAATAACTTATGATTTCCTTTCATTGAAGTGTTGAAAACAGCGTTGATGTAATAAATTAAGTTTAAGGATGAGTCGTTTAATAAAACAAAACAACACCTTTAGATATCCAGGAAGATGTTTCGGAAGCAACTTTCCCCCATTGTCAATTGGACATCGACTCCGAGATGTTCGGGAAGTTTAAAAGTAAGTGCTGTTCAGTGTCATTAATTGACTCACCGTTACATTTAATAAATTATTACTCTGACTATTTTAGTTAATTGATGGAAATTAATCATTTCTTCACACTAGCTGTATATAGGCTAAGGTTTTTGATACATAGAGTCAACATGAAAAATTCAATTAAAATGAATTAAATTTAATTTAATTTTTCATGTTAACTCTATCAAAAACCTTAGCTTGTATATGGCTACTGTAAAATATAACTAATTTCTATCAATTAACTAAAATAATAAGAGTTAAATGATGAAGCCTGGGACTAAAGTACTTATGATAGTAGGTCACCACAAACGGTGTATTTCGGATGCAAGAGCCCCTAGTGGTTTACTGGGGAAATATACGAATCAAATGGAGAATTTTATGTCAGGACGGCATGTTGGCAATGGTAGCTTAATAGGTTAGAGCGACTAGACGGAAACCAGTAGATCCGTGAAGCAAATATAATTGGTGAACGATGACAAATATGATTGGCGAGCAATGAGGTTTCTCTCAAGGTATGCGTGGATGGGTGTGAGAAGGAAATTTTACAACACTGGAATGCCCGTCTCCAAATTATTTATTCACTGCTTCTTCTTTTCAAACCTCGAAATGGAAGCTGCCGACCGAGGGTTACCAATCTCGGTTTAGAATTATTGAATGCTAATCGTTTATTACTCGATAAATTTTTATGACCCGACAAATATTCAAGACAGAACAAGTTGACCGCTCTAATAGGCTTCACGTCTCAGACTCCTCTCTTTACCACAGCTGTGCGTGTGTATTTATATAACTTTCACTCTCCAAATTCCTTTTTCAAACCAAAGTCCCTTTGTGGCTGTTTTGGTCGCCATTGTAAATGATCCAAAGAATTCCCTATTCATACACGTCGAGTGACAATTCCTTTAGAAATCTTCTAAGGACACTGTTTCTTAAATGGCCTTGTTATACATTTTCCCCAACTCAAATGGCCTTGCCCGTTGTCGTAACAAAGAACAAACATTCCTTTGACATCTATCATGATTCTTTGCTTCTGGCAAACCATAATTTCGGTATCAAATGTCCCCATGGATATTATTTTATTATCCCATAATGAAATAATATATATGTCTTGCCCGAATATAACGCAAAATATTAGACCTTTGTCAGCAACTTCCAATTCATTTTACAATTTCTTTTCACAACATTAATTTTTGCATGACATTTCCTAAAAATTATTCACATGACATAACAACAGTTCATTTAAAATTTACCAACATTCTGTTCTGCAATTTTCAACTTTTAAATATTACTCGGAAAATATTTCAATCTACCTCATCTCTCTTTTTCTCCATCTGATCTACTTAAAACTAATTCATATTGTTGTTACACTTGAAACAATTCCTAAATATACACTCCCATGTTTAAACCAATTGTACATTAATAATAATATTATATATATATTACAACATTTCTGAATTGTTCTTCTGGATTCTATATAAATATTCTTTTCAAAAGTCTTTCATTGTTCGTTTTTTTAATAATTTTTTTTCTTCACTTGTTTAGTTTTAAGTTTCACTGCACTGTCACCACTGTTTATACTTAACCTATACAATTTTATACTACACTGTTCATACTTAACCTATACAATTTACAAGTTGGTTTCTCTTCTAATTTTACAATTTTTATGGTACTTTAGTTCTTTAAAATACTGACATATCCGTTTTTTATGAGCAAATTATACTCACAACTTATTTAGGAATCAGCAGCATCTAACGGCTTCTTGTAAGGACGAAGGAGTTGTTTATGCCACCTACCTAGGAGTTCATTATTTTTGACGTCTGCTAATTCGAATGTATGTTCCCCAAATTTCGCGACAATTTCCGCAGGACCCTTATATAGCAATTCCATCCTTTTATTTCTACCTTTTACTGCACTTAATAATTTATGGTCTTTTACCAGTACTAAATCCCCAATCTTTGGCTCCCATTTATGCTTTCTTTCTTTTCTCTTTCATTACCTTTTTTCTGCTTTTTGCTTAATTGTCTCAAAGGCAATTTTAGCCCTCTCTTCATTGCTTAACTGGGTGTTGTTGGTGTCTACATTTTCTTTTATTTCTTTGAATATTGGTTCCGGCTCAATGCCTAACATGAGTCTAACGGGTTCGAATCCTGTGGTTACGTTTATTGTATTATTAATAATTTTCTCAATCATGGGACAGAATTTTACCCAATCCTTGTGATTTTATGTGTTAATATTCGAACATATATTCCAATGTCTCTAAGTATACGTTCTTCAGGATTTCCCGGCGGAAAATAAGACGAGCAGTGGTACAATTTAATGTTATTCTCTTTCAACGTCTCTTGAAAACATTTACTGCGATGCACAGTTGCATTATCAGTTCGGATCGCCTCAACTTTGCCATATTTTGGAACATAATCGTTAACTATTTTCCCACGAAAGTTTTGCTACTTGTGTTTCTTACAGGATATATTTTAACAAATTTACTAAAATCGTCCTGTAAAACAAATATATACCTTCATCCGAATTTTCCCATGGGAAGCTCACCACGTGCATCTGCTGTAACTAAAGCATTTCGCTCTCGTATAATAATTGCCTGCTCTTCTGTATTGAATTTAATGTTAAAAGGTTTGGCCTTCTGACACAACTCGCACGTAGAACACACCTTTCTGACTTTCCTAGCCAAATGCTTTATGTAAACATTTTCGCCAATCACTAACGTTAATATCTCGCTACCTGTATACGCCAATGACTTGTGATATGCCATTATGAGTTCTTCTTCTAATGTTTTCGGAATTATAACCTTCCACTTTTGTTCAATTCTCCCGTGAAACTTATATATTTTTCCTTTATGAAGGCCTATGGTATCTTTCAAATTCTCCGTTATGGGTTGAGCGTTTTCTCCTAATTTTCTGATACTGTCATCCTCGCTCTGTAATTGCTCCAAATTTAAAAATTTCTTAACTAATTGTTTTCCCTCTTTCGTCTCAAGATATAAAATGGTCACCTCATGCTTATTTTCTCTGATAGTGTCAGGTATGGGATAATTTGTCTCCATGCGAGAGAACAAGTCACTGAAAATATTTTGACTTCCGGGAATGTGTCTTATTTCCAAATTGTGGGAAGTAATCTCGTGGATGTATTGGGAAATACGTGTATTGGTTAGCTTGCATGAGTTCATAAATCTTAGGCTTACGTGATCAGTGTACACTATCACTGGGTTATTATAAACATACTCTTTAAATTTGACTAGCGCGAAATAAACGGCCGCTATTTCTTTTTCAATAGTGCATGTCTGTGCTTCTGTTCTCGAAATTCCCCTTGAGGCAACTGCAATAAGAAGATCTTTCCCTTCTTCATCTCGTTGAATTATGACAGCACCGTAACCGCGCCCTGAAGCATCTGTAAAAATAATATATGGGAGGTTTTTTCTGGGTTTCTCTAACAAGATAGAAGCTGCAAATAATCTTTTCACTCTTGAGAACGCTCCTTCCTCCACTGGTGACCACCTCCAATCTACCCCTTTCCTCAAAAGTTCTCTTAATGGGGCGACGACGTTTGCAAACCCGAAAATAAATCTAGACTGAAAATTTAGAATTTCCAGGAATCTTCTCAGTTGCTTTATATTTTTCGGTGCCGTTATTTTGTTAATACTTTCTATTCTGTTTGGATTTGGCCTGATTCCTTCATTCGATATTATGTATCCTAAAAATTCTGTCTGTCTCACGAAGAATGCTGTTTTACTCGGTTTAATTGTCATATTGGCTTCTCTTAATTTACTCAGCACGTAATTGAGATGTCGCAAATGGTCATCCACATTCATTGAAATTATAGACAATCATCAACATATTGAGCTACAAATTTCTTAATAGATTCTCCAAATATTCCGTATAGAGCTCTGAGCAATGCACTACCACTGGTATTCATTCCAAATGCGCATACTTTGAACTGGTATAAAATCCCTGAGTGTAAAAATGCAGTGTACTTTCTTAAGTCTTCCCGAAGCGGTATCTGCCAAAAGGATGCCGTCAAATCCAATGTGAAGAAAATTTTTCCCTCCTTTAGTTTGTTTAGTCTTACTTCTACACTCTCTGGTCTAAATCTATCAGGTTTACAGTGTTGATCCAGTTTTTTTTTTGCATCCAAAGTAACTCTAATTTTTCCATCTGATTTATTTACTATGCACAGTGGATTTGCAAACTCTGAATTGGAGATTTCAATAACTCCATCTTCTAACATTGATTGAATTACTTTATCAACTTCCTCTCTGATCGCACATGGAATCTGTCTCGCTTTATGGGCGAAAGGTTTGAGAGGCGTCATTTCAAATGAATGGGTGTAGCTAATTCATTTCCCAGGTTTTTCAGAGAAAACTTCTTTATTTCTGACCAAAATGTCAAACAATTCCTTCTTCTGTCCCTCATTTAATTCGGCTGTTTTACTGGTCTTTTCTCTTAATAAGTCCTCTATATCTATATAATTTACCACACTACCGTACCCATTTCTTTGAGAGTAACTCAAATTTACAGAGGAATTCTCTTGGTGTTTTCTTAAAACACTATCAACGCATTTAAAATCTTCGTCAGGCATCATATTTACGTCATTTTCAGTGTTGTATTCTTCAACGTTAATATCTGCCACCTCCATAGCTCCAACTTTTATGTATTCAAGAAAGAAGGTATCTGCCCTAATTTCTTCTTCTTCTTTACCCCTGACAATGTTCTCCGAACTACTATCTTCCATAAATTGTATTATAACCGTCCCTTGCTCTGTATCCAACTTCAAAAATATACTTTCGAAATTTATTACCTCTTCCCATGCATAAAGACAATAACAACCTATGATTATATCTGTTACTAATCTGGGCACAATCAGAAATAGAACCTCTATTGTTGTCCCATTTATTTCAACATTCAACATCGCCTGAAATTTCACCCTTTCCTTCCTCTTACCAACAGCTAGCGAACAATAAATGCCACTGACCGTTAAACACATCACCTTATAACCACTAGTTGTTAGGTCATCGTAGAACTTCTGCGAGCACACTGTGCTATTCGCTCCCGTGTCTAAAATCGCATCGTATTTTTGTCCATTAATGCCTATTTTGATCCTCGGAGGTTCTATTACTTTCTCATTGTCTTCTAATCTTTTCCTTACGTCTGAATTTCTTTGTATCTCCATCATTTGCCCTCGAGAAGCCCTAGTTTCCGTGTACATATTACAATTTGTATTGATCCTAGTTCTCACTGAAGGCGACCGACTTCCCTGCGTCCGACTTATAGCTCCGGTTCCACTTCCACTGTTTATATTCCTGGTTTCCGGCACTTGATTTTGATTGCTTACTACCATCTGTCTTGTGGCATTAATTGCCTCAGACCTTTCTGAGTTCTCAGGTGAATTACGACCATCCCTATTCCTGTCTCCCTGCCTCGGCGACCTCGGCCTAAACTCATAACTATCGTCATTCCTCCAATATTCATTACCAGAATGTCTTCTAAATCTAAATACTTGTCCCCTGCTGTTTCTATCAAATCGGCCTGCATTCATATAGTTTACTTGGATGTTCCTTTCACGGTTCTCCCCATTCCGATTTCTATTGTCCCAGTCAAAATTGTTTCTACTCCTACCTTCCCAGGAGTTCGCTTCAACCCTCGGCACTGTACCTCGATATCTATTTCTTATGTCATTCCGATTATGATGTGACTGTGCCCCTTGCCCGAAATTACTCCACCTTTCTCTTCCGATTGTCTCTAGATTTTTAATGTCTGAATCGTTTCTCGGCTTGTTGCTTTCTAAGGCTAATAATAAATCAATCATGGCAGCGACATTATTGGGTTTGGCTATGATTAAATAATGTTGGATAGTCTCAGGAAAATGAGTTGTCATGAGATTTATCAATTCTTTCTCACTGATAGGGGGATCTAACATTTTTGATTTTCTAGCTACCTTCATGAGCTCACCATTGACTGATCTGCTCTAGGGTTAAATTTCCCGTTGCTTATCTCGAGCCTTATACTAGCTTGTCTGTTCGGTCCCGAAGTCATTGCTATATCCCATGGACAAGTCTAGCCATTTCGCAGCGTTACCTTTAAAACATTTTCTTACTATTGTCATTTTGTACTCCTCCGGTATACATTTAATCGCAAAATACTCCTGTAATCCTGCAGTAAACACTTTAGGATCATCAGAATCCTCTTTCTTAAAAATTGGTGGTACAATTTGTTAAGAATATGGTTAGGCCATGTCATATTCGGACCGCCATTTCTGTCTCCATTATTGTATTTGTTGTCATTACTGGAGGTGCTAGCACCCATATTTAGCAACGAAATGTCCGCTGAAGCATTATTGGGCATCGCCTCGTTTCGTGCGTTTACCTCACTTACGTTGCTAGAACTACAACTAGGAACATCTCCAATTATTCTTGCATTTTCTAAGTTTTCCTTTACTCCTTTGATTTCTACTGCTACCTCTTTCATGTGATCGGTATTTTCCTCCAAATTCCTCATCTGTCTTCTACTTTCCCTTTCTGATACTTCTAATCTACTCCTAGTTTCTTATAATTCTTTTCTAGCTATTTCTCTCTCTTTGTCTAATTTCTGTGCTATTTCCTCCCTCAGTTTTCTGTTTTCATTATCTAATTTTTCCTTAACTAAGTTAACAATTTTATTTTCAGAATTCTCTATCTCCTGACTAACTTCCTTCCTCACATTATCTGCTATCTGACCAGCTTCTTTCCTTACATTCTCTATTTCCTGACTAACTTGTTGTCTGACATTTTCTAACGCCTGTTGTTGACTCTCTAACTTCTTTCCTAGTTCTATTTGTCCTACCTCTAACTTCTGAACACTATTTTCTAACTTTTCTTCTATCTTTTTTAAACTTTGATTGTTATCATCTATCCTTTTTACTTAAACATTCACTTAAACCTTGATTGTTATCCTTCATCTCTTTTCTTAAATTTTCATTGTCATACTTCATCTCTTTTCTAAAGCTTTCATTGTCTTTACTTAAACTTTCTAACATCTTTCTCATTTCCTCTAACATACCTCTTTCCCTTTCTACATTATTTAGGGCCGTTCTACTACTCTCTGCTACTTCGACTTCCTGCCTACTGCTACTAGCATCAACCTCCTGAACTCCCATGCTTTCTACAGAATTTTGACTCAGCATTTTTCCACTCCTTAAATACATTCACAATAGTCTAGTATATAATTTAACACTTTGTACCTTTGATTTTCTACTGGTTCCTGATGCCTCTGATGATGTCGGCCTCCTTTCTTCTTTCCAGTTAGGACTGCTGTAGAGCTACTTGTCAAACGTCCTCTTGTCGAACCTCTTCCTGTTGCACCTCGTTGTCGGGTTGAAACTCGTTCTCGGTTGAACCTCCTCCTCAGGTTGAACCTCCTTCTCCTGTTGAACCTCGTCATCGGGTTGTTGTCGAACGTCCTTCTCCTATCGTGTCCCACGTTGGCGCGCCAATTTGAAGCAAATATAATTGGTGAACGATGACAAATATGATTGGCGAGCAATGAGGTTTCTCTCAGGGTATGCGTGGATATGTATGAGAAGGAAATTTTACAACACTGGAATGCCCGTCTCCAAATTATTTATTCACTACTTCTTCTTTTCAAACCTCGAAATGGAAGCTGCCGACCGAGGGTTACCAATCTCGGTTTAGAATTATTGAATGCTAATCGTTTGTTACTCGATAAATTTTTATGACCCGACAAATATTCAAGACAGAACAAGTTGACCGCTCTAATAGGCTTCACGTCTCAGACTCCTCTCTTTACCACAGCTGCGCGTGTGTATTTATATAACTTTCACTCTCCAAATTCCTTTTTCAAACCAAAGTCCCTTTGGGGCTGTTTTGGTCGCCATTGTAAATGATCCAAAGAATTCCCTATTCATACACGTCGAGTGACAATTCCTTTAGAAATCTTCTAAGGACACTGTTTCTTAAATGGCTTTGTTATACACTTTCCCCAACTCAAATGGCCTTGCCCGTTGTCGTAACAAAGAACCAACATTCCTTTGACATCTATCATGATTCTTTACTTCTGGCAAACCATAATTTCGGTATCATCCGTGGTTCAAATCCCGGCCATAGCATTGAATTCTTCATGTTGACTCTATCTATGACTGCCTTGTGACAAGCTTACATGAAAAGAATAGGTCTGTCGGAATTTTGGAATTTATCGGTCAGTAGTTTTAATGGTATTTGCTCAAGTTGCAAATATGTGTCAAATCTGGAAACTGTTGTACAGAAAACCAGTGTTAAAATATCCATAAAATTCATCCACTTTCGTGTCAGTATTCAAACAAACTAATTATCTAATAGAATAAGCAGTAAGCTGTCACTCTTGCATTAGTAAAGTCAATCCATGGAACTTAATCGTTTCCTCACACTAGCCATGTATAGGCTAACGTTATGGATAGATAGCGTCAAACTAAAAAATTCAATGCCAAGGCTGGGATTTGAAGCACGGATCTCCTTGTTTCTATTCAGTCACTCTTACCCATTGAGCTACCATGGCCAACATGCTGCCCTGACTTTAAATTCTCCAACTGACTCATACATATTTTCCGAGTATACCACCGCAGGCTCTCATATTTGAAACACACTATTTGTGGCGACTTACAGTTTTAAGTACTTGAGTCCCGGCTTCATTGTTAAACTCTTTTTATTTAAGTTAATCAATGGAAATTATTAATTTCTTGACAATAGCCGTGTATAGGCTAAGGTTTTGAATAGATAACAGTCAAAATAAAAACTTCAAAGCCATTGTTGGGATATGAACTATGGATCTCCTGGTTTCTGTCTCGGATATTACCCATTGAGCTACCATATCCAACGTTCCATCCTGACGTTAAATTCTCCAATTGGCTAATACATATTTTCCCATTGCCTTCGTACTTAGAATTACAGTGGACATGTGTGCCAAGCAACTGCTGTGAGTTACATAAAAGAGGGAATGCATAACTAGAAGCAGATACTTACTTTCTGGTCAACCACAGTGAGTGGTGCAGCTACATTGAGAAGTTGCTCTTAGGTTATACTGCTGCATGCATCTTCGCGTTCTACTCTATGGGGTGGGAGTTGCCCACGGAAATACTAAAATTAGCAATGCTATCTCTGAGCACCTTCTGGTATCCTCAGGAAATATTTTGTCTCAGCTGTTCAATTTTACCTTTAGATCCAAGATGCCTTCCCAAAAAACTTGCTTATACTTCCTCCAGGAATTTTACAACCTTTTCCAAGAAAGGATCTTGGTCTCATCAGCAGAGTGACTGCCAAAATGTTATTACTGTGGTCTATGCTTTCAGTGAATCCCATTGAGCTCATTAGAACATACTCACAAATCCAGAGTTCAAAACCTCACAGCTGGACCTAATTAGATACTGCTACTCTTTCTCTGCAGAGCAGTCCTAAGTCGATATCTGCTAGCTGCCTCCTCAAACCTGTAGTATCCCTGCATTTTATAAAGTGAGTAAGTACATTAATGTGTATTGGGTAATCTCAAAGACAATTCAACACTTTTGAATAATTCACATTAAATGTACAGTTCTAGGTTCAATTGATTAATTAACCAAAGATTTAAAAGGGTATCCCATAACTCCATGGTTATATTTTGACCACATTACATAAAGAGGTTTATAAAATAAAACAAATAATATTGCATACCACTGTTTTAAAATACAAAGGATGAATGTTACCAATTAGCTACTGTTGCAATATTTAGTATTTACAAGTTTATATACAATGGGAATTATAGTAAATTTTATCCAGAAACATATTGAAATATACTGTTTTACATTTAGTGCTGTAGATAGGTAATTTAGTACACCATATTGCTTTCTAACTTAATTAAACTTTATACAGCCCATGATTATGTGTTTCATAGATATACAAAGGTATTTGTGTATATCTCATATAGTGCATTAGTTACTGATTTATATGGCAAAGTAAATGACCACTTAATTGTCAGATTAGTACCTGATCTCTTATGTGTGTTTGGAGGAATTTCGTAACAGTGACGTCAAAATTAATCGTAAAACTATTTGTATGATGATGATGATGATGATGATGATGATGATGATGATGATGATGATGATGATGATGATGATGATGATGATGATGATGATGATGATGGATATAGGGTCGCTCAACTACAGCGGTTATCAGCGCCCTTATAAAAACTACTCATGGCAAAAGCCGGATATAAAAAGATTCTAAAAATTATACTAATGTAATGTAAATAAAGCTATTGAAACTGTTGGTTTATTGAAACTCATCACTTACTTTTCTTGCACTATTGAGGGACTAGTTTCAAAGCCTCCATTTTCAACCGCTCTCCAACTATCATCTATTGGTGGTGGAACAATGAATTTCCTTTTCAAGTTAACTGCTGGTGGGATGTCAAATTTCATTACGCGATCCTCAGTATTCCATATGAATATGTTCTCCCATGTTAGTTTATTTTGGGTTATCGCTCCTCTTAATAATTTTGGATCTGGATCATCAGAATGAAACAAGAATAAATGTGAGCAGTAGCATTTCACTTTTGGATAGAAAATCATGACATTAATCCAAATCCAAAATTATTAAAAGGAGTGATAAACCAAAATAAACTAACAACATGTGAGGAAATATTCATATGGAAAAATAAGGATCACATAATGAACTTTGAAATCCCACCAGTGGATAATTTGACAAAGAAATTCGTTGTTCCACCACCAGAGGGAGGAGAGCAGACAGCAACAGATGCTAGTTGGAGAGAGGTTGAAAATGGAGGTGATAGCATTTGAAACTAGTCCCTCAATAATATAAGAAAAGTAAATGATGAGTGTCAATAAACTACAAATAGTTTTACCTGATCTCTTGTTTGCAATTAAAGTTGCGAACTTGGATTTTACTATAACAGTGTGAAAAATATTATTTCTGTTACAGATACATTCTTTTCTATGATCAGCCAGTCTGCACATCGGCAAAAGGCTTGTTACAAAGGACACCGATTCCAGATATTAAAGCTTTATAGAAGGGGGATCTGGTGCAGCAAAATGCAAGCCTCATGATGCGACACGAAGTTTCAGGCTATGGGATGCATATATGGAGATGTGTGTCTACTTGTCGAATGCTCTCCCATGGATCCTGAAGATGAGGCAGGCATAAATTGGGGCAGAAAGTTCATTCTATGGATACAAAAAATTTTAAAGATGCAGTTCCTTCCAGTTCAATCCCTTTTGTCGCTTTTGTAAAGGCATTCATTAAATGTAATAAAGGCCCAAGTTTGGAAATTAACTTGTTTGCTTTGTTGACGAAGAATAGGGTGTTGCTACCACATAGAATATAAATAGTTGGTATAGTTTATAAAGTACAAAAATTATAGTCTATTACACCTTATAGTAACAAATGTACATAGATGATCATGATATAACACCTGAGGAAAGAGGATATACCTTAGGAAGGGTAATCAATCCCATGTTATATTTGTTTGTTTGTCTTTTATTACATACTGCAGATGTTTATAATAGGCACACAGCTGAAACTTTTGAATAACCTTTTTCCTATTCTATAGTTGTACATCCTGAATTTTCTGTGCACCAAAATGTTGCAACAATCCTCATGTAAAAGTGTGGTTCTGGGGAAATATCCTTGAGAAGCTTTGGGTTACACCCTTACAAAATATTATTCCAAACTTTTCTTGTTACTGTAACAACAAATTGATAGGTCCAAAAACACACTGGTCAAGTTTGGTTTTGGAGTATTGCTATTAAGATAAAACTAGAACAGAACTTAAGCCTACAAAGATGCTAAGTTTTCACAGTCCTGGCACAAAGATGGTTCCTAGTGCATTTTTTCGGCTCTAAAACGGGCATGTTCAGTATACAAATGTCTGTTTGTTGCAAATGAAAATAGGTGCGAACTTTACATAATGACAATGCATCATCCCATACAGAAAAATTAACAACTGTTTATTATCAATAACCTACAGCACTAAACAACATATTTTGCTTAATCCCTATCTGATTTGTAAAATCCTCCAGGACCATTTCCGTAATGTATCTATACATCATCAGCTGGCATGTCTGCCAGATGGAAGCATGTCTGCCTCACGTTCAAGAGGCCCCAGTTCGAATCTCGGTAAGGGTGAGTTACCTGGATAAGGTTTTTCCGGGGTTTTCCCTTATCCTTCAAGAAGAATATAGGTAACTCTAAGCTCCATGGACCCATTTCACCCGAATTCATTCACCGTCTAATATGACTTAACGTTGGAGGACGTAAATTACAAAAAAAAAAAAAAAAAAAAAAAAAAATCATCCGTGACTACTCGGACTGCTGCGCCACGCTCCTTCTCTTCCACTCTTGTGCACTGGCCGCAAAATTCTAGACAGGTCTTCGGGACATAGCGTCTGCGTTACCGTGGCTCTTCCCTGTGCGACGTTCCGAGGTGAAGTTGTACTCCTGCAGCCTATTGATCCAATGTGCTGTCTGGCCTTCCAGGTTCCTAAAGCACAATAGCCGGGTTAGGGCAGAATGGTCAGTCCTCACGTGGAATGGCTGACCGTACAGGTACTTGTGGAAATGCTCCAAGGTCTTTACTACCGCCAGTAACTATCTTCGGGTGACGTTGTAGTTCTTCTCTGCCTTGGATATCGTCTTGCTGTAGTAGGCTATCGCTCGCTCATGGCCGTACTGGATCTACGATAGGACGCCTCCAATGCAATGGTCGCTGGCGTCGGTGTCCACAATGAAGGCGCCACCCGGTTGTAGAAAACCCAAAATTGGAGCACTGCACAAGATCTTCTTCAGGTGCTGGAAAGCGTCTTCGGCGTCCTCCATCCACACATAAGACCAGTTTTCCTCTGTCAGGCGGGTGAGGGGTTTGGCGATGTTGGAGAACCCCTTTATGAAGCGTCGGTAATAACTGCACAGCCCCAGGAAACTACGCAACTCCTTATCCTTTGGGCGAGGCCAATCTCTCACAGTCTGTGTCTTCTCTGGGTCTATGGCCACTCCGGTTGCCGAGGCTATGTGCCCCAGGTAGTTATCTTCCTTGCGGAAGAGCTGGCAGTTCTTCGCGTTCAGCTTCAGGTTGGTCGCCTGCAGTCGTTGTAGCACCTTACTCAGATTCTCGAGATGGCCTTCAAAAGTCTTACCGACGATGATGGTGTCGTCCAGGTATAGCAGCCAGGCGTCGTAAGTCAGTCCTCACATCACTGATTCCAGAAGGCGTTTGAAGGTAGCTAGTGCATTGCAGAAGCCAAAGGGCATAACTGTGAACTCCCAAAGCCCTTGAACTGTCGAGAATGCGGTCTTCTCCTAGTCTCTCGGGTCTAGAGCTACCTGCCAGTAGCCCGACTTCAGGTTCAGGGTCGAGAACCACTGTGCACCAGCTAGCGTGTCCAGGGTGTCGTCAATCTGTGGTAAAGGGAAACAGTCCATCCGGGTGACAGCCTTCAGCTCCTGTAGTCTACGCAGAAACGTAGCTCGCCGTTCTTCTTCATCACCAAGACTACAGGGGAACACCAAGGGCTGTCACACTCTTCAATCACTCCCCTGGTTCTCATGTCCTCCAGCATGTCTCGTACCCCCCCTTGTTTCGCCAGCGGAACGTGTCTAGGTAGATGGCGATTGGCCCGAGCGTCTCCAAAGTTTATGCGGTGAAGCACTTTGTCCGTGCGGCCGTAGTCACTGTCGCCTTGGCTGAAGACGCGCTGGTATCGTGTCACCAGTTGTCGAACCTTCTCCAGCTGCTCTGCGGTCAGGTGTTCGGCTGCCATCTCCAGTGGGCTTTCTAGCTGGGGCCCCAGGTGTTGCGTTGGCACCGGCTCCTGTGTCTTGTCGATTGCTATTACGCTTACCACGGGCTCGCACGTTCCAAAATCCGTCCCGACTGGACGTCGTGATCGGTGTCCGTTGGATTTAGCAGTCTCACTGGCACCTGCTCTCGGCACGTCAACAATGCCCTGGCTACACATAGTCCGTGTACAGTCGTCTTCTGGTCCAGCATCATTTTCCTGCTTCTCTGGCCTTCCATGGCGCCGTCACCACTACTTTGTTTCTCCCAGGCACAACCACGTCTTCGTTCAAGACGACCTTGAAGATTCCAAGGCGCTCTTCGTGTTGACGGAGTATAACCTCTTCTCCGTTGAGCCCCAGGGCCTTCCTGCCGACGTCGACCTTCGCCTCATAGCTCCTGAGGGCATCCAGTCCCAGAATCACCTCCTCGGCCACCTTCGCGACGAACACCCACAGACGCACGACACTCCGACCCAAGTTCAGCTTCAGCAGAGCCTCTTTCTCCCCAGGCAAGTTGTCGCCCGATGCCGTCATAAGCTGGTATGGGCGGCTCGGCTTCCTGGATGGCAAGCCCTTGGCTATGTCGCGTCTGATGATGGTCACGGCTGCCCCGGTGTCCGCCAGCATGCGGCACGGTTTCCCTCTCAGCAAACCATCCGCGATGAGGCTGTCATCCATCCGACGGCTGACGTCGCGCAGTGTCACTCGAGGAGATGGCGTGGACGGCGCCTACGTGCTCCTCGCAATGCCGGGCCTTACTCGTTTTTCCGGCTGCTCTTCTTGGTCTCGGCAGTCTCTCTCTAGGTGTCGCGGCTGTCCACATCCCCAACACAGGCCACTATGTATTCGCTGGCGTCCCTGGGCTGGCCTTCTGTCTCCAGTGGAGCCGACACTCCTCGTTCTCGACGTCGGTGTAGCCGTCACCTTGGCTGCCTTCATTCTCAATGCTGCCGCCAACGCCTCTTGGATGGTTGAGTAGTCAGAGAGCATTAGGCGCTGTCGTATCTCTCTGTCTCGTACCCCGTCGACAAAGACGTAGGCGGCTTCCCGGGATAAGAACTCCGGTGGAAGGTTAACCAAGGACTTGCTAGCCAGCTGCTCAATCACCAGGGCGAACTCCTGCAGCGTCTCCCCTGGCTGTTGTGACCTTGTCTTCAGCTGACTGCGGTAGGCTGCGGCTAGGCGGTGGCTCCCTAACCAGTTCACCAGGGCTTACGAGATATCCTTGGGAGTCGCCGCTGTCTGGACCACGTTTAGGACTTCTGCGGCCCGTCCCTAGATGATGGCTATTAGCGGTGCGGCCTCTTCCTCCGGTGACCACTTGTTATGCCTGGCCACCGTGTCGAACTGGCGGCGGAAGACCTCGAACGTGTACGCGCCGTCATATTTCGGAAGTTTGACGCGCGCCGATGTTGTGTCGCGTCCCTGGGTTTCGGCCTTCAAATCCTTCAACCTCCTCACGAGGACATCGTCCACCATGGCGCTCAGGGACTCGCCGCTGATGCCGGCCTTTCCTTCCAGGTTGTTAACGCGGTTAGCTAGGTCTTCGACGTATTCCACCATGGCGTTCAGGGATTTGGCGTTACTGTCGGCCTTTTCCTCTAGATCATTGAAGCGGTTCGCCAGGTCCTCGACGCGCTCGGCTGGAGGGGGGGAGGGGGTGAGTAGGTGTGAACAAGGTTACTCAGAAACCAAAAGTGAGTTGAAGTATCAAAATCCATATTGATGTGGATGTTTCCTGAAAGTCTTGCACTATAGGTATAACTATGTGCATCACAGGAATGGAAATGTCTTTCACTATTTGTACACCTAAACCTTTATCTTCAGTGCAAATGAAGACAAAAAAGAAGACAAATGCAAGTATCGGGAAAATGGATTTACTGCATTGTTTACCTCCGCAACTACTTAGCACAAATAATAAACACAAAAATTATGGTTATCTATATTCCATTGGATGTAGAAATTCTGAATAAAAATTAAGAAAAGGAAGAAAAGGAAAGAAAAACTAAGACTTAGGGAAAAAGGTCACTTGTGTTTCGTGTATGCGTTGGGAGATGGCATCGCTCAAAAACGAAGAGTAGGTAAAATGACAAATTTGTTTAACTTCCGCTTGTTCGAAGGACGCCTCAAGAAAGCTTTCAATAAAATGCACCACATAGACCTAACGTTTATATCAAAAATATATTTTTTTTCAAACATGCCTTTTATGTAATTAATACGTCACTTCTTTAAATAGTTACATGAGAAATCAAATGGCACATCTAGCATAGTCTGCCAATAACCTGTGAAGAATACTTCATTTTGAATGATTATCGCAAAAGATTTGTCTGGTAAAACCTAACAGATAGGAAAAAACTTACTCCACAAAATAAAGTACTGGTAAACGATAGGAAACACAGTTTATAGAAAATAGGGCCTTCTGGCATTAGCAATTTTGGAGATATTAAATGTTTACTACAAACATTGCATCCATTTTCTCAAAGCATGCTATAGGATAAAACTGACTGATCTTAGCAAAGCTGAATGTTAAATTATCTGAATCGAAAGATGGTTTGAGGATCTTTATAGTTTAGGAAAATGTAATATGGTTTTTTGCAACCCTAACACTTTATCGTTGATAAGAAAGAATATCACTGTAATGGTTGATCACAGTTTTCTCTTTCTTTTTATTTTGCTATAAATCGTGTTTTAATTTGTTCGACGTTTTATTGTGCTTAGCAAACTTGTAGGCTATTTGACGTTGGAGAACATAAATTGCAATACATATCCATAGTTTGGTTTAAACTACTCATATATACATCTAAGCTAATTTAAGCTAACCTAATCTAACCCAGTCTATTCCGATGTCATGAGCAGGCGATTGATTGGTGGGAAAGGCCGAATAAGTCTGAAGACTCGGCGAAATTTCAACACAGCAATCACTACTGTCTTATCTTTTAAGACATTACTTAATGAACAGAGAAAGCTAACGTCAAACCATAATTAAGTGGTACTTTTGTAGTTTATGAATAGCAAAAATGATGACTACAAAGCAGTGAACCAGCATTTTATAATCGTGAGAAGTAATTATAAGTTAAGTTATCATTCAGTATGTTGGTAATGGCTGGTACGCACACTGGGCTAAATGAATAATTATATTCATAAAATGTAAGAATACACCAAATAAATAAAAATGAAACAGATACACATTTATCTCATAGTCCAACCGTAGATTACATTTGAAAAGTGCTTTGTTACTAAACAAGCAAGGGGTGACCTGTGAACGTTCACAATTTTCTTCTACTATAACTGCACCTGTCATCTTAAAGATGTTTAAAGAATTATTTTTGTCAGCAGAAAATGAATTCCTATCAATATTATACAATAAGAGAGTTTCTGCACGTAACTATGTGCGCTCGTTAATTATATATATATATATATAGTGTATGTATAATTTATTACATTAGTGCGCCATGCTCCATTACAATAGAGGCAGTACTACATGACACGTTAGTACAAAATATGCTATGCTATAATAAATACAATTGCAGTTGTGTTTATTCTTTTGTAAATTATAAGACATTAGTTGGCGGTCTGAGCAGGTCTCTTCGTCCGTACAGCACCAATCATACATCACTGTTACTAATTTGGAGTTAATAATGGTTAGGTCCATTTGCTAAACCCAGTGCTAGACTCGAATATAGTATTTGTCGTATTACACTTCAAAATGTGTAGGCTATTACTTAGAATGAAAGTATTATGTTTTGGAGACAATAGGTTTTGATAAATTAAATGTAAATAAAATATAACACAGAATGAACAAAATAGGTTGTTAGTAGTTAATGGGATTATAGTTTGGTTTCAGATTCCAAATAACTGCATCACTTTATCTTGAATTTTAAACAACCTTTCTCACATAATGCTTTGGAACTGACGTACTGTCGTCTTGAGAACTGTTCCAGCTATGTGTTCATCTTGGACGATGGCAACTGTATATATGATCGGAGACGCCATAGCTGGTCTATATGTAGTCACTGCTTCCCAGAAGACTAGGCTTTTCATACTACAGCTGTTTAGCAGCACATTTAAAAAGTTCGACCTCATTGCGCTGTTCGCTGATTCTGAAGTAGAATCCATATATGGAGATGGAGAGACAGAGCAAGGATTTCGACAGGAAAAGAAGAGTGAAGCTCTAGAAATTGAAAAAGTGAGATAAGCAATGGAAGTGCCTTGGCGGGTTGCACTCCATCTGTGAAAACCATCACTGCACTGCCACTGCTTACTCTCACTCTTCCCTTTTCTAGAGCATCATTCTTCTGTTCATTTCCAAATCCTTAGTTCTGCATCTCCATCCATTTCTAAAACTTCATTCTTTATGGCGTGCCTTGCACCAGTAGAAGCCATTACTGAATCAACTGCATCAACATCAGCAGTGCATCCCATGAAGTATGGATAATCTCCAACAACAGAAAACAAAAGAAATGAATTAGATTGTGTATATGTAGGTATTTATGTATCAATATATGTATGTAGGCAGGTAAGCATTTATAAATGCATGCATGTATATATGTATGTATGTATGTATGCATGTATGTATGTATGTACATATATGTATGTATACATGTATGGGTATCATTATACTGTCACTCATACTATTAATTGAAACGTCAATTATTGGAAATATTTTCTGTCGAGCAAGTGAATCTTCATTAATCATAATAGTATTGATGATGATAAAAAAAAAAAAAAATAATAATAATAATAATAATAATAATAATAATAATAATAATAATAATAATAATAATAATAATAATAATAATAATAATAATAATAATAATAATAATAATAATAATAATAATAATAATAATAATAATAATAATAATAATAATAATAATAATAATAATAATAATAATAATAATAATAATAATAATAATAATAATAATAATAATAATAATAATAATAATAATAATAATAATAATAATAATAATAATAATAATAATAATAATAATAATAATAATAATAATAATAATAATAATAATAATAATAATAATAATAATAATAATAATAATAATAATAATAATAATAATAATAATAATAATAATAATAATAATAATAATAATAATAATAATAATAATAATAATAATAATAATAATAATAATAATAATAATAATAATAATAATAATAATAATAATAATAATAATAATAATAATAATAATAATAATAATAATAATAATAATAATAATAATAATAATAATAATAATAATAATAATAATAATAATAATAATAATAATAATAATAATAATAATAATAATAATAATAATAATAATAATAATAATAATAATAATAATAATAATAATAATAATAATAATAATAATAATAATAATAATAATAATAAGAATAATAATAATAAGAATAATAATAATAATAATAATAATAATAATAATAATAATAATAATAATAATAATAATAATAATAATAATAATAATAATAATAATAATAATAATAATAATAATAATAATAATAATAATAATAATAATAATAATAATAATAATAATAATAATAATAATAATAATGAATAAAAAGGTAATAGTAGTAATAATAAACCTAGGTATTATACGGAACAACATTTTCTTTACTTACGAATGGAAAAGGAACGCATATTTCAACTTTGTTCCTGGGCAGATATCAAGGTAATTAGTGAGAAGCCAGTTTGTATGTAATTATAATGCACGAGATTTAACTTGGAACTTTCTGCACTATCCTTGTCTAGCACGGGCACTGGGTTCCTTTCTTTTAAATGGGTGAAATGATGCTCAAATGAGGCCATGGTCCATAGAGCTTAGAGTTACCGGACATTCGCCTTTCATAATAAGGGAAAACCCCGGAAAAACCTTATCCAGGTAACTCACCCTTACCGAGATTCGAACTCAGGACCTATTGAACGTGAGATGGACATGCTGCCACCACGCTACCGAGGCGGGTCACTGCCATTGATAAGACGGCAGTGGTTGTCAGTCAGATAATGAACAGTGCTCTCTACATCTCCACAAAATTCATATATCCCTACCTCATTACTTCTCAACCCTTTTAAATATATTATTCCTACTATCATCCATGCTATGCCTTCTCTTCCAATAAATTAAAGACAAAATTTATGAAATAGATCGCATAGTGCAAAACCACGCTGTAATAAAGTTACCTCCGTACCATTGAACCTCAATGCTATAGAATTTATATGGACACAGATAAGAATAGATGTACCAAGACACAACACATCATTTAAGCATAAGGACGTAAAGTTGTAGTTTGATAGTGGAGCAGGTAAAGTGTCCAAACAAATCCTACCGGACAGCTTCAGAACAAGTTGAAAAGATTGAACAGTTTAGTTGGGAGAAAGATGGATTTGTAGATTAAATTAGTGATAGGTTCATAACTAATTTAGATGAGATTCAGACAGGAAATGTGCGGAAAATTTTTAAATTTCTGACAATGAAAAAGGGGAACAGGAGCCAAATTTGTAGGACGAAGGATCATCCGCCACTGATGTTTCTGCCCTGCCTGGTAGGCCAAAAATAGGGGGTCAGGTTAGAAAGAGATCGTGAGTACGCATTTCCTTCCCTTTTTAAAAACTAGGGCCAAGCTAAATCTCATGCCTTATAGGTATAAGAATAATCAAATACAGGTGTCACTGAGTGCAGATGTCTCACATCCAGTTTTTATGTGTGCTTAAATGTGATAGCCAATAAACTGACTTGCAAAAGAAACTGCTGCGAGACGAAATTCCAACACACCTTTGGTGCTAATATAAGTCTGGCAATTGACAGCGAACTTAATATACGAAAAATTAAAATATGTACATTGTTTACGAGATAAAGAAGTAGTTCCCATTGGCAAACGTCAACGTCATCGTCCCCTGTTCAGCAGTTCAAGAAATGGAGATAAAGTGAAGCGTGAAAGGAGGTGATGAAAGCAAAGAAATTTGGCGAGAGGTGATCCGTGATAGGAAACACCAACCCAGGGAAATCAAAGTTAAAATCACGATTTAGAGTTGGATACTAGGAATCGAAACCGGGAACTCCCGAATTGAGCCTCATAGATACTGCGGAATCCACTTGTTCGGTATACCCTTAACATGATAAACTACAAAGTAATAATTGTAATATTACATTAGCTAACGTAGTCCGACAATAAATGTGTGAAACAAGTTAAATACGTCATGATTAGAGCGAGCACTCTTTTGCCGAATGTGTAGCTGAGCAAGTAGTTTGTTGAAGTATAGCAGTGACTCAATCGAGACGAGAGGGTTGTCCTGCAAGTTAACATGGTGCTTCCGCTGTGGTAGCTGTGCATTCACAATATCAAGTTTTGGTCAATGTGACCTGAGTATGCTACTATGTAAGCTATTCTATATACAAAGTTATATTATAAACACATGTGTACAAAACATGCTCTGTTTGCATTCGTGCTTGTTTTACACATTATTTGTGACTCTCTCATATTTTTAAGTAAGATACGTTAGTATTTGAGTTAGTGCGTTTATATGTTTAAACAATTAGTAAACAGACAATTTGAATTTAATAGCAATTACGCTTATATCCGTCATGTTCCTTCAACGAAATACGCCTTCCATAGCTTCGCGAAACATGCAGTCGACGTTGGAGTTTGACCCTCGCCTTTCAGGGGTAATAACCGATAAGCTTCCAAACACGTTCGGGAGCAAAAATGCACCCTCTTAGTTGTTACCGTAATATAGAGTGTGGTGAAGATCTGTAAATCTGCTCGCGCACAAGTGTTAGCAAAATCATGGCGTAAGCACAACCATGGCTGCTATATACTTTCATCTTCGGCATGTGGTAATAACCTGTCTTATCCATTGGTTCTTACTTTGTCCTCACGGAGCCACCGTCCGTTCTTGCTGGCATTCGGAGCTAGTCACTTTGCTGCTGGTTATTCGGTTGACACGTAACACTTTACGACTTACAGGCTCTTCATATATCTCACTTACTGCACAAGATGCCTTACGTTTTAAAACAATTAAAATAAAAGATTAGATTGCAAATGAGGCTGCTAGGGCTAGAATACAATGCAGCTAGGCAGCGTTTCGAAGTTTAGGGATGATGTAATACTAAAGTTATTTCCTCATACCACACTGCTTGTAAATAAGGTATTAAGTAGCACCCTGAGCACATGAATAAGCGGATTGATGGGTGGTGATAGTCACGCTTGGAAATGAAATCTATGAGACCGCTTTTCTACTTTGTGCTGGCTAATGCAAATTTTGTTTCCATCCTACATATTATAGATTTATAGATTTCTGCGCCCTAATCTGCATTTGCGCTCGTTTTAATTTTGATATCAAATCCTATGTTTGAACTTCTTTGATTATTAATGACACAGTATCGTTAAACAGCAAATCTCTGTAGACGTTTGCGCTTTTCAACTGGATTTATTGCTGGTTCGACCTGACTATTTATCGCCAGGGTCTTACCACAGGTATACTGTATCCTAAATAACCCAGAAATATATCTACTGGGTGCTCTATTTGGCTTCAAAAGTATGTATTTAATCCGGATCTATAATCGTCATTTTAACAGTCCATTGCATATAATGGAATGCTGTGATAGTACCATGTAATAATCACGTTAAAAAAGAAAAGAAAACCCTGGCGTGACAGCCCCCAGAGGGCCAAAGACTGCCGGCCTCACGTCTACTTACGCACGGTAGCGGAAGGCGATCATCCAAACGATACGGGGAGGAGATGTGGTCAGCATCTCGCTATCCCTCGTCCGGAACCTTCGTTGTCGTGACCATGGCCTCTTACCTAGCGTAAGCTCCGCACTTTCTTCACGATGCTGAGTGGGCTACGGTCCTATACCCGGGACTTAATGTCCGCACCTCATGTGTGGCATCGAATCCGGGTCGCTTGCCGTGGCCAGTGACCAAGACATTCTGTCTTAGCCCGCTATGCCACGGTGCAAGACCTAAAAATCATGTTGTTAGCATGTAAATGTCCCTATGTCGGAGTGAACAAATGGACGACACACAAAGTATTAAAATAATGGTGAAAAGTATTTCCAGTGTACTGTTCTAAAGCCCATGTATTGTGCACCATTAAAAATAATAACGCAACTATAATAGGTTATGGGCCCAGAACGTAAACGCAAGAACTAAAGTGATGAAAACCGTATGCATATAGTGTGTGGTTTGTGAGTGAAAAAGTGAAGTCTAAAACAACAAATAAAAATTAGAAACAGGAAACAATTACAGACGAACTAGCAGCATTCCCAAAATTTAAAAAAATTCAGATACCTATCCATTTTGGGGTCTGGAAATATTAGTGTTGTTTTGCGCAAGAAGGTTGAATAAGATAGTGAATGATGACGACTTGTTGTCAAACAACGAAAGTGAAACTGCCGTAGAAGATGAAGACAAGGAGGTAAACTCACAGTGTATGATCCCCAAAGCACTGGATTATAATGTAAGGGCGTATATTCTTTCGTGTGAGACATCTAAGGAAATGTGGGACAACTTAAAATCAATACACAAGAAGGAAACTCCTCAACAGATAATCCATTCGAAAAAGGAATTCTTTAACTATGGATATGATTAATGCAAGGCTATGATGGCTAATACTAATGACATATAAAAAACAGAGCTAGTAAGCTTAACCGCTTAAGCGAAAATCTGAGTGGCCATTGTCATAGCCAAGATTCGAAATATTGTCCATGAACACTAGCAGCAGTTTGCTACTGCTTAGGACTTGACCCCAGAAGGAAGCATAACTTTGAATAGACTCGAAGTCAGACTAAGCCAGGAAGAAAACTGCAGAAAGCCATCAGCAGAAGAAACAGTTGCAGCATTTCGAGCTGTAAAGGGTAAACAAACTTTAAACTATTTGGGATGCGAACGTAATGGTCATAAGATCACTGAATGTTCTGAAAAACAAAAAAGCCATGTGAATTATGAAAAAAATTTAGCCATGTCACAGAAAATTGTTACTTCAGAGAAATAAATTGTGTTGTCAGGAATAAAAAGGTATATCCATCTTGTGGGACGTGCAGGAAAACAAGTCATCCAGAAGAAAAGTGCTACTTTAAGAATAAGAATAACAGTGATGATAATAACAGGCAGGGTGGAAGAAGGAGTGGGTTTTCTGACAACTGGAGAAAGAAGTAGAGAAGAAGTAAATAGGGAGAAAAGTGATACGAACTACTTTGGGGATATGGCTGTCATAGCAACATTACAAACAATGTAAAACAACTTTCAAGTGTAAGAAATACAAGAAACATCGAAAGCAACCTTGCAAAGTATGGTGAATGCCTGATAACAAAAATGGAAGAAGTGGAGAAAGATAGTGTGATATTGACAAATATCAGTTAGGTAATTCGTTTAACAAAAACCCTACTGTCAGTGCAACCTGTAGCAGAGAAAGATATACCTGTTGATTTTAGTGAACATAAAGTTTGGCTAATAAAGTATATACAGAGGCACCATAACTTCGTGACATAAATTTCAAAGATACAAAGAGAATTCTTCATATGTATGTTGTAGTTCCTAATTTAATGTAATAATGCAGGAGTAATATTTACTGTGAAATGTTCTACCAAGCTTAGATGGTAGGAAAACCGCTTAACACAGTGAGATTTACGGTAACGACCATTACAGTTAATACAAACTGATATATGAGTGGAAAGATCGGCCCTTCTACCCTTACAAAAATTATTTCATGACATGCGTTGATGGTTACCCAATTTTTTTAAGGTATATTTGTTGGAAAGTACGGATGAAGCTGAAAATTTTTTAAAAAGATATATAAATGAAGCAGAAGCTTTTTAGCTTAAACGTTTCTAAAATATGCTGTGACAATGGAGGTGAATATCAGAGTAATAACTATAAGAATTGGTTCTGAAGTAAAGGAATAATGATAAATTACACCATTCCCCATACATCTGAACATAATGGTACTACTGAAAGTATGAATAGGACTCTAGGCAGAGCTATATTGTTTGACTCTCATCTTGAAAAGTAAATGTGGGGTGATGCTTTATATACTGTTGACTATTTAGTGAACCAAAGTTTCAAATGTAACAAAGTAACACTGCTGAAGCATGGTGTGGAAAGGAACAACGTTGAAGGAAATGTAAATCAAAATATAAGACCAAGAAGAGAATTAAGAACGCGAAGAATAATTCAAGACTATTAACTGGAAGGTGATAAAAGTTATGATCTGAAAATCTGTAAGGAATGCGTGGAAAGTGCGGAAAAAAAAGAAAAATAGCTTGAAGCAATTTCTGAAGGAAAACGAAGTTTCAAAGCAAGTAGTACATAGAAACTTGTGGATAAAAGTGAAGCAATGGGAACAGAAGTTATTAAAAGCTATTGGATACTCATAATAAAAGATGATGGAAAATATTAGGCATGTTTATTTGAATGAGGATGCCAACAGAGAAAGTACAGCCTATGTCTTGTAGAAATATACAGCTCAGTTGTTCTTTCAAGTTCTTAAGGACAGTGTGTGCTCTTGCTGCCAAACAGAAAATTAATGTTGGACATAAAATCAGCATTCCTATATGGATAAGTTAAAGAAGTAAACATGCAAATACCTGAGGGATATGAGTTTCCAAACAAAATATGCAAACTGAAGAAAGCATTGTGTGGTCTCAAACAATCTATACTACATTGGAGTAAGACGTTAAAATATTTTCTGAAGTCTCACATCTTAAGCAACTGAAATCACATCTTAAGCAACTGAAATCTTACAGATGTGTATTTAAAATACAAAGAATAAAAATGCAATGTTTGTATTAATACCTGTCGACGATGAATAGTCATGAGTGAAAAGTACTGAAGATATGGGAACGCTAATGAACAGTTTTAGTGAAAAATTTAAAGCAACTGTCAACAACAAACCAAATAATTATCTTGGAGTGGAAATAAATCAGAAAGAACATGGAATCTAATCCAACCAAAATATGCCAATCAAGGTGTGAGAAACTATGGTGTGGAAGCTACAAAGCCAGTAAGCACTCCTATATGTCATCAAGATAAGTCAAAAGAAAAAAATGATTACAAAGGAAAGAATACCAAGAAGAAAGGAAGAACAATATATAAAGAAGAAAAACTGCAAGAGAAAGATCAGCAAACTGCAATAAAATTTCCATGTTGTGAAGCAGTGGAAAGTCTCCTATACTTAGCATTTAAGACTCATCCTGGCCTGATTATGCTGCGAAATTTGAAGTGCTCCATCTCAGCAAGATATAACACATATCAAGAGAACTCTCAGACATCTCAACTACAACAAGAATTTAGAATGCATTAGTAATCAGAAAGTGAAGATGAAATCCAAGTACAGGCATACTGCGATTCAGATTGTGTAAGCGACATGAAGCAGAGGAAAAGTATAACTGGTTTCATTATTATAATTGGAGGACCAGTCATGTGCAGCTCAAGAAAACAAAGTATCATGGCAAAATCCTCCTCAAAGCAGAATATGTTGCTCCTGTGCACTGCTGAAAGCAATTGAAGCTTTTAAAGAATCTCAATGAAGAAGTTGTCAGTATAAAGTCCAAAATTATAATGTACTCAGACAATTTAATAAACGTTGTATTAAAATTATTAAATCTGGTCAAGCATCATGCAACTCAAATCACATACACATTAAGTGTAATTTTTTCATGATGAATTTAATAAAAAGTGGTTTAATTTTTAATGTCCTCCCACTGGTGAACAAATTGCTGACATTCTAATAAACGCTTTGCAATCTACAATATTTAAGGTACTGTCAAACAAGTTCATATATCATTTGTAATGCACATTATAGTAAAACGCTCTGCATTACAAAATTAACTTAAAACCTTTCTAAACATGTTATATAGTTATTTTAATGGAAAATGTTTTGTCTTTGAGGAAGTGACTGCATTATATTTTGCAAACATATTGTATGGATACAACATGATTGCATATGTTAAGGGAACGTGTTGTTATAGTAACTTGTAGTAAGCATGTTGGTAGCATGTAAATTTTCCTTTGTTGCATCATGCTATAATGGATGCCAAATAAAATTATAGTAAAAGGTATTTGTAGTGTAATGTTCTAAAGCCCCGTATTGTACAACATTAAACATAATAAGAAAATAATAACATGGAAGTATTCAAATTTTGGGGGATGCCGAGATGCTGACCACATCTCCTCCCCGTATCGGTTGGATGATCGCCCACCTCTGCCTTGCGTAAGTGGGCGTGAGGCCGGCAGTCGGGTTGGTAGGCCTTGGCCCTCTAAGGGCTGTCGCGCCATGGGTTATTATTAAGTATTCAAATTTGAATTTGTTACAAAATTTTTACCGTGAAGTGAGGCGAAGCCTCTTGGATCACTGCCAAATGGAAACTCTTGTAAATTTATTCCTTAAGTTGTGCCCCTCGCTTTTTGTAAAAGGGAACACAACAGCATTGCATCTGAATTTTAAAGAAAATGTGTAAACTGTCACGTTCAAGACCTGTAAGAAATTAATATGAACGTTTATATCATCATCAATATCATCATCATCATCATCATCATCAGCATCATTATTATCATTATCATTATCATTATCATTATTATTATGATTATGATTATTATTATTATTATTATTATTATTATTATTATTATTATTATTATTATTATTATTATTATTATTATTATTATTATTATTATTATTATTATTATTATTATTATTATTATTATTATTATTATTATTATTATTATTATTATTATTATTATTATTATTATTATTATTATTATTATTATTATTATTATTATTATTATTATTATTATTATTATTATTATTATTATTATTATTATTATTATTATTATTATTATTATTATTATTATTATTATTATTATTATTATTATTATTATTATTATTATTATTATTATTATTATTATTATTATTATTATTATTATTATTATTATTATTATTATTATTATTATTATTATTATTATTATTATTATTATTATTATTATTATTATTATTATTATTATTATTATTATTATTATTATTATTATTATTATTATTATTATTATTATTATTATTATTATTATTATTATTATTATTATTATTATTATTATTATTATTATTATTATTATTATTATTATTATTATTATTATTATTATTATTATTATTATTATTATTATTATTATTATTATTATTATTATTATTATTATTATTATTATTATTAGTACTATAACTTAGTGGATTGATTTATTTTAATGATTTCACACACCTTCCTCAAGCTACGAGAAAAGGGCCATTACAAAAAATTACTTGTGTTATCAAACAGATCTTTAATATTTGTTACAATACTTGCCTTTACATTCCTCTATAAACATTCCTAAAGCACGTAATATGTACATGGGATACGGCGTACTTCAGATATAACCATAATGAATTCTTGTTTTACTCTGAAATTTAGTGTAAAATGTTACTACTCCTAGAACATTCTTAATTGTTAAGTTCTATTTCCGGCTAGTGACGTTAAGAGAGACAGTAGCGCCAATGCGGAAAGTTTGCGAATTTTTTCCATGACGTCCCCTGTCATGAATGTAGGCAATGAAATGCCGAGGCTGAAAGATTAGCAGTCGGCCAAGGCGTAACAAAGATGGCCTCTTATGTCACCGCTACTGAGCTTGCATAATGGGGGCTGCCAGCATGAAGAGAAATAAAATTCTCCAGATTATTAAATGACTATATTCTCAACTTCTCTCATAAATTCTTTTCCCGTCTTCCCTGGAGGGTCAAGAAACTTATCCGGCACCTCGGGGAATATGTAATTGACCCCGGAGAAACCTACAGGCCTCCAGACTCTCTTAGGACCATCATAAGCTCAGTAGTCTACTATAATTAACAACATACCATCTCTTTCATTCTACAGCTTGCGATACTTCATAAAAAAGAAACCACCATCTACCTACCTTCTATTATTATAAATCCATCATCACGCCAGTAAGTGACAGAGATCCGGAATGGCAAAACGTCAAAGGCTCTCTCTCCTCGGACGAGGATGCATCTTCAATGACACATCTGTTTGTGTGTGTGTGTGTATATGTGTGTGTATGTGTGTGGTTTTTTTGTTGTTTTTTTGTTTTGTTTTGTAATTTACGTCCTCTAACGTCAAGTCATATCGGACGGTGAATGAAATGGGTGAAATGATGCTCAAATGAGCCCAGGGTCCATAGAGCTTAGAGTTACCCGACATTCGTCTTTGAGGAATGAGTGTGTGTATGTGTGTCGCTAGATTATGATGTTTAGATTGATGTTGAACACTGGGGCTTATCTACGCAAGTCCTAAGACAGCACCCTGTACCGCTTTATTGCTTCACTCTCTTTATAAAAACATAACTAGCTATGCCTTTTTGGCTTAGAAGCATCAATCAATCTTAGATATATTGCTCACATGTTGAGCTTTGAGTGTGCATTTGCAAGCTGAAATGAAAAAGTAGTCCGGCTTGGCATCCGTAAGGAAAAATATGAAATCAGGCGAGAACACAGGTACACTAGTTTATAACAGGTAATGTATACCCTTCTGCAACGTTTGCTGTAAACGAAACGAAGGAGAAACTAAAAATTTAACCTTGAACAAACCCTTGTTATTTTATCTACTTCATGTTAATCGAGATAAACGCTGCAGAAATGACATTTTATATATGGCATGCATTCCCTGATAGGTACAATGGGAACAGGGTAATACAGCAGACTTACGCGACACACAATTCTCTTAGAAACTGGTCACTATTTGGTGGCTTTGATATTCCATTCTTTTTGTTTCGCCAAGAGATATGAAAAGAATAGCAGCTTACGGTTTGAGAAAAGTATAAATGTCCGTAAACGCAAACTAATAATGATTAAGTGATCAAAATTAGTCATTGTTCCACACTAGCCATGTGTAGGCTAAGTTTTCGACAGGTTAAATCAGATTGAAAAATTAAATGCCACAGCCGAGATTTGAACCACAGATCTCCCGGTCTCCGTCCGGCTGCTCTTAACTATTGATCTGATAAGGCCAACATACTGGCAAGACATTTAGTGAATGGCCATAGTAGCTCAATTGCTAAGAGCAACCGGACGGAGACTGGAAGATCTGTGGTTCAAATCCCGGCTGTGGCATTTAATTTTTCAATCTGACTCTACCTATCCCAAGAAAATAATAATGATTATCTTATAAATGGTCCCACTGAAACTGTATTTCATAAATTTTTGTGTTTTAATAAGATTTAATGACGTATGCAGAGTTCCTGGTTCATACTCCGTAGTTCTTTTGGGATATAGTCACGTTTATTGTTCAATTTTAAAATTTTAATTATTATCTGGATGTTAACTTACCTATTATTGGTTTCTGTATTACATACCTATGTAACATGAAGCATTGCAGTGCATCAACAAATTTTGATACTGAGATTTCTTTTGATCTACATGTTTTCGAGACTCCCTGAATTAAAAATAAAAGCATTTTTGAAAAACAAAAGTGTACATGTGTGAACAGTATGACTCAAAAAAGGAAAGTCCGTTAAATGCCGCACTTGGTATTTAAGTGCAACATTTTTTTTTCTTTTTTGTAAATTACGGCCTCCAACGTTAAGTCATATCGGACAATGAATTTAATGGGTGAAATGATGCTCAAATGAGCCCGTGGTCCATACAGCTTAGAGTTACCCGACAATCGTCTTTCAGGATAAGGGAAAACCAGGAAAAAACCTTATCCTGGTAACTCACCCTGACACAGATTCGAACTCGGGAGCTCTTGAACGTGAGGCAGACATGCTACCACCACGCTACCGAGGCGGGCTTTAAGTGCAACAACTTCCAATGATTCCATACGAGGATTTTAACGAAATCTCTCATCCCATATTATACTCTACGCACAACACTTTGAAAATGATATTCTTAATAGTTGTTCTTACGATTTTGATTAATATAAAATAACTTAGGATACATTCCAAATGAAAAGATATTTGGTAATTTTCTCAGAAGTCATCTTCATAATGGACGACGTTTGGTAACAGGTAATTCGTAAGAGACACTGTTAACAGTTCACACAACACAATATAACCATGTGAATTTTCAGCTTACTCTCCCAGCTACATAAAGCATTTTGCAGTCAATTTGCGTTAGGCACTGATCTTGAACTTCAAAGAACACACCCCATGACTGCAGTGAACCGTCGTCGGTTAATTTATGAAATCAGTATATGTTGATCCTGGCGACACTTAGTAATGTCTTACTCAGTAATGCGTAGTGAAAAGGAGTAACACAGCGCAAGATTAGATGTTAAAGCATATCATTAGCATAAACACGGGAGTAAGGTGTTTGTTTTCGAAAGGATAATTTGATGATAATACCTCGTAGATAAATGGCCTTTGTACAGTCTGCCTCAAAAATTCTTGCCCCATATACTAAGGCATATTATAGTGTCGAATTTCCAGTGGTAATTTTGAGCGCGTTAAAAAGAGATACTTTGTTCACGCTTGTGCTGTGCGTTCCGAACTAGGAAAGGCTGCTCGCCTATGATAGGATACTCGCTCTAGGTCAGCCCTCCCTAGCTCCGCCTCATATACGTTCTAACACCGATAGTTTCAATGAAACAATTTTTATAAATGTCTCTCAATATGAAGGAAATTTGAAAGATATATTTTTAAGAATAGTTCGTACAGAATTACTCATATGAGTGCACAAACCAGATTATCTACTTTTTTACTACAATTAATCGAAGTGGAGGATGTTATCATAAATGTTTGTCGTGAGGTGGCAGCACAGTAATGTAGGAATATATAGTATAGATACTGTATCATGACTAATGTCAACTTTTTAAGAAAACCAATTATTTGACATGTGTTCTGACTAGCAATTAACTAGTTTTCGAAGTACAGACCATTAGATTCTATGGTGTTGAGCAATCGCTCAGGGAGGTTTATTAGCCCACGATGGTACTAGCCTCTGGTTTTTGATGCGAAGTATTTGGTGACATCCACTTCCACTGCTCAATGATGTCAAAATTTCTTCCACGTAGAAAATGGGTAATGGATCTAAAAAGATAATAATCTGTTTAAGCGAGATGAGGGCTGTGTGCTGTATCGGGGTGTGCTGGCAGTTCGTTTCCTCTCATTTCCTGAAATTTTTCCATGGTCGTTCATACACTATGGTGTGTTGCATTGCTCTGTTGCAACAGAACTCTATTTCTGTTAACTGATACTGGGTATCTCCGTTTCCAAATTTGATGAATTCGTCCCAGTTGATGAGAATAAAGATCCGTATCAATCGCCTTCCCGTTTGGAGCAAATTCCCAGTGAATCACACATTCAAAACACATTACTTTAGGACCGAAATGACTTTTTTAACTATGGCTTTTGCAGGTTAGTGGAGATCAATCCACTGTTTCGAGACATCAGGTTTTCAAGAAAATACCCATTTTTCATCACAAGTGCGTGTTCTTCTGACAAATCTGTCATTCATTGGATTACGAATAAGCTGACGACAGATATCCTCTCTATGCTCAGCCTGTTGAGGTGTCAGTTCATAAGGTACAGATCTTCAGCTTCTGTATGAGCGGCAGCGGCTTTATAATATTGTTTCAAGTAATGTTTTAGATGTACTCTTTAATTTCAAAGTTTGTGTTCTCCAAATTCCTCCAAATTCCTCATCTGTCTTCTACTTTCCCTTTCTGATACTTCTAATCTACTCCTAGTTTCTTATAATTCTTTTCTAGCTATTTCTCTCTCTTTGTCTAATTTCTGTGCTATTTCCTCCCTCAGTTTTCTGTTTTCATTATCTAATTTTTCCTTAACTAAGTTAACAATTTTATTTTCAGAATTCTCTATCTCCTGACTAACTTCCTTCCTCACATTATCTGCTATCTGACCAGCTTCTTTCCTTACATTCTCTATTTCCTGACTAACTTGTTGTCTGACATTTTCTAACGCCTGTTGTTGACTCTCTAACTTCTTTCCTAGTTCTATTTGTCCTACCTCTAACTTCTGAACACTATTTTCTAACTTTTCTTCTATCTTTTTTAAACTTTGATTGTTATCATCTATCCTTTTTACTTAAACTTTCACTTAAACCTTGATTGATATCCTTCATCTCTTTTCTTAAATTTTCATTGTCATACTTCATCTCTTTTCTAAAGCTTTCATTGTCTTTACTTAAACTTTCTAACATCTTTCTCATTTCCTCTAACATACCTCTTTCCCTTTCTACATTATTTAGGGCCGTTCTACTACTCTCTGCTACTTCGACTTCCTGCCTACTGCTACTAGCATCAACCTCCTGAACTCCCATGCTTTCTACAGAATTTTGACTCAGCATTTTTCCACTCCTTAAATACATTCACAATAGTCTAGTATATAATTTAACACTTTGTACCTTTGATTTTCTACTGGTTCCTGATGCCTCTGATGATGTCGGCCTCCTTTCTTCTTTCCAGTTAGGACTGCTGTAGAGCTACTTGTCAAACGTCCTCTTGTCGAACCTCTTCCTGTTGCACCTCGTTGTCGGGTTGAAACTCGTTCTCGGTTGAACCTCCTCCTCAGGTTGAACCTCCTTCTCCTGTTGAACCTCGTCATCGGGTTGTTGTCGAACGTCCTTCTCCTATCGTGTCCCACGTTGGCGCGCCAATTTGAAGCAAATATAATTGGTGAACGATGACAAATATGATTGGCGAGCAATGAGGTTTCTCTCAGGGTATGCGTGGATATGTATGAGAAGGAAATTTTACAACACTGGAATGCCCGTCTCCAAATTATTTATTCACTACTTCTTCTTTTCAAACCTCGAAATGGAAGCTGCCGACCGAGGGTTACCAATCTCGGTTTAGAATTATTGAATGCTAATCGTTTGTTACTCGATAAATTTTTATGACCCGACAAATATTCAAGACAGAACAAGTTGACCGCTCTAATAGGCTTCACGTCTCAGACTCCTCTCTTTACCACAGCTGCGCGTGTGTATTTATATAACTTTCACTCTCCAAATTCCTTTTTCAAACCAAAGTCCCTTTGGGGCTGTTTTGGTCGCCATTGTAAATGATCCAAAGAATTCCCTATTCATACACGTCGAGTGACAATTCCTTTAGAAATCTTCTAAGGACACTGTTTCTTAAATGGCTTTGTTATACACTTTCCCCAACTCAAATGGCCTTGCCCGTTGTCGTAACAAAGAACCAACATTCCTTTGACATCTATCATGATTCTTTACTTCTGGCAAACCATAATTTCGGTATCATCCGTGGTTCAAATCCCGGCCATAGCATTGAATTCTTCATGTTGACTCTATCTATGACTGCCTTGTGACAAGCTTACATGAAAAGAATAGGTCTGTCGGAATTTTGGAATTTATCGGTCAGTAGTTTTAATGGTATTTGCTCAAGTTGCAAATATGTGTCAAATCTGGAAACTGTTGTACAGAAAACCAGTGTTAAAATATCCATAAAATTCATCCACTTTCGTGTCAGTATTCAAACAAACTAATTATCTAATAGAATAAGCAGTAAGCTGTCACTCTTGCATTAGTAAAGTCAATCCATGGAACTTAATCGTTTCCTCACACTAGCCATGTATAGGCTAACGTTATGGATAGATAGCGTCAAACTAAAAAATTCAATGCCAAGGCTGGGATTTGAAGCACGGATCTCCTTGTTTCTATTCAGTCACTCTTACCCATTGAGCTACCATGGCCAACATGCTGCCCTGACTTTAAATTCTCCAACTGACTCATACATATTTTCCGAGTATACCACCGCAGGCTCTCATATTTGAAACACACTATTTGTGGCGACTTACAGTTTTAAGTACTTGAGTCCCGGCTTCATTGTTAAACTCTTTTTATTTAAGTTAATCAATGGAAATTATTAATTTCTTGACAATAGCCGTGTATAGGCTAAGGTTTTGAATAGATAACAGTCAAAATAAAAACTTCAAAGCCATTGTTGGGATATGAACTATGGATCTCCTGGTTTCTGTCTCGGATATTACCCATTGAGCTACCATATCCAACGTTCCATCCTGACGTTAAATTCTCCAATTGGCTAATACATATTTTCCCATTGCCTTCGTACTTAGAATTACAGTGGACATGTGTGCCAAGCAACTGCTGTGAGTTACATAAAAGAGGGAATGCATAACTAGAAGCAGATACTTACTTTCTGGTCAACCACAGTGAGTGGTGCAGCTACATTGAGAAGTTGCTCTTAGGTTATACTGCTGCATGCATCTTCGCGTTCTACTCTATGGGGTGGGAGTTGCCCACGGAAATACTAAAATTAGCAATGCTATCTCTGAGCACCTTCTGGTATCCTCAGGAAATATTTTGTCTCAGCTGTTCAATTTTACCTTTAGATCCAAGATGCCTTCCCAAAAAACTTGCTTATACTTCCTCCAGGAATTTTACAACCTTTTCCAAGAAAGGATCTTGGTCTCATCAGCAGAGTGACTGCCAAAATGTTATTACTGTGGTCTATGCTTTCAGTGAATCCCATTGAGCTCATTAGAACATACTCACAAATCCAGAGTTCAAAACCTCACAGCTGGACCTAATTAGATACTGCTACTCTTTCTCTGCAGAGCAGTCCTAAGTCGATATCTGCTAGCTGCCTCCTCAAACCTGTAGTATTCCTGCATTTTATAAAGTGAGTAAGTACATTAATGTGTATTGGGTAATCTCAAAGACAATTCAACACTTTTGAATAATTCACATTAAATGTACAGTTCTAGGTTCAATTGATTAATTAACCAAAGATTTAAAAGGGTATCCCATAACTCCATGGTTATATTTTGACCACATTACATAAAGAGGTTTATAAAATAAAACAAATAATATTGCATACCACTGTTTTAAAATACAAAGGATGAATGTTACCAATTAGCTACTGTTGCAATATTTAGTATTTACAAGTTTATATACAATGGGAATTATAGTAAATTTTATCCAGAAACATATTGAAATATACTGTTTTACATTTAGTGCTGTAGATAGGTAATTTAGTACACCATATTGCTTTCTAACTTAATTAAACTTTATACAGCCCATGATTATGTGTTTCATAGATATACAAAGGTATTTGTGTATATCTCATATAGTGCATTAGTTACTGATTTATATGGCAAAGTAAATGACCACTTAATTGTCAGATTAGTACCTGATCTCTTATGTGTGTTTGGAGGAATTTCGTAACAGTGACGTCAAAATTAATCGTAAAACTATTTGTATGATGATGATGATGATGATGATGATGATGATGATGATGATGATGATGATGATGATGATGATGATGATGATGATGATGATGATGATGATGATGATGATGATGATGATGATGATGATGATGATGATGGATATAGGGTCGCTCAACTACAGCGGTTATCAGCGCCCTTATAAGAACTACTCATGGCAAAAGCCGGATATAAAAAGATTCTAAAAATTATACTAATGTAATGTAAATAAAGCTATTGAAACTGTTGGTTTATTGAAACTCATCACTTACTTTTCTTGCACTATTGAGGGACTAGTTTCAAAGCCTCCATTTTCAACCGCTCTCCAACTATCATCTATTGGTGGTGGAACAATGAATTTCCTTTTCAAGTTAACTGCTGGTGGGATGTCAAATTTCATTACGCGATCCTCAGTATTCCATATGAATATGTTCTCCCATGTTAGTTTATTTTGGGTTATCGCTCCTCTTAATAATTTTGGATCTGGATCATCAGAATGAAACAAGAATAAATGTGAGCAGTAGCATTTCACTTTTGGATAGAAAATCATGACATTAATCCAAATCCAAAATTATTAAAAGGAGTGATAAACCAAAATAAACTAACAACATGTGAGGAAATATTCATATGGAAAAATAAGGATCACATAATGAACTTTGAAATCCCACCAGTGGATAATTTGACAAAGAAATTCGTTGTTCCACCACCAGAGGGAGGAGAGCAGACAGCAACAGATGCTAGTTGGAGAGAGGTTGAAAATGGAGGTGATAGCATTTGAAACTAGTCCCTCAATAATATAAGAAAAGTAAATGATGAGTGTCAATAAACTACAAATAGTTTTACCTGATCTCTTGTTTGCAATTAAAGTTGCGAACTTGGATTTTACTATAACAGTGTGAAAAATATTATTTCTGTTACAGATACATTCTTTTCTATGATCAGCCAGTCTGCACATCGGCAAAAGGCTTGTTACAAAGGACACCGATTCCAGATATTAAAGCTTTATAGAAGGGGGATCTGGTGCAGCAAAATGCAAGCCTCATGATGCGACACGAAGTTTCAGGCTATGGGATGCATATATGGAGATGTGTGTCTACTTGTCGAATGCTCTCCCATGGATCCTGAAGATGAGGCAGGCATAAATTGGGGCAGAAAGTTCATTCTATGGATACAAAAAATTTTAAAGATGCAGTTCCTTCCAGTTCAATCCCTTTTGTCGCTTTTGTAAAGGCATTCATTAAATGTAATAAAGGCCCAAGTTTGGAAATTAACTTGTTTGCTTTGTTGACGAAGAATAGGGTGTTGCTACCACATAGAATATAAATAGTTGGTATAGTTTATAAAGTACAAAAATTATAGTCTATTACACCTTATAGTAACAAATGTACATAGATGATCATGATATAACACCTGAGGAAAGAGGATATACCTTAGGAAGGGTAATCAATCCCATGTTATATTTGTTTGTTTGTCTTTTATTACATACTGCAGATGTTTATAATAGGCACACAGCTGAAACTTTTGAATAACCTTTTTCCTATTCTATAGTTGTACATCCTGAATTTTCTGTGCACCAAAATGTTGCAACAATCCTCATGTAAAAGTGTGGTTCTGGGGAAATATCCTTGAGAAGCTTTGGGTTACACCCTTACAAAATATTATTCCAAACTTTTCTTGTTACTGTAACAACAAATTGATAGGTCCAAAAACACACTGGTCAAGTTTGGTTTTGGAGTATTGCTATTAAGATAAAACTAGAACAGAACTTAAGCCTACAAAGATGCTAAGTTTTCACAGTCCTGGCACAAAGATGGTTCCTAGTGCATTTTTTCGGCTCTAAAACGGGCATGTTCAGTATACAAATGTCTGTTTGTTGCAAATGAAAATAGGTGCGAACTTTACATAATGACAATGCATCATCCCATACAGAAAAATTAACAACTGTTTATTATCAATAACCTACAGCACTAAACAACATATTTTGCTTAATCCCTATCTGATTTGTAAAATCCTCCAGGACCATTTCCGTAATGTATCTATACATCATCAGCTGGCATGTCTGCCAGATGGAAGCATGTCTGCCTCACGTTCAAGAGGCCCCAGTTCGAATCTCGGTAAGGGTGAGTTACCTGGATAAGGTTTTTCCGGGGTTTTCCCTTATCCTTCAAGAAGAATATAGGTAACTCTAAGCTCCATGGACCCATTTCACCCGAATTCATTCACCGTCTAATATGACTTAACGTTGGAGGACGTAAATTACAAAAAAAAAAAAAAAAAAAATCATCCGTGACTACTCGGACTGCTGCGCCACGCTCCTTCTCTTCCACTCTTGTGCACTGGCCGCAAAATTCTAGACAGGTCTTCGGGACATAGCGTCTGCGTTACCGTGGCTCTTCCCTGTGCGACGTTCCGAGGTGAAGTTGTACTCCTGCAGCCTATGGATCCAATGTGCTGTCTGGCCTTCCAGGTTCCTAAAGCACAATAGCCGGGTTAGGGCAGAATGGTCAGCCCTCACGTGGAATGGCTGACCGTACAGGTACTTGTGGAAATGCTCCAAGGTCTTTACTACCGCCAGTAACTATCTTCGGGTGACGTTGTAGTTCTTCTCTGCCTTGGATAGCGTCTTGCTGTAGTAGGCTATCACTCGCTCATGGCCGTACTGGATCTACGATAGGACGCCTCCAATGCAATGGTCGCTGGCGTCGGTGTCCACAATGAAGGCGTCACCCGGTTGTAGAAAACCCAAAATTGGAGCACTGCACAAGATCTTCTTCAGGTGCTGGAAAGCGTCTTCGGCGTCCTCCATCCACACATAAGACCAGTTTTCCTCTGTCAGGCGGGTGAGGGGTTTGGCGATGTTGGAGAACCCCTTTATGAAGCGCCGGTAATAACTGCACAGCCCCAGGAAACTACGCAACTCCTTATCCTTTGGGCGAGGCCAATCTCTCACAGTCTGTGTCTTCTCTGGGTCTATGGCCACTCCGGTTGCCGAGGCTATGTGCCCCAGGTAGTTATCTTCCTTGCGGAAGAGCTGGCAGTTCTTCGCGTTCAGCTTCAGGTTGGTCGCCTGCAGTCGTTGTAGCACCTTACTCAGATTCTCGAGATGGCCTTCAAAAGTCTTACCGACGATGATGGTGTCGTCCAGGTATAGCAGCCAGGCGTCGTAAGTCAGTCCTCACATCACTGATTCCAGAAGGCGTTTGAAGGTAGCTAGTGCATTGCAGAAGCCAAAGGGCATAACTGTGAACTCCCAAAGCCCTTGAACTGTCGAGAATGCGGTCTTCTCCTAGTCTCTCGGGTCTAGAGCTACCTGCCAGTAGCCCGACTTCAGGTTCAGGGTCGAGAACCACTGTGCACCAGCTAGCGTGTCCAGGGTGTCGTCAATCTGTGGTAAAGGGAAACAGTCCATCCGGGTGACAGGCTTCAGCTCCTGTAGTCTACGCAGAAACGTAGCTCGCCGTTCTTCTTCATCACCAAGACTACAGGGGAACACCAAGGGCTGTCACACTCTTCAATCACTCCCCTGGTTCTCATGTCCTCCAGCATGTCTCGTACCCCCCTTGTTTCGCCAGCGGAACGTGTCTAGGTAGATGGCGATTGGCCCGAGCGTCTCCAAAGTTTATGCGGTGAAGCACTTTGTCCGTGCGGCCGTAGTCACTGTCGCCTTGGCTGAAGACGCGCTGGTATCGTGTCACCAGTTGTCGAACCTTCTCCAGCTGCTCTGCGGTCAGGTGTTCGGCTGCCATCTCCAGTGGGCTTTCTAGCTGGGGCCCCAGGTGTTGCGTCGGCACCGGCTCCTGTGTCTTGTCGATTGCTGTTACGCTTACCACGGGCTCGCACGTTCCAAAATCCGTCCCGGCCTGGACGTCGTGATCGGTGTCCGTTGGATTTAGCAGTCTCACTGGCACCTGCTCTCGGCACGACAACAATGCCCTGGCTACACATAGTCCGTGTACAGTCGTCTTCTGGTCCAGCATCATTTTCCTGCTTCTCTGGCCTTCCATGGCGCCGTCACCACTACCTTGTTTCTCCCAGGCACAACCACGTCTTCGTTCAAGACGACCCTGAAGATTCCAAGGCGCTCTTCGTGTTGACGGAGTATAACCTCTTCTCCGTTGAGCCCCAGGGCCTTCCTGCCGACGTCGACCTTCGCCTCATAGCTCCTGAGGGCATCCAGTCCCAGAATCACCTCCTCGGCCACCTTCGCGACGAACACCCACAGACGCACGACACTCCGTCCCAAGTTCAGCTTCAGCAGAGCCTCTTTCTCCCCAGGCAAGTTGTCGCCCGATGCCGTCATAAGCTGGTATGGTCGGCTCGGCTTCCTGGATGGCAAGCCCTTGGCTATGTCGCGTCTGATGATGGTCACGGCTGCCCCGGTGTCCGCCAGCATGCGGCACGGATTCCCTCTCAGCAAACCATCCGCGATGAGGCTGTCATCCATCCGACGGCTGACGTCGCGCAGTGTCACTCGAGGAGATGGCGTGGACGGCGCCTACGTGCTCCTCGCAACGCCGGGCCTTACTCGTTTTTCCGGCTGCTCTTCTTGGTCTCGGCAGTCTCTCTCTAGGTGTCGCGGCTGTCCACATCCCCAACACAGGCCACTATGTATTCGCTGGCGTCCCTGGGCTGGCCTTCTGTCTCCAGTGGAGCCGACACTCCTCGTTCTCGACGTCGGTGTAGCCGTCACCTTGGCTGCCTTCATTCTCAATGCTGCCGCCAACGCCTCTTGGATGGTTGAGTAGTCAGAGAGCATTAGGCGCTGTCGTATCTCTCTGTCTCGTACCCCGTCGACAAAGACGTAGGCGGCTTCCCGGGATAAGAACTCCGGTGGAAGGTTAACCAAGGACTTGCTAGCCAGCTGCTCAATCACCAGGGCGAACTCCTGCAGCGTCTCCCCTGGCTGTTGTGACCTTGTCTTCAGCTGACTGCGGTAGGCTGCGGCTAGGCGGTGGCTCCCTAACCAGTTCACCAGGGCTTACGAGATATCCTTGGGAGTCGCCGCTGTCTGGACCACGTTTAGGACTTCTGCGGCCCGTCCCTAGATGCTGGCTATTAGCGGTGCGGCCTCTTCCTCCGGTGACCACTTGTTATGCCTGGCCACCGTGTCGAACTGGCGGCGGAAGACCTCGAACGTGTACGCGCCGTCATATTTCGGAAGTTTGACGCGCGCCGATGTTGTGTCGCGTCCCTGGGTTTCGGCCTTCAAATCCTTCAACCTCCTCACGAGGACATCGTCCACCATGGCGCTCAGGGACTCGCCGCTGATGCCGGCCTTTCCTTCCAGGTTGTTAACGCGGTTAGCTAGGTCTTCGACGTATTCCACCATGGCGTTCAGGGATTTGGCGTTACTGTCGGCCTTTTCCTCTAGATCATTGAAGCGGTTCGCCAGGTCCTCGACGCGCTCGGCTGGAGGGGCGGGAGGGGGTGAGTAGGTGTGAACAAGGTTACTCAGAAACCAAAAGTGAGTTGAAGTATCAAAATCCATATTGATGTGGATGTTTCCTGAAAGTCTTGCACTATAGGTATAACTATGTGCATCACAGGAATGGAAATGTCTTTCACTATTTGTACACCTAAACCTTTATCTTCAGTGCAAATGAAGACAAAAAAGAAGACAAATGCAAGTATCGGGAAAATGGATTTACTGCATTGTTTACCTCCGCAACTACTTAGCACAAATAATAAACACAAAAATTATGGTTATCTATATTCCATTGGATGTAGAAATTCTGAATAAAAATTAAGAAAAGGAAGAAAAGGAAAGAAAAACTAAGACTTAGGGGAAAAGGTCACTTGTGTTTCGTGTATGCGTTGGGAGATGGCATCGCTCAAAAACGAAGAGTAGGTAAAATGACAAATTTTTTTAACTTCCGCTTGTTCGAAGGACGCCTCAAGAAAGCTTTCAATAAAATGCACCACATAGACCTAACGTTTATATCAAAAATATATTTTTTTTTAAAACATGCCTTTTATGTAATTAATACGTCACTTCTTTAAATAGTTACATGAGAAATCAAATGGCACATCTAGCATAGTCTGCCAATAACCTGTGAAGAATACTTCATTTTGAATGATTATCGCAAAAGATTTGTCTGGTAAAACCTAACAGATAGGAAAAAACTTACTCCACAAAATAAAGTACTGGCAAACGATAGGAAACACAGTTTATAGAAAATAGGGCCTTCTGGCATTAGCAATTTTGGAGATATTAAATGTTTACTACAAACATTGCATCCATTTTCTCAAAGCATGCTATAGGATAAAACTGACTGATCTTAGCAAAGCTGAATGTTAAATTATCTGAATCGAAAGATGGTTTGAGGATCTTTATAGTTTAGGAAAATGTAATATGGTTTTTTGCAACCCTAACACTTTATCGTTGATAAGAAAGAATATCACTGTAATGGTTGATCACAGTTTTCTCTTTCTTTTTATTTTGCTATAAATCGTGTTTTAATTTGTTCGACGTTTTATTGTGCTTAGCAAACTTGTAGGCTATTTGACGTTGGAGAACATAAATTGCAATACATATCCATAGTTTGGTTTAAACTACTCATATATACATCTAAGCTAATTTAAGCTAACCTAATCTAACCCAGTCTATTCCGATGTCATG